>VZTU01022542.1:23232-40217 GCA_013400835.1 Zapornia atra
CTCTTACCGTTCCCGGAGGAGCCCCTGGCGCAGCCCGGCCGCTCTCCGCCGCCAGAAACTCCCCGGGCTCCCGTGGCAGCTCCGCGGGGCGGGAGGGGGCGGGGGGAAGGGTCCGCGCCCCGCGGGAGTGTGGCGGCTGCCTCCGCGGCTCAGCACCCGCCTCCGCGGACAGCTCCGCTCCCGCCCGGCCCGGCCCTTTCCCGCCCGCGGCGCCGGGCGCAGCCCTTGGGCTCGGGAGGCCGAAGGACGCCGTCCCCACAGCCGAGGCAGCTGCTATGCTGCAGGTCTGGCACCTGCCTTCCCCGCGCCCTGCTCCCAGCAGGTTCGCGGCCCGGGACCCTTCTCCCCAGCCGCACATCCCCACTGACTGGCCTTGGAGCCGCTGTTTTCATGCCAAGAGAAACTGAGGCACGGGGAGTGTAGTTTAAAGCAGCACCCCCTGGTCTCAACATCCCCCGGCTCACTTCTCCCTCGGTCCCATCCTCTCGCCCCCCTCAAGGGCAGCAGCCTGGCAGCTCACTCACCTCTCCCTGGAGATTTGAGCGGGCACCTGGCTCGACCCCATGCCGCGCTGCGCTGTGCTCCAAGGACATGCTCACGCTGACAGAGGAGACAAGACGAGGAGGTGGGGAGTGCTGTGCTGAGCCTGATGCCAATGAGAGCTGGGGTTTGTTTTCCACCCAAATCATTTGACCTGTCTCTTCTTGGCAGAACAGGAGTCACAACCATCACTTAGCCATGTGTTCTGTTAATTCTCTCCACACCAAGAGCTCTCCTCCAGTTGCCAGTTAGAAAAGCGAACAGTATGAAAATCCTAGCACTCATTTTTAAAGCTCCAAATATTGTCAGGACTGGTGGCCAGCTCGGATTCGGGTGCCTAAAGGAACGCCGAAGCTGGAGAAATGCACAGCAATAGCCTTATGTACCCCACACGCTTTGGAAAGACCCTTCATGAGAAACATTTATGGACTACACAGCTACGTAAACAGAGACACACTGAGATTATTATAAACTGAAAGTTGCTGTTTGTATTCCAGAAACACAAAAGCCTCAGCCAAATTTGAGGCCACAATATGTGCAGTCCCTTCCGCACAGCCAGTGTTAACCCAGAGAGACCAACAGGGAACGCACCCCATTTTCTTCCCATCCCCTGAGATGGACCTGAGGCACGATGTCCAGTGACACGCCAAGGGACACGGAGTCCTCAGCAAGCCAAGCGCCAACAGGAGTGGCAGCACTTCACCCCAACCTGCACACAGGGACTGCAAACAGCTACTGGACTTTGTGGGCCCACCGGATCACAGCGCTGATTGATGGCCAACTCAGGTGAACTTTGGAGGAAGCAAGTATCTGTGTGCAGATATGACAGAGTCAAACTTCTTACCCCACAGCAAGCAGCCCCATAGCCCACTGAGCTCTCCTGCCCAGCAGCAGGCTGCACGCCAGGATCTCTCCTTGAGTAGGGATGCCCTGAGGCTGAGAATCCTTACTGCGTCAGGTACTCAGTAAGCAAATCAGGAATAAACCTGCTGAACCCCAAAGTCTTAGCTAAGTAATATAAAGAAGCAATTGTGCACATATAATCCTTTAGACATAAACTGTTTACCAAGTCTGGGACTAAGTCTGGATCCAGCTGCACCCAGGCTCCTCTCTGAGTAGTTTAGAGGCAACAGGGTCCTTACTGAACCTCACGACTCAACTGGAGGGTTGAGCCTCCGGGCACGTGCTATCCTTCTTGTCCAGAAGAACCCAGTAACTCGTGTTATAGCCAGAGCACAACATGGCTCAGCTCCTCACACTTTCACCAGCTCTACACAGTGACAAAATTCTGCAGAAGTTGCCTCGCTTTGCAGCTGCACCCATGACATGTCCCACTTGCTGCTGCCTGCTCAGGCTGCCAGCCTCTCAGGGTTGGTCATCGCTCCCTCACTGCGCCGCTCTCCCCCCGACCGGCTCCCCAGCTGCCCAGCGAGGATGTGGGTATCACCTTTGCAGCAGGTGAAGAACGAACAGCGCAGCCCAGCTGCTGCCCATCGGGGTGCTTCGCAGAGCTGCGTCCTTGCCCAGCCCCAGCTCACGGCTTCTGAAGCCCAGATGGTGGGACGTAACCTGAAACTCATAGCACTCTGCCTTTCAGAAACCACATGCCCCTCTCCCAGATACAGGACCCTTTGCTGGGAGCACCTCGTTAATGACCCAGCAGCACAACTCCAACAGGGTTGGAGACCAGGAGATGAGACCCCGGGAGCTGCTAGTCTGGCTGCATCTGGACTTCATTCCGCATGGCTCTGCCCCCATGCTGGAAGATGCCAACTGCAAGACTGTGTAAGTGTACTGGTGCTTTCAGTCATTTAAACTATGTCATTGCATGCCTAACTGGTACCTACGAGTACCACAAGCAACTGGGCATTTGACACACAAGCATTCCTTAAGGAGATGCATGGTTACAGTTAATTTACTTGTGTAATAAACATACAGGGAAAATAGACACACAGACACCCCTTCCACATATTGACCCTGACCTGTGCCTGGAAGCTCTGCGATAGCGAGCAGGAAAAGGTGTTTTTAAGGGGCCAAGGACAGGAGGACACAGAGCTGCAGGCAGTGCTGCCCATGATGCCAAGTGCTCAGGTCTCTCTCTGTTTCTTCCATCTCTGGCCATTTTTTCGCATTGATGGTGAAATGAATAAACATTCCTTGGGGGGTGGGGGCAAAGGAACATGGCAGAACCTCTGTTTTCAGAGAAAAGGAGGGATGCTGTGCCCAGCGAAAGACAGCAAGTCAGGTGATCAGATCTGTAAAGGAAGAATGGTGACAAATATCAAGTGGGGATAGGGAATATCCTGGGAAAATAGCAGAAGACTGTATCAGGAGACTAAAATGACTCAAAGGAGGGAGGGAGAGAAGGAAGGAGAAAAAAATGCCCACCAAACCATGGATTGGTGCAGTGGAGAGTTAATTCCCATGCTCACTCCGCTGTGGAACAGGTGTCTGAGAGACCATCCAGCTACAGCATCATTAGAATAAAATTCCAGCATAATATATAAGATATTCTAATTGCTACATCTAATTATGAGGAAGAGTAAATCACCATGAAAAAAATCATCTGTCAAACAGAGCATAAACACATAATTGACAATTATACTGAGAGCTGTCATCCATCTTCAGAGGCTGCTGCTGTGCATAAAAAGACACTTCTTGTATTCATGAAGTAGAAGAGTGCTTCTCTAAGGTCCTATTAATCCAATAAATCTTTAAATATTTACATAAATTGATCCAAAAATGAAAACTTTGTTGAGTATATTTTCTCAGAGTGTAGAACAGTAGGACTCAGCGTTGGCAAACTGGATCCTGCTGATGCGACTGGACATGCTGATGTCAGAGTTTGTGAAAGATCTGGTACTAATCTACCTGAAAACTTTTCAGCAAGCCATTAATTTCCTCAGCAACACAAAAGTCACAAAAATCACCTGCCACGACCACAGACAGGTCTAACTGATCCAGGGTCCCCAAGAAGACTGCATGACCTGTGCACCTTGCCCCTGCAATTCCTATCTTCATACCCTTGTTCGTACTGTGCCCTTTACAGAACTTCAGACTGGTTTGGGTGGGCAGGGCCTCCAGTGCTCCCCCTGTCATGGGCAGGGACACCCCCCCCCAAGCCTTGGGTGCCCCAAGCCCCATCCAACCCAGCCTTGAGCCCTGCCAGGGATCCCGGGGCAGCCCCAGCTTCTCTGGGCACCCTGTGCCAGGGCTTCCCCCCTCCCCGGGAAGGATTTCTGCCTCCCAGCCCCTCTCCATCACCCTCCTGCAGCTGAAGGCCGTTCCCCTGGGCCTGGGCCTGGCCCTCCCTGCCCTCGGCACCAGCCCCTCTCCAGCTCTCCTGGAGCCCCTTGAGGGACTCGAAAGGACCCTCCACCAAATGCTGTGTACAGGAAGCACTCTGGAGTCAGCATCACATAGGGGTGATCCCTTCAGCCGGACCTGAGTGACATCCCTGCCCAGCACCCCAAGGGCCTCACCCTCACCTGTGTCCATCACCAACTCACCACAATTCACCTGCAGCCTAGAATTCAGCCCAGGCTCCAGAGGCCCCAGCTGCTTCTCCCAGCCTGCAACCCATGGCAAGATGGTCATGCTGGCACCAGTGACTGGGTTGAGAGTGCTTCTTCATGGGCTGGGTGCTCAGAGAGGGAACCAAGCACCTTTCCAGTCCATCATGGTTGTTTTAATGACAGAGGCTGAGATTTTGGCTTCTGCCTTTTGAACAGAAAGCTCTGTGGATGTGCTACATGCATCCACAAGCTGCTGCAGCTATATAAAATGCTATTAAGCCTTCCCTTGTTGCTGATCCATTGCTAAGGCAGCAAGTGCCAGTTTTATCGCACGGTCCTCCCACGTCCCCAAACTGTTATTGGTTCTTTCCATGTATTTCTCTGTTTTTTAAGAAGTGAAGGGGTGATGGAGTTGAGATTTCCATCTAGGATTTTTGCAGCACTACAGCTGGGAGGTCGCTTGTGGATGTGCTGGATTTCAGTGCCTGGGTGGTACAAATGGTTTGTTTTAAAATCAGAGGAGTTTATCCAGTAGCCTCTGTGAGCACTTCCACCACTGATAAAAGCACCGATGGATGAAGGGGCAGGATGGACAACACACCACTACAGTCAGTCACAAGACTGACTTATTTACCATAGTTTAAACAGAAAAATCAGCCAGTAACACAGAAAATTAAAACTGAACCATTCAAGGAGCCTGCAAGAGAAGCAATGTTTAGCTTTTTCATTAAGTAGCGGTGACAGATACAGATTGGGAACACGTTCCACAGCATGAACACAAACCCAGCTCCAGCCCAGTAGTGAAGCCTGGAAGAACCAGTCATTTGTATGCAAATGACAGAGCTGTCCACAGAACCATGAATCAATGCCAACACGGGTGTGCAGAGATTTGGAAGCGCCATCTCCCACACAGAGGATAGGAATCCTTTTCTCTCTTGTACTCCTAGTTTGTTCCTGCTGAACAAAGCAGCACGCACTGCAAATTGCTGTCATCAATAACCGAGCCAGGAGAGGCAAAAATAAAGTGACAGGGACCACAGATCCCAAGTGGCACCCAAGTGGCAAAACAGCTCTGAGGGTACTGTGCTCAAAGAACACGGTATCAAAACTGTCCCCTCGAGAGAGGCTTGAATAATCACTTTGTGTTGGCCAGGGAAGATGGAGACTTTGGAGGTGGCCTTGACCTTCCCACTGTTTCAGACACAAGTCCTTTCCCCCACCTCCCAAGCAGGTGAGCAGCAGCGTGGCAGCACGGAGAGCAGGGAGCAGAGCAAGGGGAGTGGGGGGATGGCACGAGCAGGCAGAGCGAACATGCAGAGGAGCCTGCAGCCCCAGCAGCCCACTACACCACGCTGCCAGGTGGAAATTCAACCTCCCGTGCAAACAGGGACATGGCCACGAATCTGAGAGCGACTAGAAATGGCACAGCCCCCAAAGGGGTCTGACTGCAGGGCAGGAGCAGCCACGAGGAACGCCAGCCAGACAGCCGCCCGAGCCAAACGCTGCTGTGTCCTGCACTGCCAGGGAGCTGAAAGGAGCCTTGTCCTTCAAGCAGATGAAAAATTAGCCCATGGAGGTATTCATGAGACAAGCAAGTGCAGAGACAATGGGGAAAAGACTCTCTGGGTACTCACCTGGATTAATGACTTGGAGACCTGTCCAAGCAGCTGTGTCCAAGACCGAGGGAATCTGCAGGCCGCAAAAGGCTTTGCACAGATGCAAACACTATCTCCACTGTGCAGGCCAGTGCTGGCAGCTGGAGGAAGGGAAGCTCCCTAAGAGACAGTTCTATTCTGGGCATGAGGGGCAGCTTCCCGTGCTCCAGTTTGTGTGCTGCATCGCCACCCAAAAAGGGGGGAGAAACCCCACTATATTTTTCAGACAAGATTTAGCCACATGGGCTGATTTGTGTCAACTTCTATTTCTCCCACTCGTTTTATTGTCACTAGATTTGTCTTACCTGGCCTGACTGAGGTCAGACACTGGTGTATATTTTCCCAAGCACGCCTGTGTGGAAAAGGCATCTCAGCATCTTTGCAAGTGGGCTAGGGATGGACCTGAAGGGTAACACTTTGTGAGAAACAACTCTAGGTGATGGCATTAATTTAAAACAGATCTATGCTACAAGCTACACACGCTGTTGCCCAACTCCCTACCATCTGTACACCCAACTTTCAGCTTTATGTTAAATAGACATTAATCCCATGCTTGTATACTTAGATGGAGGCATGAGATAACACATATGCTGCTTGAGATGCACTTCCCCCCTCACAATTTGTGCTTCTGGCTGCAATGGAAATATGTATTAAAAGACACGTTTCTGTGCTTGCATTTGGCTTTTCAATGCCACCCACAATTCCCAGTGCCCGCATATCCTGGCTTCTCACATCCCACTTGTCCACTGTGCTTTGAATGTTGCCTTCTACCTAAAGTCCAGCTGGCCACCATCTAACTCTTAGCTTCCAAGACACTCTAAATCAGCCCAGCTCAGCTCCACAGCCCCGGACAGGACACTGCAAAGCATCCCCAGGAGCTCCCTGGGGGCTGGATCCCACCCGATGTCAGCCAGGAGGAAACGGCCAGCACAGTAACCAGGACATTCCCTCTCCATCTTCCTTGGCCATGAAGAGCTCATCTCACCCCTTTCTCAGTGGCCAAACTTCTGTGAAGAGATCAAAACAGAGGGGAGTGGGACAAACAGCCATGGAGCAACAAGCTGAAAGTCCTGGGGCTGGCTCTAGTGCTGGGAGCTCAGGGTTAGCACGTGCCTTGGGGTTTCCTTACTTTCCTAAGATCAGACAAAAGCCTGGAAAGCAGGGCATAAAACCCAAGCACAAGTTGCCTTTAAACATCAGTACAGAGAAACCTCTTCCAGCTCACAGCCATTTTGTAGCAATGGTAAGGGCTGAGAGCTGTGGGGATGGTGGAAAGGGCCAGTGTGTTTCCTGAAGCTCTCTCAAAGGGAGCAGGTGTGGTGAGATCAAAGAGCACATCCTAGCTCAGCCATTCCTTGAGCCTTTCAACTGTGACATCCCCTAAGGCCACTTACCTGCCTGCTTTTCCCAAAACCACTCAAAAGATGGGAACGCCTTAGGCCTGTAACTCTAATTTTCTGCCAAGTCTCTGCAGGCATGCAGACAGACCCATTAACATTCACTGTGTCTCACATCTGCGCTGCAAAGTGGAACTGGTGTGCCCAGCACTGGCAGACCACTGGCAGGGCCTCACAGCCCTCAACACGCGCACGCAGGAGCGGAATCCTACTGCCAGAGGTGCAGCAGTGCCAGAATTTGGGTCTGGCCAAGGAAAGGACGAATTTAGCATTTTAAACTACCACTTTACTAAACCATTCCACAAGGCCCTCTTCTTTCATTCAGAACTCCAAAGGCTGATTTCCTCAGTACCTTTTGCTCTTCCAGATGTCACCAGGGGTGTCGGTGGCTGTACATCGTGCTTCAGATGGCAAACGCCACGCGGCTGTATGACAGATGGAGCACACTCAAACAGGCAAACGGAAGCGCACAGAGACCCGTGTGCTGTTGTCTGGTCAAAGTCCCCACGCCTGTGAGATGACATGCCAAGAAATATAACCTCTGTAGTGGTGAATAAGGCTCCATCCTTAGGCTTTCATCCTTCATCCTTCAAGGCCAGGTTGGATGGGGCCCTGGGCAACCTTGTGTAGATCCAGGCCTGAGGTTGGTGGCCCTGCCTGTGGCAGGGGGGTTGGAGCTCTATGATCCTTGGGGTCCCTTCCAACCCAGACCATTCTATGATGATTCTATGAATTATGGACTAGATTCCCAACTGGCATAAATCAAACGCAGCTCTGAGCAATATATAGTAGCTGACAAAGGGTTGTTACATGAGATCGGAGAGAGGCGCAAACATATAATCAGAAAACTGTGTATTGTTGGATCTCCTTCCTTCCTCCCTTCCTTCCCAGCCTCAATCACACATGGATGTCCCAAATATCAACTCCTCTCTTCTCCAAAAGCTGCATACTTGGGTTCTTCCCAGTCCAACCTGCTCCACCCAAGGGAACTGAAAGTTAGCTACCACGCTGACGACAACACTGCAAGGTACTACTCCCCTTAGCATACAGCTTGTGCTAACTCGTGTCTTAAACAGTATCTCATTGCTCAAAACATGGTGGAAAGACAGGAGACCTTGCATCATGCACCAGCCCCGAGCACAGTGCTGCTGGGCAGGGCTGCACGTCCAGCTCAGGCCCAGCCCCGCACCAGGCAGCAGCACAGACCAGCCATTTCACAAGACAGCACGAATTCCTTCAACTCTGGTTTTATTCTTTTCTAGTTTCCAAAGTCTACTCTGAACACATGCAGACTTGGTATCTTATCACGTTATTTTACTTTAGAAAAAACACAGCAGATTAATTTCCATTAGAAATGCATCAATTTAAATAGATCTTTGGCTGAACTTTCAAACTGTTCCTAATTAATATTCCCTTTGAAATCTACCAAATTCCTTTGCTACTATCTAGCTGTTTCTGCATTAGAATGTACAACTAGTATTTCAAGGAAAAGTCATTTTTGCATGTAGAGTCATTAAAGACCACTTCGTTATCGGGCTCAATTTTCAAGACAATTTTTTCCTTCTCCTCTCTGAAGGACTGTCAGGCCAGAAACTTTCTCCTGTTATCTTCCTACTCGTGCTGCTCTTTAGCACTGGTGTAATTTCTTTCCCACATTTCTCTACTCATTATTAGCTTTTAACGAGCCTTTCACACCTGTAGTTTTATCTGGTATTATTGCTGTCCCCCAGGTTCCTCCTCCTGTTGTACAGACCAGGGTTAACCCACTGGAATCAGTGGTCCTCCACTAGCATGAAACCAACGCACAGGTTATGGTGCCAGGCTTTGTTTTCAGTGTGAAACCATGTCAGCCACGACTGGGAGACAGTGCCCCAGCGACTGGTCCATGAGCTGGTTGTGCATCTTAAACGGGTTTCCAGCAGATGATTTTCCCTAATCACAAGCCCACGTGAAAAGCTCTCTGCTTGCTCGCGGTGGGAGAGCTGCTGACTGAGCCGTCCCTCACGGAGCTGCTTCCAGGGCAAACATCATGGCATCAGGGAAGAGCCTCTTGGTGGCAGCTCACCCGGGAGCTGGTGCCATCTGGGTGTCCCCAGCAGCCGAGCCGTCGCTTCTCACAAGCACCACATCCCAGGGAGAACAAATGGAGAAACCGGGACAGGACTTTCAGCTTGACAGGGAAGGTGTCTGCTGACAATAAATGAACCTCCCTGTGACTTCAAGCTTTTCTGGAGGGAGGGGGAAGACAAATTTTATGTGTCATGGAAATAAAAATACCTCATCACTTCATTTTATGCTGCGCTTGTTTTTAGGACTACTTTTCAGATGGCCATACAATTTCTGAACAGAAAACCCAGTGCCAAGCACTGGCAGAAAAATCACTGCCTCTAGCTATTATCTAGTCATATGGAAAATGTTTGACCAAGGAAATAAAGTCCTTCGTTGGAGAGCTTGAGTGATAACCTGCAGGCAGAAAAAAGCAGAACCAAATCAGTGTCAAACCTACATTCACTCCCAAGACATGCGAGCATCCTACTCGAGCTCAGTAGAAGTAATTTTGCCAACAGGCTTTGAGCTTGTTGAAGAGAAGCAGGAAGCACAAGGAAAGGAAAAAGAACATTTTTAAATTGAGCACTGAGAAGTACCAGAAGATGCCTGCCTACAACCCACCCCGAGCCTACAAACCCAGGAGCAGCCAAGAAACAAAATACAGTGACCATGCCCTAGGCTTGTACTACAACAACATTCAGGTTTGATCATTCCTAGTGGGTAGAGCTCCAGGTGGAAAAGTCCCACAGGTTTTGCACTTCTGCAGGTCTACGCTGCTTCCTAGGATCTCTCATCCTTCTTTCCCCTGCATCACATTTATAGACCTCACAGTTTTTAAAGTAAATTCCAACATGTGTTAATGGAAAACAGGTTTTCTTCCTCAGCTTCCCACTGTACTACAGCTAAACCCAAGTAGAAAGATGGCCACACACTGCCTCTTCTTGTCTCAACCCTGATGCTGCTTACCAAACCCCCTGCAGAGCAAGGCCAGCCAGACACCAGGCTCCATAGGTACCCAGACCACTGCAACATCTAACCCGCTGGGTTTTAAGCACTGAGCCAGAAAGAAAGAATTTAACTCCAGCTGCAGGCAGTAGAATTACACTAAAGACAAGTCTGTGCCAGGAGTTTTAGGTGTGAGCTACTAGTATCTGCATACTGCACTTTCCCTCTCCCTTATGAAACAAAGCTCTTGGACAGGAGTTTTCCTTTATTGAGGAGCACATAGTGCTCACTGTCGTGTGCTCAGCAGCACAGTCATCACGCTCTATTTCACAGCATCAAAATGAACTCTTCCCCAAGCAGGGGAAACCTTCACATCAAAGACTCAAACACCACAGGCTTTGATGCTGCCAGAAGACACTCTTCTAATTTTTGATATACCTCTAAATAGTCCAAGGCTTTATGAGTCGCAGTGGGAAGTGACTCAGGCTTTGATTCCTGGAACAGTCACTAAAGAGTCCAAGCGAACAGCAGGTTTGGACATGGGAGACTTCAGAGCCTGGCAATAATCTCTAGGGCAGAGGATGCATTTCAAATAAATCAGTGCTGCTCTACCTGGATATTAAAATGCAGGAGTAAGAAAGGCATCCCCAGGATGGACTGTGCATGTAGAGCACCTTTTAAGTTTGAACAAACTCCAAAGATGTAAAACCAGCAGGACAAGGGCCGCACACAGATCAAACACCCCCTGCACCCCCAAGTACTCACCCACACCAAATCTCATTTCTATCACTGATTTACACTAAAAGGCTTTGTACTCACAGGCTGAACTGGAGACCTAGGCAGGGAGACAGAGCTTAACAGCACCCTCAGCTTGGCTAACACCCCCCACAGTTCTGTTCTAGAGCAACAGAAGGACAGTCAAACCCCTGAGCAGCGCGGGCACTGCCGACCTGTCTCTTTGGCACCAGCAGGCAGCACCAGCACCAGTTCTTAGGGCATGGAAAGCCTTGGCAGACACTGAATAGAACATCCCCTTAAATGAGGGACAAAGTTTCCTTAAATACTGCTCAACACAAGACCAAACATACCGTGTTACCTACATCGAAGCACTGTCTGTATAATCTGTACAGCAGAAAACCACATTCCTATATGAAGCTGTTCCGTCACTAGGATTTATCTTTTTCCTAAAGCTAATTTCTGCCCTTCCCACCCTTAACTACAGCGCTGCCCACGCTGTGCGTTCGCTTCAGAAGCTATACATAAACCTTCTCTTAGAAGCCAGCCAACTTGATCTCACTCTCCCAAGACAGTGTCTTACCATGCTCTGTCCCCAGCCCTGCAGCAACTAGGCACAAGCAGTAACCAATACCAGAGTGCCACCTATAGCTATTGCACATGACTTTGCAGCAAAGCAGAGAAAATGCACATGCATGTTCATTCCCCTTCCTAGCATTCTCTCAGAAAAATTTCTGTCATTAAGGTCTGGAGATTAAGAGAATTTACTCAGAGCAAAAGAAGCAATATTAGTTGCCCTAAGAGCGGCTTTACTTCTCCCAGAGTGAGAGGCACAGCGTGGGGAACAAAGCCCCTCTCCTCACTCTCCCCTTGAATGGAGAGGCAGAGCATATGCATACAGCCCACTGGTTTCTGCTGAGATGGCCCAAAGCCAACTTATAAAACAGGTTTGTTATAGCTATAAGAATACCTCTTCTCATTTAACGCTGCGTGAGAAGATGCTAGAGCAGGCTTGCATTTTAGGGCCAGGAACCAAGGTTAAAGCAAGAAGAGATGGAAACAGCATTCTGCCCTAAGGGCACATCCCAGGACCCATAAAGGAGCCATGAAGCAGCCCTTTCCCAGGGAAATTGAGCTCCCAGGGAGGTGTTTCACAGTGGCACTCAGCTCACCCCTTCAGGCAGAAAGGCTAGTGTCTAACCCCAGCAATGCATCCCAAGGAAGCCAGTCCTGAACAGGCAATGTGGCAGATGGAATCATGGTTCCCTTCTGCCACCAAGACAACCCATGCTAGGTCTGCACAGCTGCCCTCCTCCTGGAGCACACCCAAGCATGGGTGCTGCCAGGCCTGGAGACAGCTGTCACCAGCACTCTGACGATTCCCTCTACCGTCCCATTTTGGGTCGCAACACAACCTTCTCCATAGAGGCTCCACTGTGTGCTTGGCTGTAACGGAGCATATGTAAAAAACACCCAGCCAAACAAAAACCCCATCACTTTGGAGTTAAGACAACCCCACCTACATGTCCCAACCCAGCCTGCAAAACACTGTCAGGTGCCTGCTGGCTTCTAGCATCAGCAACTGCCAGGAACAGCTACGCAGCCCTTTCCAGGGGTTGTATTCAGCATTCCCATCCAGCCATGCTCCACCCAGGGCTGCAGAGCAAGCTTCACGCCGGGACTCAGCTCTTCACATCCTCAGACCCCATGCTAATGTCAGTGTCTAACAGGGTTCCTCTGTGCCCTTTAAGGCACCACACCGATTCGCATTATTAATCAGTGAGCTTCTGCCAGCTCCGGTGGCCCTGCTGTGGGACCACACGCACACCCACTGCTCCCAGTGGTGAAGGGAATGTGCCAGCAGACACACAGGAGGGGAGGAGGTCTCTCCTCTCCACCATAGAGCTGCCTCGTGGGAAGGTTCACCATGAGTACGCTAGTTAGCATAAGTGCATGAGGACATGTAAACAGGCAGCTCCTTTATAGACCTGCTGGTTGGTAGCAGCTACTTTGATTAACAGCTCATTTATTAGGGTTTGGGGTTTACACATGCCACTAGCAAGGATCCACAACTGGGTCGCTACAGCAGCTCAGTCCTGCCTGACTGGAAGGTAAAGCACGGAGCAGAGTTTACCCATGTGCAGTGCTGGACAGACACATGGACACCACTGCATAGGTGAAGTCAGTTCACCAGTACTGGCCATGCTTCAGAGAGCTGGTCTGAAAATTTCAGGCAAGGCAGTTAAGTCAGAGCATGCTGCACACAAAGATACAGAACAGATTTTACTTACTCCGGAGGAAAGCGACATTTTTCACTAAGGAGTTGCTGAACAGTTGTGGGTTGGTTTTTCTTTTTCTCTTTTTAAAGCAGGTTGAAGATGAAAAAAAAAATCTCAGAACAGTATGACTATCATGAGAATGATTTCTAAAGCAGGAAGCATGACAGCCCCACACCCACAACAGCAGAAGCAGCTGCCACATGCAAGTTGTCAGCCACACACTGCAAGTCTGATTCTGCGTTACTTAAAGCTTCTTGGAGCTTTGACATTGCCTTCGATGCAGTGAACTGCACAACACAGAATTAACCAGAAGCCCAGTATAAGAGAGGAAACACAAACAGGTAGTAATACCCAAGTCAGAAGGTATTTCACATCCTCCGCTATGCCAGAGCCCAGACTGAAGTACCAGGACTACCAGCACTCACACTCAGGGTCTGCAGCACTAAGGAAAAGATCCCACCAATAGGAAAAGTCAGTAATTAAAACAACCTCTAACCTCACCTGAAGTTCCCTGCAACATGACTTCAGTGCCTCCTAGATTCTGAATGCTGGAAGAGAAATTTCTTCTTGATGCTAAGGAAACAAAAAAAAGAAAGAAAATCAGAGCAGGTTGCTTCATTTTTATCTGGAACATTTCCACCTGCCCACCTCTTTCCGCACTAAGCCTTTCCAAGTTCAGTGGAAGTCCATGCCTGGCTTGAAGCACAGGCAACATAGGGAGCTGTGGGGTGTCAGGAAGATTTTCATAGCCCCTTCGCCTCTACCACCAGGACAGACAGCCAGACCCGCTGCTGGCAGCTGGGAAAGGGTCAGGACGAGGGGCAGCTGACTGCAGGGGTGAACCAGCAGAAATCACAGCCTCTGACCCTGCTGCTCCTCAGGGTAAGCAAACAGCAAACCCATCTCTCCAGGAAGGCATCTGTAGCAGCACAGCCCAGATTGGGGAAGCATTTTGCTGGCATTTGAAAAAGCTTGGAGCAACTCTGCCTTACCAAAGGGCAGAAACCAACTGGAAGCATCCCACTGTCCCCGAGCAAGACAGCGCCTGCCCTCCTCCTTGCAGGGACTCCTACGGAGATGAGATCCTTTCTTTTGCAGAGGTCAGGGCAGCAGTTCCCAGAAAAGTAACAGCTTGTAGCAATGCCAGAGCTCGCATAGCCTGTCTCACACCATGAAAGCAGCAAAAGCAGTGCAAGAGGGCACACAGAAGGAACTGTAAGGATTGCTCCACTTTGGGCACTGCTGTTCCTGGTTACCAGTCTCTGTGCCCAGGGCTCTGCCTGGTATTACCAAGTATCCTGACTCCGGTGCAGTCTGGCTGCAGGCAGCTGCCCGTCAGCACACCGCACACCTCCGGTGCTGCACGGGTTACCTCACCGCAGGGCTCCAGCTCTCAGCCTGAACCAAGGACCCACCCCACAGCATAAAAATGCCAAGAAATTTCCAACGCTGTAAGGAACAGCCTTGCTTTCCACACATTAGCACATTGAAATCTGTATGGCAAGCCTGTCAAGCAAAGCAGCTGCTCCCTGGCTCTCCTACACCTCTCCTGAGATGGAAGAGCTTCAATCGTGTGGCATGCCTGCAGGGTTTGAGAGGTAAAAGAGCTGCTGCCATCTCACATACATTCACCTTTTGCCTTCCTCTAGGCACTGGGCAAGGAGATCCGATGTACTAGCCTGTCCCTCTTCACACGGAGGCTCAGTGCACAAGGCTGCCCTGCGAGGTTGCTATTCGCGGTGGGGTGTAGGAGTATACAACCAGAAATCCACTTAATTACTTATTCCCTGCCCCTACACTTTCAGACTGGCAAGACAAGTTGTAGAAAATACTTTCTAGGGAAATATGATCAACTGTAGGAAAAAAGTAATTAAAAAGTAACTGCAGTGCCCAATTTTACTTAATTTTATACAGGAGCTCTAAGACATTTACGCACTTAGAATCTTCAGGCAAGCACGACCACATCTCATGTTTTTCAGAAGGAAGCAGGGACCATCCTTCACAAGTAACAGTCAGGAACGTTTGTAGCCCAATGCAGTTGCTGCTTAGATACCACAGTAACGGCCATGCTAAAAGGCCTAATTAACTCCCACTGATTCCAGAGAAGTAACTAAATTAGAGCCAAAACAGGTACATCAACACGATGCCTTAACTTGCAGTCACCTCCTGCTTTTCTCTCAGTCACTCTGGCAACATACCAATTATCACCATGCTCAGATTAGCTCCTATTTCTAAACCAATACTGGAAAGGTGAATCTTCTCCCCTAAAAAGATACTGCAGCATAATTGGCAACATCTACCAAATGCTTGTAATCCACAACTGTCTTCCAGAAAAAATAAATTTAAGCAGCTGTGGGTTCAAACTGTTGAACCTAACTTATTTGACCACCTTCAAACTTCTGTTGAGAGCAAAAGACGCAGCAGGCACACTTACAGGTCTGTAATCAGAAATGTCACAAGGTAAGAGAGTATAAAGTCTTGTTGCACCAGAAATACATCAGCACAAGAAGCACGGCAGTGTAAGGTAAGATTTCCTGCAAGAATATTTTAGTTACCTTGAGCCAGATTCTTATAATCAACCCTGATTCTCCCAGTAACCTCAAGAGGCTGGAAGACTTGTAGAAATGGCACTTCAGGCACTTCTAAGCATTCACTTGATGTGCTTCAACATAAAGAACAAATGCAAAAAAATTATCTAGTTTGGAACTTGATAAATTCTCCTGCTCCAGAGGTAGCGGGCTGAAAAAGGAGCCAGAAGGCCTAACTGAAGTGCCAAGAAGTACATCAGTAGCATCACACATCCTCTGCAAGATGCAGCTTACATCAGGAAGCTAGTTAGGAAGAGCATGTACAGCATCAAGAGTCAAGGCTGTTAAATCAATGTAGGTTAGCTCCACATCGCACATGAACCCTGCTCCCCGCCCCGCGTTAGTCTGTCTGCTGCAGACTGCTGACATATTGGCTTACATGCTCTTATGGAACAAACTGAGTCATGCTGCTAAGACTTGAAAATAAAGGTTTGGTTTTTTTTTTTAAAATAAAAAAAAAAAGCTCTGCCATTCTGCAGGCAGTACATCCATCTCCACAAAGCCGAGGCTGATGATACATACACACTTGCCCGTTTTGCCCCCAAGATTACCTTTGTGCACCAAGTCATTTCTGCATGCAAAACAGACAGCTACATGCACTCAACTTTAAGAAAAGAGTTAAGCCTTTTCTTAAAGGCTTCTTTATTTTTAAATTCCTTCAAAACATGAATTAATTTAAACAAAATCAGATGCAAACCACCTGCATTTTAAATTAGCATATATTTTACTGTATCAATCACAGCAACCTCATACAGTAAGATACACAAAAATAGAGCATGGTATCACTTCAATTCAACACAGTTTTGTACTACAGTATTCCATGACATATATATACAGGACTTTTCTTTTTTTCCAAAGCAAGTAGAGTCCCTGCTATGTTCACCGTAAAAATTACGTGGCATCACAGTTTTAGTTATTCAATGTAGTGTGAGTAGCCATATGGAAATCGAACTAGTGAACTAGGAGATACACTGTATAGCAGCCAAACAGGCGTGACAATTAGAAGAGGAACAAAACCAAAGTAACCACTGAAAGGAAAACCACCCTTGAACTGTAGTTTAATAGCAAAATTGTTTCTTAAATTCTTCACTATATACATAACGTATCTACATTTGTGTCATATTTATATATATATATATATTTATAAAAAACATACAAGATTTTGAAAACCTTAAAATCGTTCACCTAGACAGTATCCACCCCAGCCCTGTGGGTCAGCAAGGCAAGACTTGCCTGTGACATTACTCAGTTGCAGTTCCCTGATTGCTAAACACACGCCATT
>VZTU01022544.1:321-15846 GCA_013400835.1 Zapornia atra
CAGGAAGTCTTCACATGAAGCAAATATACACTAAGCTGTCCTAAATGACTCTTACATCATTCCACTTCCTTGTGTATCATTTCCTTTGCCATAACTTCCTGGTAGAAAAAGGACTAGGAGAGGATTCCAAACAGTAGCAGATATCATAGCTCTTGCACTATCTGCTGGTTTTAGTTGAAATTTTATCTATGTAGGCATGTCATAAACAGATTAGACTAATGTCAAAAGAATGGTGGTTGAGATGCAGGAAATAACTTGGTTACTTTGAGGTACAGCTAACCACAAACACCACTTTTGAGTAGTAAAGAGTTGTTTGTGGGTTTTTTAATGATTCTTCAAATAAATCCTAAGTTGCAGTACAGTGCATATTGTCTTTTCATAAATCCTGGAATTTCAACAGCTACTGGAGAAATTGTTTAGGTACATTCTGGAGTGGCTTACATTAATTTCAGAGCCTAAATGCCTCACCTGTCCAGCCAAATAGGATTTTTTGCAGAAACTGAGATGCACCGGTAATCAGAGTTTAAAGAGAGAAAAAGAATAGAGAGCAGTTGTGGCTTAACACAAAGATGTAAGCATAAGTCTGCTATCCAGGAGGAAAGGAACAGTTTTAGATGCTCTGAATCATAGAATCATAGAATATGGAAGGGACCTTTAGTCCATCTAACTCAACACCCCTGCTGTAAGCAGGGACATCTTCACTAGATCAGGTCCCTCAGAACCCCATTAAGCCTAACCTTGAATATCTCCAGGGATGAGGCCTCCACTACATCTCTGGGCAACCTGTTCCAGTGATCCACCTCTGCCTTTCTTCTTGTTCCTCTCTTCCTCTAAGAACCATTTTTGGTATGACCATTCATTGCCTCACACCAACTGCAGATTATCATATCTAAGTCTTGTTTGTCTGGGCTACATTTTCTGCAATTCCTGGCTCCATATGCCAAGGAAACATATACAGCTGTCCAGTATACAGCTCCAAGCCATTGTCACTGGAGAGATGCCGTTCTTTCTACTGTGGGGTCTTTGCTAAGCTCAGAATAATCAAAATTAGTTTTATTTGTAGCTTTCTCTGTAATTGGTGCCTTGTGTCACCATTTCAGCCTGAAGCCAGCGGAAAAATTGCCATGTATTGTATGTGTCAGCTTGTGCTTTTCTCTTAAGACTTTCAGGACCCACTGGTCACTTTCAAGCCTTTCTGACAAGAGTAGAAAGTCTTGCAGATGCAGAGCACTTAAATTTTTTACGATGTTGGTCAGCGGAGGAGAACAATCAGGTATGATAAATGTTACCTTCACAGCTTTGGTGAGTATTTGCACTTATTAGGTGTCGGAAAAAAAGGCACAGGAGATAGTTTCCATATATAACCCGACCGCAGGAAAAGCCTTAGCTGGAGACAGCAGGTTATTAGACATCAGGAAATCAGCTGGGACTTGCAAATCTGCAGGAAGCAAGATTTCATCAGACCTGCTTAGGAGATGTTACTGGAAACTAATTTGCTTTGGTTTACTTTTGATTTATTTCTCCCCTCCAATAGGCCCCAGAGTGAGATGAGTTATGTATCTTGTCTACAAAGGAGTCCAGCTAGCCTGGTAAGGATTCAGAGAATCCCTTATACTTCTCTAAACCTGTGAAAAAAAATCAGCTTATTCGTTAAATTTTTCTTTAATGAGTTTGGTTTAGATTAGGAGGACGAAGTGTATCTCTAATTGAAATATGTCACTAGTTGTCATTGACACATGCTCTCACAGCTCGTTCCAGAGCTGGCATAAATCAATCCTACTAAGGTTTGTAGGCACTTGTTGAAGACACTTGCATGCAGGTTGCACCCTTGTTCCTGTGTTCACTCTGGCTTGGTGGTGCAGAGACATTAGGTTGTAGGTAAAGCAGCTCAGTGACTTTTTTTTTTATGACACTGATAGAGAAAACTTGAGGTAGATTGTCACAGGTCAAAAAAGTCTTCAGAGCAGTGAAATCTTCTGAACATCATGTGAACCTGCTTTTCTTTATGGCATTATGTTTTTCTCCCTGTTTTGCATGTTGTTAGAACTGATCTGAAGTAAATACACAGATAATATAAAATTATTAATAAATTACTTAATGTATACATGATTTCGCACCTGAGCTGAGATTTTCCTCTTCGCATTCATCAAGATGTAGGCTATTTTCAGAAGTTCCTTGTTAGAATGGATCCACATGTCCTGAATGCCTCAAAGAAACTTTCCCATAGTCCGTAGTACTCTCCATGGGTCAAAAAAACCCCTCAGGCAAGCTCTTAGTAGAAGTTATTTCAAAAGCCTCTTTGTAATTGATACCTTGTTTTTGAGACAGTAAATGTATGGGTTTACTGCTCATGTCTCTGATCATAAAAAGAAAAAAGTATGTGCCTGTTTTGGATACCTCCCATAAACCTGGTTATACTAGAACACTGGAAAAAGACAAACAAACTTAGCTTCATAAATTTTGTTGCAGATCCATTGGGAAAAACTGATTATTCAGGAGAGAATTGTAAGCACAGAGATCAAGTGAAATACTGAGTACCCTGTGACAATGGCCCTCAGGAATAACAAAAGTGCTTCCACTGAAGAGGTGTTGGGGACAAAAAAAAAGAAGCGGTTAGAAATGTGAGCTCCAAAATCTCCTGTGTATTCCATAAAACTGATCTGGTTGGCTACACACTCTTCAAGACTGGGGAGGCTTGTTTAGCACAGATACTGTGCAGCACAGTGCAGTTTTTAGTAAGCATCGCTGCAGTGTGTGCTCAATAGTGACATCAATATATGCACTCATCATTTGAAAAAGCAACTAGCATAATCTGGTACTCTACGTTATAATTCTAAGCATGAAGTCTGAAGTACCTTGGAGGAATCTTTTCTTTCTTGTCCCTAAATCACACCACTTTCCCTCTAAATACTGACAGATATTTTCCTCTCTGAGTAGCTTTCCTTTTCTGAACCTGCCACAGACATAGTGCCATGGATTTCTGCAGACTGCTGTGGCTTCTTGCTTACCCAGATAGATCTCTAGCAAGCTGCCGAGAGCTACACTGACAGCCCAAGCTTTTGGTTTGCTTCAGTCCAGCCCAGAAGGGGACAGACAGACTGAGAATTGTATTTTACTGTGATTTCCCTGTAACAGCAGCAGTGCTACACCAACTCTTTCTACCAAAATTCCTCTTCCTTGTTCCTTGCTAAAGCTCAAATAATAGTGACAGGGCTGAGAAAGCAGTGAAGTCCCTTACATTATTGCCAGAACAGCTGACAGATTAACTCTTGCCATTTCTTCTGTTATGAAGAACATATATTTCTAAAGCAAATTATTACCTGACTGCAGATTTCCTGCATTAGCAAGGAAAAGCAAAGCACAGGTTAAAATCACATCTAGATACATGGGAAAAAGAAAAATCAAATATATAGCTACAAGAAGGTAAACAAGCTGCTGAAACTTGGATCAGAATTTTACAGAAAAGGTGCGCTTTATCTTTTTGCAGGCAAGTACTATTATGTGTTGCAGTTTGAAGAAACACACCGGGAGTAGAAACAAACTATTGTAATAACTGAGAACAACAGACTTTCCTTATGATGTTTACAGTGAAGGACTTTAAAGAACTGCTTTCCAAGTAAAATGACTAGAACTAAAGAAGCTGAAAGCTAATTCCAAACAGTATGTCCCCCTGAAGAATGAAAAATAGTGTTCACCTGTTACTAGATTAGCCAAAAAGTACAAGCTGCTCACTGTAACCTAAACTATCTGAAGGATAATCCTCAACCACTCCATCAGCTGACAGTTCTGCTAAGGGAGCAAAGATTTTTTTTCCTGTTGTTGCTTACACTGCACTTAACTGGGGAACATTGTGTCTGAAAGGTGGGTTTATGATCCTTGCTTCTTGATTGAATTGTTGGTTTGCACAGCACAGTCCTTTGTCCTCCTCTGGTAGCAGGCTTACTAGATACCTGTGGTAAAGTGCTCAGAGGCTGAGTCATGATAACAGACCTGGCTGCTCAAGCCAGCATTTCTGTTTCTGCTTAGAGATCTCTGCACTAAGGAGCTGAGGCAGATGCAATGGATGTACTCATCTGATTCCTTTTGCATTGTTTCTGATGAAGTCTAACAGAAGCAAAAAAAAATAGTAAATTATTAACTTGCTTAGAATGGCTAAGTACTGGCTTAAGTTTAATCAGTATAAGTATAAACACTTGTGTGGCAGTGCAGGTTGAACAGCCAACTGACACAAAAAAAAAGGAGGTGGGGGGAGGTCTGTGAAAAGTTAGGGAATGGATACCATCTAGTGGCACCATCAATAAAACAGTTTATTTGGCAGCTGCTTCATTTCCCCCTGGCTATCTGCCTTTATAGATCCTAGTTCTTTGGTAGACCTCTTGGCCTCATTCATATGTGTTGCTATCTTTCTGAAAGGACAGCCTTTGAGTGGCAGCTGCTCGGCAACACACAAAAAGCAGTGCTAGACTGAACCTTTAAGCTCCCAAATTGCTGTTACATTTTAATTTCTCAGCCCTGCTCTAGAGAAGGTGTACCTTCAGGACTGAAAAATGTTGTGGAAGAGCCTCAAAAGAGCATGCAGAGACTTTGTTTTCAGCCAGTGACCATAGAATCACAGAATGTGTTATGTTGGATGAGATATTTAAAGGTCCAATCCCAAAAGTTCATCCAGTTCTTATTGTTGAGAGACTTTTTTCAGCTGGCTTTTCCTCCTTCTCACCTGCCTGCATAGGGCCTTTTTTTCTGACAAGGTGTACAGGCTCAGCCCAAAGCTTGCCAAGGTCAGTAAAGGCTTTTGCTTTCACGAAAATGGACTAATCTTCAGACTTATCACTGTAGACTCTTACCCTCAACTATCTGCTCACCCTGAGAAGTCCTTACTTCTGCAGAAGGGTGCAGTGCCTTTGATGAGATGGATTTCACCTGTTTGATGGAAGGTGACTCAATCTGGCCCTACTTCAGCAGCTTTAGGCATTATTGTTCTTGATGTCAGACACAAGATCGCAGGGCATGCAGACATATTCAAATGAGCTCTTATCTATCTGGTTAGACACTAGGCAGTCATAAAACTACCTCACACTGCTGTCAGTTGGTGGATCTGGGGGATGGAGGTGGTGTGTCCTTTCGGCCACCCTGGTCACCTTACAGCACTGCATCATGCCTCTTCACTTGGTAATATCATGTGTGATCTAAGCATGGCACTGAACCAGGTGGCAGATCCCCACCCCTGGTCTCTGTGCAGAGACAGGGCTGCTGGTGAGTGGAAGGAACCATGAGCACACCTGGTGTTTCTCAGTTTCTCATTTGCCCCATCCTTTCTCATTATCTTTCTAAATAGAGGGACTTCTTGTATTTTAAGGTCAGATTTAATGGTTATGTTGCTATGTTGGCTTGATCAGAGTTTGGGTAATGTGGGTTTTTTGGGGGGATTGAGGGGTTTTCTTCTTGTTTAGGTGTGTGTGTGTCTGTAAATTAATTTTTATTCTAATACTATGGTTCAGTTCCCTGAAATGCGTGTGGTCTCTGAATTACTAAAAGAGGTCTTTTTTTTTCCCCCTCAGAAATAATTTTTGTTAGGTATTTTGTTGGGGTTTTTTTTAATCATCAGAAAAACACATGCTTTTTCTCTAATTCTATTTTTGTTTGGAAACATCAGACATCCCCATACCACACAAATACTTCCAAAAAATTATTCCAGTTTGATTGAAAAAGTTAATTTGGAGCATTTGAAAGTTATTGTTTTCATTGGAAATCATGTATTTTCTTATTCTAAGATTGTTTTAATGTTTTTTGAAGTCTAATTAAAAAAGCTAAACTAAATCTTTACAATAGTCAGTAGTAAATCTTTGCATACTCTCTTTGTTTTTCTAATTACACTTCTGGGAACCAGTGCTTCCCTTGCCACTCCAGCAATCAGAGCTGTTAATCTGGCATCTCTGAAGTCTGTGCAGACATATATCCAGTGCCTGTCCTTCCTTGTTCTTTATTTTACACCATCAGAAAATCTTGTCTGGAAGACACTGTCCCAGAACAGGATTTGTGTTCTTTCATGTTAGAAGAGTTGAGAGAAGGACATGTTCTTCTAAAGTCAAAATTGCCAAAACTTTTTATAATGCTAAGTGAGGATTTTGTTTCCAGTTTTGCCTGCAGCTGAGCTTGAACGTGTCTTCTCATTCATTCAAGGCTGACCCAAGCTTCTTGGCCAAACCCTCAAAAGTTTTATTCCTTCACCAAGGCCTTTAAGCTTTAATAACTTTTCTTTTCTATTAAAACTCTTCTAAGTAACAAACTTAGTGTTACTGTTTAATCAGAAAACCCGTTTGGTGAAAAAAAAAATGTTTGAAGACACTGAAGTGAAAAATTTTGCATTCACCTAAACATGTACTTGTGAATAATTTTCCTGCTGACCTTAAGGCTTTATGGACACAGTGAAAAATCTAATTTTTACCCATATTGTGCCCAACTCCCAGCATGTCCCTGCTGTTTTTTAAAGGTTTTGGTATTTGGCTGCTGCTCTCCTTGCTCATATTTAGCCACCTCAGATTCCTGGCATTGCACCCAGTCTAACTGTGTGCTTTTATTTGGCCATCTGTCAGACTTAGGTACTTACACTAATCCCAGTGATAATCATAATAGGAAAATTATAATTACAGTTATTTTGTCTTCAAAAGATCTGTCATCTGAGACCTCTGTCACTCACTGTCACCTATCTTCTAGGCCTCCTAAATGCTGATCCTATGCAGAGATGGCCTGTGTCTCCATCCCATTATGAAGTCTTTGCTTCTGTTAACAGGATTCACCAATGCTGCAAAATCATCATGTCTATCCTCAGTGATTGCTCCGTTAAACTTCAACAGGTCAAGAAGGCACAAGTGCTCCTAGGCACTGCCAGTGTGGGATGTTGCCTTTAAATTCTCCAGGAGATGACTCAAACCTGAAACAGAGCTTACAGAATAAAATCTTTACAGAATTTGAATGTGTCACAGCAGCAGTGAGGAGCTGCAGAGAAGTAAGTGAGATGCGCTGAAAAAATTAGCCAATGGAAGATGGGCAAGGTATTAAAGAAAAGGCAGACCTTCTCAAACTGTCAGGATGCATCAGATATTCAGGAGGACACAGAAGAGAGAAAATACACAGGCTTTAGAGAATCGCTTGGGAGTATATTCATAATATATTTTCTAAAAATAAATCACATTTTAATTGAAAACAAGACATAGGATAAAAGGAAATATCTTGAGAAAAATATCACTTTTATTGGGAATAGGCTAAGGGAGAAATGACAGAAGAATAAATGTCTACACAGTGTTACACTGACCTGACACAAGATCCACAGTGTCCTGTGCAGGTAATGGGTATAAATTGTAATGTTGATGTGTGAATACAACTTGCTGAGATGAAAAATAGATTTGACTATGCTTTTTCAACTCTGTCTCTCTCTAAAGTTGTTGTAACTAAAGACAGCTGGGAAGTAAAAATATCAACAAACTTCTGGAAATGTGGATTACTTCAGCATATACAGAATTTCATCCTATGTGTCTTTACAAGCACATGTTCAGACTCAAGAAGAAGAAGAAAAGACTGTAAGTTATCTAAAATTTGAAAGGGATTTTTAAGATACATGACTTTTAGACATTTTGAAAAGTATTGCTCTAATCACAGTCAGTGCATATTTTCCGAAATTATTACATTCAAAATATAAATGTGTAAAGAAGATAGACAACTCTGTGAAGACTGGTTTTATACAAGAAATCTAAGGTATATGACTATTGTGTTACCAAGAATGCAATGTTACTGAGAAGAGTTAAATAATGCACACAAATTTCTATCTTTTTTTTTTTATCTTTAGTTAACTTCTAGACTCAACATGAACGGTAAAATTTATAAAAGACATAAACAAGAGTCTCAAAGACATCACATTTATTAGAAGGATTTGTCTGTTGCTGCATAAAGAAACTGTAGACAGACAGCATCTAGGTTGGTTTTGTAGATGCTTCATTTTACTGGCCTCAAGGAGAACAGAAACCAACGATCCTTTCTTATTTTGAAGATGGGAATATAGGGAGCTGCTCTTAAAAATAAATGCAAAAGCATCCATGTTCCTTCCAGCTGCTTGCCTATATTTTCAAACGTCCCTTTCCCTTTTTCAGCTGATAATTCTATGTCATCATGTGTTCTGGGAAATATGGCTGACTATAAAGCTTGCTGAGTTAACATAAGCCATTTCCTTAACCTCAGAAGGAATAAAATCTAGCAAACACTCTAAATTTCCAGAATTTCTGGGTTGGCACTTTTTAGAAGGTCATAATTTACATTACAGTTTTACAAGAAAAAGGTTGTTTGTTTGTTTGTCTGTCTTTTAACTTCAGTTCTAGCTCATTGAGTTTGGAGCTTCTGTGGTTTCAAGTTTGGGCTCCAAATATATGCTTTTTTTTTTTTTGCTAAATATTTTTGGAAAGGAATGCAATTAAACATCTTTTGAAGATGAAAAGCAATCCTTATTTCAAAATAATCGTCTGAAGCAAAAGTGTACTTAAGAATACAGAGAGCACACTTTTTTTCTCTCTTAGGAAGCAAGGTTGGAAGATTCTTCTGGAGTGTATTGTATCTAAATATCAAATAACTGTACCTTTTCTAACGTTACTTGCACCGACAAGACAGCTAGAACACAAGCACAGACTTCATAGGAATGCGAAGAAGTTACAAATAGCTTGGATAGCTGCAGAAAACCTTGCTATTTCATACTCAGAAGATCAAGTTTAAATGCAAGTTTTAAAGTCTTCTCACAAGTAACAAACCTAAGAGGAGGGCGATGGGTTATTATGTTTTGAAAGTGAACAAAAAATCCACAGAACAGTAGGCAACAGTCTAAGCAAGGGAAGGGTTTAAATACTGAATATTTGAAACTGTCAGTTTGAATGCAAAATTGAAAAAGTCTTTCTTCCTCCCCTGTCACTCCCCAATTTCTGCCATAGCCACTTTGTATTCTGCATTGACTTGTTTATCTACATTGACAGTTTTCTTCTAAATAAATATTTTTTCACATCAGTTTTCTTCTAAATAAATATTTTTTGACAATCATTTAAGCCAAGTTCAGTGCAAGAAAACTCATTTTTTCAGAATACCTGCCAAACTGCCATGGCTAAAGTCTAAACTGTCTCACAAGAAGTCACAGAAAAGCTGTGCTTTTTGCACTGGAATAAGCTGCCCAGGGGGGATTGTGGAGTCTCCTTCTCTGGAGATACTCAAGAGCTGTCTGGACACCTAGCTGTGTGATCTGACCTAAGGAACTTGCTTTGGCAGCAGGGTTGGACTCAATGATCTCTTGAGGTCCCTTCCAACCTCTGCAATCTGTGATTCTGTGATGTTCACTTACTCTGTTAAATAACCTCTTTTTCTATCATCTCTTTAGCAATGATGCTTAAGGTGAATGGTTTTCAGCAACAAAAAAGGAATATGAAGTGGCACATGAAATGAGTTTTAGCTAAAATAAATTAGTTCTCAAACTGTGAAGTATGGAAAGTTTTGCCAAATCTCTTTTCAACACAATGAATAAAGATGTTACTACTATTGGAATCCATTTGTTCAGCTGAAGCCCAGCTAACTTTTAGTTAGCGTCTGTTTCTCCAAGAAATTGTCTAAATTGTAATATAACCTCTGGGAAACATTCAGGTGAACAGGCAAAGGGGGCAGGAAGGGAGCTGGCTTTCTCTTGCATTTCCTGATCTTCTGTGACAGACAGAAGACAGGAATTTGGTCCTATTAATATGTCATATAACTATAATCATATTAAAACATTCAGTTTAACTAATAATGTAATTACATTGCGAATCTCTGCAGAGAGTATTCACCACTTCTGTCATGAAATATAATATCACTTTATTTACACTGTGGACTTTGGAGGAAAGAGAAATGCTGTGTTTGAAATTACTTTTTTAATTGTCCCTAGGAGTTTTAACCCTACACCTGCAGCATGAGAGGTCCCCAACTGTATGTTTGGCAGTGAGAAAAGGCCTGTAACATTGCTAAAACAAATGAACGGAAGGAGGTCTTGCAGCCAGCCTCTTTCACTTTGTATCATGTGGGAGACTGCCGTTGTGCAAAGACAAGGTGAAAGATACCACCTCACAACAGCCTCTCCACTCAAAAAGTTATGTTTCCTGCAACAGCTGGGTGTACTGGGTCTGACCAGTGCGGGGAAGGGACAGGAAGAAATGTTGAAATTAGGAGAAGAGAATGGTTGAGCAGTGCCCCTGAGGCCACAGGGGAGGATCACCACCACCATCATCTCCCCAGCCCGCAAGCAGACTGCAGCTCTGGAAAATCTGCAGGGCAAGGTTGCTGTGTCTCTGCTTCTCTTCCTTAGTCACAATGCTTGTGCTGTACCTTACTTCAAACATGGGAACAGTTATTTCTTAAATCATGAACTTCCATAATGGTGCTGGAAATAGGACTTCGCTAAAAGACTTCTTTTGCTTCAGCCACAGTGACCACGCATAGCTATTGCTGAACTGTTAGTTTGTTTTTAATTAGTCCCATTATTTATGCTCCGGGCAAGACTGACCCAAATAGAAGTTTGGGACATGTAGAGCTGACCTATATATTTCTGGTTTTTCAGTCAGTGGAAACACGATGCTGCATTAGCATACCGGCATAATGCTGTGTGGGAGCTACCTCTTGCTTCTCTGTCACTCTTTGTGTGCACTTGCTGAAGATTGTCTTTTCTGTAATGCAGTGTGTATAATGTCATAAAAGACAGTCTTGCACTTTCACCTTGAGGTGCAAGGTGCTGTGAAGGAGGGATGGTGCACATGGCCTAACAAAGGAGTAGGCATCCAAGCAACATGGAGGCAGGGAAATGGGGACAATACAATGTAATGCTAAAAGGATTCAAGTATTTTGTTAATTTCTGCACATGGCAACTTTCAGTGTAGCAAAGATAAATGTGGATCAGGTGTATTTTTTTTTAATCTTGTGAAGAAACAAATTTCCAAATTTGGAAATATTTGGAGTTTATTTCTTTTTTCTGCAAAACTTAATAAATTTTAAAAATATTTTTTCATCTTTAGATAATTTCTTATTTTAAAGTATGTTAAACGTGAGATGTTGCAGAAATAGCCAGTGATGCATATAGAAAGTCTACACAGAAAATGCCAGATGGAGAAACTGAATTTTCTTTAGAGATACTGCAAATATTTCTGTATGCAGGTGTGAAAAATTCTGTCTCTACAAGTTGGTGTGCTTATTCTTTTACAAACACCACTGAAAAGTAAGTATGAGAGACAATTACCACTGTCTGTCAAAATATGACAAGACAGGTTCCTTTTGGTCACTCATCATAAGAAGAGAGGTCATTGGCCTTGAATCTGAGCATCTTCTGCACTGCACCCTTATTCTTGAGGTAAGAGATGGTACAGAAGCATAAGCTGTTGACTAGACACTGAGACTGGGACAAAACTGAAGCTCAGGAGAAATCTCCGGAAATCTCATTTTAAATAGATTACTAGGAGGGAGATTTGATCCCAGAATCTCAGAATCACAAATCACACAGTGGTAGAGGTTGGAAGGGACTTCTGGAGATCATCTAGTTGAACCCCCCTGCTAAAGCAGAATCACCTAGAGCAGGTTGAACAAGATTGCACCCAGGAAGGTTTTGAATATCTCCAGAGAAGGAGGCTCCACAGCCTCTCTGGGCAGTCTGCTCCAGTGCTCTATCACCCTCAGATTAATGAAANTTCTCTTCTCCAGGCTACTGCACTCTTCTTATGCAATTTAACAGTTTCTTCTATCACCATAAAATCTTCCAAGTTGAAGTCGGCCATCACTGTTATGCTAGTAAGTATAACAAGTATTAACATGGCTGAGAATTTTAAAAGAAATTTGGAATTCTAAGCAGTGTAATAGGGACATGCACTAAGTCTAACTTCTGAGGTTGTAGATGAAGCACAGCGTAAACTATGTTTGGTAGGGGATGGTATTTAGAGTGAGTTTTCTTGAAATCTCTATGGGATGTTATGATTATTTTCTTAATTCAAAAAGATTAATAGTAATTTTGCTTGTTATAATTGAATGCTTATGAGTTGCTGCTAGCCAAGAAAGAAAACTGAGGTGATTATTTCAGTTCTCCATTGTGATATAAAAGATAGAGATGGGTAGAAGATGATGATTCTACTTTTATAATAATTTTCAAGTTCTAAATTTAATTTGCTCCATTCTGGATTACAGAAGAAGCTTTCGAGACCTCTTTGTAAGTTCATTTTAGGAAGTTTTAAATGTATGAATTTGATTCAGATCCTGAACCTACAAATGTTCTTGCTGATTTATAAACTAGTTTATTATATTTCAATTCAATATTTCAGCTTCTGATAAAAACTATATCAGAAGGACATTTCACCATCATTTTTCATTCTAGCAATGATAGATTTTTTTTACTATCTAGAAAAAGAACACATGATTCTCCTTGGTAGCTTTAGACAAACCTGGTAGCTCATATATGATTTAGGCTTTAAGATTCAGTAGAACAGATGTTGTTTGGTTAATATATAATTAGAACTCGCCAAAATTTAGCATTTAGGGATCGTTCACCTTTTCCAATTATTCCAGTCCCAAGTGGGCAAAATTCCCAGTAGTCAGCACTGTTTCAGGATAAAGATTTTCACACATATTTTGGAGCAGATCAGTAAGAGCATACCTTTCACAGTACCAGGTGTATGTGTGGTACAGAGCCTGTGAGTCCAGTGGCCCTAATCAAGATCCCCTTGACTTTCAGACTTTTTTTGATAAAATTAGAGCTTTGGCCTTAAGACTTCTCACTAATGGGGCTCACCACAACATCTGGTTCTCACAAGAGGAAGTCTAACCCCTCTACTAAGAGCTTGTTACCCAGCCTCACAACAAAGCACTTGGCATGCCCTAGCACTGTAAAGGGAAGAGCTCTTAGGTAGCCATCAGTCCCATCAATCCAAATATGGCTGCTCTTGGGACCCACATTCCCCTTTACTGCAAAAGCCATTTGATTGTTTTTTCAAGAATATAACTCCAAGTTTTGATATAAACCAAAGAGAATAGCTCAAACAATGGCTGGGATTTGTTTGGGGTTTGTTTTAGTTAATCTTATGCTTTCTTGTTCTTAATTTTAGGTGCACTCAAGTTAAAAATGGGTCAAGAGTTTCACTGCTACTATTTAAAACTTGTAATATTATTTACTTCTGTCAGGAATTGGTTTTTTTAGCTATCTAAAAAAAACCTACTACGACCACCATTTCTGGAAAGCAGAATCTGACTCAAGAAAACATATTTTTCCCAATACTTCAGTAATTCATCTGCTGACCCAAGAAATAATTTAACAAAGAACAGGACTACTAACATGAGTTAACAAAAACATCTTCTCCCTGGTATATTCATAGATGTCACTGGGAAAGTACCTATTTCATATCTATTGTTCCAGCTCATTGCAGCTGATGAAACGAGGCTCACCAGTGATGTAACAAATCAACTGCTCATGTTCCCAAATCACATTATTTTAACTATCATTTTTGGAAAATTTGAAGCAAGCTGTAAGATTGTGGTGTGTTTCCAGTACTGTTCTCTTTTGCATTCCAGTTCAAGCATTATCACTAAACCAGTCTGACAACCCTAACAAGGTTTTGGAAAAATGACATTATTTAAAATAAAAAAAAGTTAACTTAATTTGAATCCCTTTCCTCACAAAGCTCTTCTCTGAGCTTCAGCATTTATTAGTTTTAATACCTATTTCTATCCATCCACCCAGGTAGTGCACATGTGTGTGCACGAGCACACTGATTGATATAAAAGGGTAGACTTCAGAATGAGCACCTACCACCTAGGTATCTGAGTAGGAGAATGTGACATATGGCAGTGAATAAACTAACTCTGGGTCAACACCAGAAGCAATAAACGTGTGCTCACCTTGACATGTTATTGTTTCGATGTGGATCTACCATACTGTCAGATGATTAATTTTGTACACAGTGATTACTAATGCATTTCACCTTCTGTTATTGTTGCCATCTAAAAAAAATGAGAAACATTCTGAGAAAAATCTTTTTTTCCAGTGTGATATACTGAAAAGAAAGCCTACTTTTTACTCGCATCATCAATAAGTAAGTGGCATCCATCTGACTTTACACGGGCATAGACAAGGCACCACCTGAAGATGCCTTTTGCACTCTGTGCCTATGATTCCCTATTCGTGTCACTGAAGGTACAGCAGTGAGCTATGAAAGAGATAGTGAAAGCAGCCTGCTCCTTCCTCTGTCTGCTTGCCATTGATGCTCTTGTCCTACTGAAACCATCATTCTTTTCTACAGAGATGACATGAACTCCCAGACATACTCATGCATCATCCAGTCCTCTGGTGATGATATCTTCTCCAAGATCTGCATTTAGACAGGCAGGTTTAAGAAAACTAGATTTCAGATACCACATGTTAAAATCTCTGAGCCTAGAAGAGATTTCTTGCCTTTGGCTCTGAAAATTGCCATATGGTTGGGATGTCTTTTTTCAAAGCCAGATCCATTCAAGTAAGAAACCCCTATGTTTCCATCCAGGGATTTCAGGGTTTCAATTTGATTCATTAAATGATGGATCCATATAGTTACATTGAAGACAGTGCAGTTGAAATAGAAATGTGATTTGGAATTGTGAATTTCAGTGTCACACACTCAACAGTAAGATGCAAATATTTGTGTTATGTCCCTGTGGGCAAATGAACAGCAGTATGTGAAGCTAACTACAAGAATCTATGTCTTTTGGCAGCTGTGATTTTTTTTCAGTCCAGGTGGATGCATGTCAGGCATATAAAATATTTCTAAAAGACTAAATTGGTAAGGATTTGAAGGAGAAAAACAGAGCCACTCAGTCTTCTCTGATTGAACTTTTCCTCTTTATAGTATACTTCCACAAGTGCAGTATACAGAAACATGAATAAGGAAACCCAAATATTTCTCAGCTGAACTCTGGCAATTCCATAGCAACATGCTGGATCTTAACAAACCCTTTTCTGAACAATTAAGACTGGTGGCATGGGTATTGAAACATATTTTATATGCATTTTAAAATCTATTTATTGAGCAAATACATGAAAAATAAATCTAAACTATCAAATAAAAATGTATAGATAAGAAAGTTGGCCAGGTTGTGCAATGTTAATCATAGAATGCTTCAGGCTAGAAAAGACCTCAAAAATCATCTAGTTCCAATCCCGCTGCCATGGGCAGGGACACCCTTTACTAGACCAGGTTGCCCAAAGCCCCATCCAAACTGGCCTTGAACACTTCCAGGGATGAAGCTTCCACAACCTCTCTGGAAAACCTGTTCCAGTGCCTCACCACCCTCAGAATAAAGAATTTCTTCCTAACATCTAATCCAAACCTCCTCTCTTTCAGCTTGAAGCCACTGCCCCATGTTCTATCACTACACTCCATGATGAACAGTCCCTCTCCCACTTTCCTGCAAGACCCCTTTGAGTACTGGCATGCCATAATTGGGTCTCCCAAGAGCCTTCTCTTC
>VZTU01022549.1:9326-36740 GCA_013400835.1 Zapornia atra
TCAAGTAATTCATGTTTGCATGTAAATTAATGTGGTGAGGTTGTTTCTGTGTTTTGGTTTTATTCAGGGGGTGTTTTTTGTGTATTGCTAAGTATCTTGTTGCTTTTTTGGATTAATATTAGCTATTTCATGGTCTAATATAAGCAGCATGTGCTGTTAGCATGGTATTTTGTAAGCTAATTTTCGTCTGATTTGCTTTGGAGAAACTAAGTTCTGAAGGAATAAGGAATTTTAATTACTTAGGTTATCGCTGCTTTTAAAAGGCATTCCTTCATCAACTCACTGTCCTAATAATATCTCTAATAGTATTGTTGCTTTAAAAAAATCAGTAAACTTACTCAGCAGTTATATTTATTATATTTGTTATATTTATCCTTAGGAATGACTAAAGAAATTCTTTACCCACAGAGTATCACTGGATTGGTTTACTTCTTATTAGGAGGTGGTTATGATACTTGTAATGCCTGTCATAGTGATACTTAAATTCACTAAAACATACTAAACGTGCATGTTCATTTCAACAAAACAAATACCATAGCATTCTGATAAAGAAATAAAAATTATTTCAGCTTCACTATGTAATTTTTTTAATCCTTTTGTCAACTTTTTTGACATGAACTTTTCCATTCTCTCACAGGTTGGGGCTAAGCCACAGCACTGGGCTGATGCACCATTCCATTAAATAAGGGAAATTATTAAAGCTGTTATTATTTGAGATTATTATGGCCCATAAAAAGATTTTTGTCAAATGTTAAAAGTTTCCTAGTTTACAGCTTAATGCTTAAATTTCAACAATATGAAAGTAACCATCAATATTAATCTTTTGTAGTAGGCTAAATTACTTCAGAAAATGTGATATGTCGGGAAAACACAGCTCCTGACCTCCCATAGAAATTACATGGAACTGTAGTGCACCCCACAAACTGATTTTGAGTTTGGCAATAGGATGCACAAAGTATTTAGAGATAATTTTCAAGAAACTGAAGGAATAAAACCTTGAAAGAATCTGAGCTGCAGAGTCAAAATGTATGAAAACGACATGTACAAAATCACAAAAACAACCTATTATCACTCAGAATGGAGATCTTGAAATTACTATAGGCAGTACTGAAAGCATCACTTAAGTAGTGACTAACTACTTGATGTAGTTCATACAATGCTCACAAGCCTGGCTGTGTAGCAGCGAACAATAAAGTGTTGTGTGTTGGAGAACTCATCTGTTTTTATATTTGTAACAATTTTTCTAATAATAACCATGTCCCTACAGAGATTGCTTCACATCCCTACTTCATTACTTCTACAACAAAGCTATTACACCTTTAAAAGTTTGGAATGATTATGAAAAAAATGTAGAGCAAGAAAGAGAACATCACGATATCACTGTAAGATCCATATATACTCACACCGTTAATATTTGCTGCATATCTCAGAAAAGATAGAGGTCTGGGGATTTTTTAAAGGGTTCTGGAGAAAGACAGGAAATGTGATGAGAGATAAGGAGAATAAAATTGTAGAACTCTTGACAAGGTAGCAGGTGAAGGTTATTACAGCAGTACATAAAAACATGAATAATCTAGCATAAGTTTATAAATTCTGAACATATGTAATTTCCTGCAGTACTTGAATTAGATTGTATGCGGTGACAGCTGCTTCAAACTACACAAAACCAAATACCTCTTCACATGGTCATGAATTGTGGAACTGTGGCACAGGACGCTATGCAGACTAGATGTATAAATGAGTTCCAAACTAATTCAAATTTTCAGTAACTATTACAATCTGCAACATTTAACAGTTTGATGGGGTTTCAGACTTCTGTTTTAACTGGGTATGTCAAGTTCTTTCTAATAGCAAAATTAGAAACCAAGGTAATGTTTCTTCATGCATGTATGTAAAGCTATTGCACAGCTGTAAGTGATCCTTTCTTACTTTTTCCAACTGATGGAAACATTTTTCCTTTCTCTCACCAAACAGTTTGTTCTGAAGTGTTGCCATCAGTCACATTTAGTATAGGAAATAGTATTAAGCATTAAGGGACTGGACTCATGCAAAGAAAGTTATAAAAGCCAGGAGGTGTGTGAAGATAGCAGTACCTACCCCAACTGCAGGTGAGCAGAGCAGAACTGGTTGGCCACAGCAGCACATCCCACTGACACTGCTGCCATTGATGGAAAAATGCAAGTGATGAGTGAAGTCAAAGATCAGTCGGGGGACCACAGTCAACAAGTTTGGACGGGCAGGAGCACAGCTGAGATTGGGGATACCTTGTGGCAGGGCTCAGGCAGGGACCCCATGCACAGACCTGAGCTTCTCTGGGGCTGCTGGCCACAGGGGCAGGTGTATGTATATCTTTAAGGGGGTTCAGGGGAAGCTGGTAGGGGCCATTTAAGGCTTATGTGTACATTCAGGGTCCTGAGAGCATGAACTCTCAAGAGTTACTTCCAAATGAAAATAAAATTGCTTCCCAGTTACTCTTAGTTACCTCATGTGGATAAAGGGTCAGAAATTTATTATCACTAGTTATTTATGCATCTAATTTTGTTGTCAGCAAGTTACACATTTCAAGTTTCACAGTCCTTGTGACTTCTGATAACAAATATTTATTTTAGTTTTGGAAAATAAATAAATTTAGTGATTTTTCCTCTGTTCTTCCAACTTTCCCTGTCCTCTTAGTTTACCAACTTCCTTTCATAAAGAACTACTTGTCTATAAAATACCAGTAGATTCAGCCATCATATGGGCAATATTACAAAAAGCTCTGGGATACATTGTGAGATTCTGTGCACTTAATGCCAGCCAGATACAGTACCTTTTTAATTTGAATTCAACGTTAATTCTCTTGTCGTGTTAAGTTCCCAAGAACTGTCATGAACAACATTAGAAAAATCAGTTAATTTTCTTAAGATGTGCTGAAATTTTATTGTAACAGACCACATGTCCCATGCTTACTTAATTTTTCTACTTCTGCTCAGCACCTCTTAACCCCTAAATGCAGAAATAACTTTGTTTCCTAGGGTAAGACTGATGTATTTTTCTGCTGTTCTACATCTGAAGATGCTAATGAAGTCACTTAAAGATTCTTCCAGCACAGAAATGCAAAAGCTTGTACTGCTTAGATTTTTTTTTTGTTTGCTTGTATTTCATCACTACTGAGAAAATTCTCTTTGTCACTTTAGCAACAGCCCGTCACTTCAATATAGTGAAGACAAGCTATGCCCATGAGAAGTTTCCCGTATTCTGTAAGTGGCTGCTGCTGGACAAATGCTTCATAAGGGGTCCTGAGCCCATCTCTCAGTGGGTTTTGGCTGCTTGGGCTGGGGGATCAATGGCAGCATGGCTGAGGATGTCCCTGTATCACCAGCAGCCACAGAGAGAGGCTCCTGGGCAACCTGCAGGGATATAATGGACCCTACAGACAGGGCCAACCCCCAGCCCATGGGGTCTGGGCTACTCTTGGCAGAAATGCTGGCACTTGTTCCCTGCCAGAGTATGTATTATTTGGGCTACAGGCTCAGCCTCAAAGCATGCTGGACCTGGAGGGCATGGAGCTAGCTGCAGCAGCCTCTCATCTTTTGGCAGCTGTCGGATTTAACAAATCCCCTAAAACAAGTGTCCCGAAAAAAGATATCTCAGGCAATAGTGAAGAAAGCTTTAAAATCATGTTGAAGAGGTAATACACTATATTTTAACTAGTTTATGTGTCTTTACGTATACACAGAAACCAGAACCCTCTCAGTTTTCTCTTTGATTGATTGTTGTTGGAATTTGTGTTTTGCAGTTTTCCTATTTTAACGTCATGTTCACCCTCCAGTGCCATTCCTATGGTGGCAAACCAAAATGTAGCTTGTGATGGCCAAGCTTAAGTGAAAAATATTGATCATACAGCAGAGACTTTGCAAGGAGTACTGACAATTTTGCATTCATTTGTACATACACATAGAGAACAAATTTTACTACTGTGTACTGGTCATGGTTGTACTCCAGCTGGTAACTAAACATGATGCAACTGCTGGTTCACCCAGCAGATGAGTCCCAAAGGATGGGGAGGAGAATGGGGGAAAAAAAAAAGTTGGTTGAGATAAAGATAATTTCAGGGGATAACAAAGGAAAATAATAAGAAGAACAATAGCAACAATAAGATATTACAACTGATGCACAAATACAATTATCCACCATGTGCAGAAAGAAAACTGAGCAGCAATCCCACCTGCCAGCCAGTTTCCCTGGGTCCACACAGAGCATGACCCTCTGTGGCAGGTAACATCCCTTTGGTCAGCCTGGGTCAGCTCTCCTGGCTGTGCTCTCCCAACTTCTTGTGCATCTGGCCAGGCATGGGAACCTGAAAACTCCTTAACTTGTAGAGTAAACACTACAACTACCTAGCAACAACTAAAACCAGCAATGTGTTATCAACATTTTTCTCATGTAAATCCAAATCACAGCACTATACTAGTTACTAGAAAATTAACTCGACCTCAGCCAAAATCAGGGCTTTTTTAAAAAAAAAGTTTAAAAGTGAGCTGTGGCATTCACTGAATGCAGTAATTTTAAAGGCTTTAAAAGAAAGAGTATCTGATGTTAGTAACATGCCATGAAAGGTCTACAATGAAAGAAGGATAATTCAGATGATTTTTAAATTTAATTGCACAGCAATTCATAACAATTTTGTTTTCTTCTGTTGCATGGTTATTCAATTTTTCTCTACCTGTCAGATAAAGTGTCTTCTTCCATGGCCAAAATATGTGTTTATGAGTTTACAGTTGTAGGGATTTAAGCTTCCCTTTATACTGACAATTACTTTTCAAAATGTTCTGGGTTTTTTATGATAAGTATTTCATACATTCTTCAGTGTCTACCCTCTAAGTTTACACTTTAATACGTTAACTTCAACTGAGTTGAAACATGTATATTACAGTCGTAAACAGTTGAATATTTTTCAATATGTATTTTCCAGCTGTCATAGAATAGTTTTTTATAAAGTTATTAAACATTTACTTCTAATTATTGTGGATTCAAATTTTCCACCCATTTTAATAGATTTAGTTCAACATTTCCAAAATGAACCTAAGGTATAGGAAAACAAGAAACTCAAGGAACAATATTTTTTTTCTCATTTGTTTTGGTTTGCTTGTGCTTGGTTTTTTGGTGTATTTGTGTAATATAATTAACATATTAAGCTTTCTTGTAATGAGCAGCTGGGTATTTAATATCTGTTGTGTTACAATGAGCTTGTAGCAGTGGTATAAGAGGCTTTAATGAGATCATATGCAGCTGTTTACAAGTCTATAAAATTCCACCATTTTTCCTCCATAGAGGAATCCCTATTAGCTGAAGAATAAAGTCTCTTCCAAAAGATAGCAAAATATTCCAAAAGATTAGGTGTCTTCCTAGGACTAGGTAATTCCAAAGATGACTGTAAACTGCAAAACTTTTCTTGCCCACAATCTAGATTGTAAGGACGGTTGTATCTTGTTTCAAAAGAAAGCTTTAGTTGCAGCAGTTCCACAATTACATTCACAGTTAAAGCTTATAAATCAGATAATCTTTCAATTACTTTACTAACTTTATTTATAGATATATATATCAGTAACACCAAAACTAACCGTAAAAATATTTCTGTAGTACAGAACTATTAAGAAAATATTTGGCAAGCACTTATTAGACAGTCCAAAATTTATGCACTTAAGCAGATTCAAAGGTTCATAGAAGTCAGAAATTCTCTGGTCAGTGAATGCCCCTATATCATATGTTCTGTCCTTTATACTGTATGTTTTTTAATTTCATCAGTTGTCTCCTAGCCAATTTCAATAATAATCACTTCTGGAAAGAATGTTGATCTTAATTTGAAAGCCCTGGAAAACAGAAGGGCAATTTAAACACCTTGTCTAAGTCTTCTGGTTATTGCATGAAGTTGTAAGGCCTGAAGCCTTCACAACAAGAGTGTTACCCTGGAATATCCCACACAACATGAGTATTACTGTTAAATACTCATATGCAAGAGATCTCACAGTAAATCTCACCCGGAGTTGTAAAAGCAGTCTGTCATTCATTTTAAACGTGAATGCTTTATTCAGTGAAGAGGTTGGCCATTTCCTGGCTTTTTGAAAATAGGCTTTTAAGTCAAGTGAAAATATTTTGAAAACTTTACTTTCCTCCCAAGATGTAGAAATGAGTTGTCTTCTTAATGGCTTTTGTATAATTACAGAAGTATACAAAAGGGATAACTATAGCAGAGTGTGAAAGTTATGCCACCCAAAAAATTTCAATGTCTGAATCAAAAGGGCTATTCCAGTTTCTTAAGCTGTATTTCTGAACCATTTCACCTTCTATTTCACATCTTTGCTAACACACAGGAATGTTTTATAAGCCTAAAAGAAGATGGGATGAATAAAGCGGGTGCATTTTCTTACTTCAGAGAGAGACAAATATCCCATCTGTTTCATACAAGGCTAAGTAGGATTTTTCTGAAAGCTAACTACTAGGCAAATGCCTGCTTCACTTTTATTTTCACTTTTGACTACATATCTACTTCAAATTCAGAATGCTTTTCTTTCAACATGTTTTCCCTTTAGGTGTTCAAAGATGTGAATATGTAATCAACGGTAGTAATTAGACAGTATATTCTCGTCTAGAAATTTTGTGAAGAACCAGCAAAAGTATTCTTCCAAAAATGCAAATATTATATGAAGACAACACTATTAATTCAATTTTACCCAGTGCTTTCTTCCCAAATTTGTCACATTTCCAATAAAGGACAAGTGCCTAAATGCTGATGTTTTGTTTTACTGAGAAGAAAACTAACAAAAACAAAGTCTGTATACCACTGCCAAAAGCACAACCTGCTTCTGAGTGGGATCAGATACTTTAAAAAAAAATAGAGTTTAAAAGCTTGCTATTTACAGTTGCAGAAGGATCCTACAGAACCTTGAGAAACTGTTTCTCCTTTATAACCTCAGAAATTTGCAAAATGATCTTGAAGAGTCAGTTCATAAAGATATCAGATATCAGGAGGGGATTCAACTTTTTAAAAGGATAGACAATGGCAGGACAAGGGGGAATGGATTAAAACTAAAGGAAGGAAGGTTTAGATTAGATATTAGGGAGAAGTTTTATACAGAAAGAGTGGTGAAGTGCTGGAACAGGCTGCCCAGAGAAGTAGTGGATACCCCGTCCCTGGAAGTGTTCAAGGCCAGGTTGGATGGGGCCCTGGGCAACCTTGTGTAGATCCAGGCCTGGAGGTTGGTGGCCCTTCCTGTGGCAGGGGGGTTGGAGCTCTATGATCCTTGGGGTCCCTTCCAACCCATGCCATTCTATGATTCTATGATCAGATATAAAGAGCCCTCTCTTTCTCCAGACTATTATTCACATGACTCCATGATATCTAAGGTCTCCTTTCTCATCTTTACGTGTTTGTCTGGAAAAAAATTCTACAATAGAAAAACATCTCAAACATTTGGATAACTGAAAACCTGGAAACTATATTTTCTAGTCTCAATCCAGAGCATCCTGTCCAAAGTTTATTTGTCCATACTTCTGCTGCAAGATTTTTCAGAGAAAGATTTTTTATTTACAAATTGTGTCACTTTATTAAGCTTAAAATGATGGTTAAGTTTTGGTTTGTTTGTTGGGTTGGGGTTTTGTATGGTTTGGTTTGGGGTTTTTTGTTGTTTTGTTTGGGTTTTTTTAAAAAGTAGAAATACAGAGATATAGGCTAAGCCCAGAAATATTAGACTCAATAATGAAGATAATTTTGAAGAATTAAAGTGCATTGGGAAACTGAAGTCCCCTAAGTTTTCCAACGAATCAATTGTGGACATATATGAAACAAGTTTTCATTTATGGACTTTAGTCTTACACATATTCTTTTTTTCGGTTTTTATTTCTTCTGGAAACATTAGTATCCAGGTATTTCTTACAGAGAAGTGATGTTTTTCTATATGCATATTAAAGGTCTTTTACTTAGCTAGCCACATGTCAGTAACTAGTAATATTATTTTTTTGCTGCCTGTCAATCTTTCTGTAAAGCTTTTTTTTTCCTCTAGTATATAAAAAACTCAATTAAAAAGCCTATCTATTTATTTATGACCTGACTGATCCTCTCATATTTTACAAAACAGAGGCTTTTACCATTTCTTTTTCTGGTAATTTTCCATATTCATTCTTTATCAACTATTCTTTTTACTATGTATTGCAGTGGTCCTCAATCTGTGGGATTTTCTGAAATGCTAATACACCATTTGGGAAGACTGTAACATTTTTAGCATCATCATTTAGGAATCATTAGGAAAATCATCAAATTACCTGAATGTTTTAAATGAGCAATCTTAACATGCCTGAAATTTTGTATCAACGGTCTTTTTAAGGCATAAAGTGACATAAATAAAAATAAAAAATAAAAATAAAAAAGCTGGGACGTGCATTTCAGATTTATCTTTAACAGCATGTAACGAAAGAAAAACGCTGATCACTCAAAGCACTGCTGATTTCATTTTGAATCTATAATGAAGATTGGTTAGTTCCTTTACAAGAATGTTGTTAAAATATAAGAAATGTAAAAGTTGTGATACTGCTTTTCTTTGTAAACTAGACTGAAAGCCATCTGGGGCAAATGAAAGCATTTATTTGACAATATGTCTGGGATGGGGCTTTGGAAGAGTAAAATCAGGTACATAACAGTTAAGTAAAAGTTTCTCAAAGACACTCTGCAAATGTAAAAATGCATGAGAGAAAAATAAGGGAAGAAATTTGTTCCGTTGTGGTCATGAGGAAACCACTGACATTTGCATGCTTACTTGTGCAACCTTAATATCACCATCATAGTTTAAGTACTCAGTTTCATAAGGGTTTTGCTTTCACATAAGAATTTCAATGCCTTCATAAGAAAGTAAACCGGCTATCCTGTAGTGAGAAGTAGCTCATCCATATAATTGGAAACTTGAAGCAGTTTTATTAAAGAGCGTGTTCTTACTGGAGAAGACCAGTGCACTAGAGTTAAATCCAACTCCTAAGACTTAGGAAGCAGGTTTTTAAGATCTTGGCTCTCTGCTGTCCCTTCAAGTGTAACTACATATATCTTTCTATGCATACATAAAAGATGATCATGCTGAGTCAAAGTAAAAATTTATCTGGCACAGCATCCTGTCTCTGAAGTAGGAAGCACTAAGGAAAAGAATATACAAAATAGGTGAACATGGATTTTCAGGTTCTGGGAGTTAGTTGTTTAAGAAATATATTTAATCTCTTTTTTCTCAGTTTCTGTCTTCTAAGACCTTTTATAAATGACTTCTTAGAATTAAGTATGCATTGTATGAAAAACCTTTTTTTCTTGTTATAAACTTGCATGATAAAACAGTGATGCATACAATAAATCAATTTTAATACTAATGCCCAGATGTTAGCATTTGGAATGTTCATGCAGGTGTATGTATGTGGAAGCTTGGGCCAATTTCCCATTGGAGACCAAACCCTAAATGTGCATTTCTAAGTAACTGCTTATTTATAAATTCAGTTATACATAAAAAAGAGAAGATTTATTAGCAGTCTTGTTATGTGTCTGTCTTACAGAAGCTGCCTGAATTGGTGATGATACCTACGGAAGCGACAGAAATACTCATGGCTATTTTTTCACTAAATATATGGGTGTTACTCCAATTACGTTAGTGAGAATTATGTGTGCATATTGAGAGGGAAATAAATCAGCCTGCAAAGTACTGAAAGTGCGCAGGTGTTGCCACTTTTAATTTTTTTCTCATTAAATTGCTCATTTGTAATTTCCCCAAGTATTCATACCCCAAGCTCTCAGATGAACATTTTGCACACACTAAATCTTCACAGGCATTTACAACAACTCGATTCTCTCATAAACAGTCTGTATTCCTTAAGGGGAAAAAAAAACCAACACAAAAACCCACAAACCAACAAAACAAAACAAAAGAAAAACCCCAAACAAATAACAAAAGAGAGAGAGAGAGAGAGAGAAAGAAAAAGTAAAGGCAACAAGGTGGAGCAATCTAAAGAACAAATGATGGATCATGGTGTTAGAGTCTGCAATTTTTTAGGTAAGTGTCTGCTATGTCTATCTAGACTATATAATTTTTTTCCTCTGACAGAATAAGATTTTGCAACTGAAATGTAATTCTAGTCTGTTGTTTGGACTATTTCATATTTCTCAGCCTCCATTTGGCCAGCAAAATAAAGACAAAGTCTCCATCCTTCAGATTCTTTTGCACATAGCATTTTTAGTATCTGAACCTTCCAACCTATCAGTGCAATGAAAGTACATCCATACCGTCTCATGTTCTCTCATGTAACCCAGAAGAAAAAATGGAAGAGAATCTATCTAGTTCATTTTGGAAAGGCTGTGCCTTTCATAAATTTAATATTTTCCTGTTTATATCTAACCAGAATTTTGAAAAGATAATTTTCTTAGCTCGAAGATTTACAAATAGTGCTACTATTGCCAGTGGTGGGACATGCCTTGCTGCAATTTGTTTAGCAGAAGAAATCTCTGCCACTTGACATCAGGTGCCAAGTACTGTGTCAAATGCCTCCACACAGGGAGTTACTTCCGAACAACTGTTCCCTGCAAGGTCTCCATGTATCCAGTGGCAGCATAAATGCAGACGTGGTCCTGGCTGAAAGCACACACAGAGCCTAATGCAGGAATCCAGATACTGTCAGTGTAAGCAGTCTGTACAGAGCAAGAGTGAAGAAGATAACCTAGCGTAGATTAGAGGATGGAGTTATGATCCAGTGTGGTATAATCAAAAAGATGCTTGACAGAAGGATGGCAGAACAAGATGTGCCAAGAAATGTCTTCTCCGCCCAGACCACAGACTTTCTGCTACTTCTGTAAATAGTTTCACCTGTAGCTTTCTCTGCCATTGGTACCAACATATCTGAAATGAAGTAACAATTGTTCATACCTGCCAAATGTTGATACTGGCTCCTTTATCACTATTCCAGGCAGCAGATGTGCAGAAGGTTCTTATCTTAATTTTACAAACCCTTCAAAGTCTCTCATCTATCATTCAGTATCAGAAAATAATTTGATTTCCATATCACAGACCTCTGACCTTCCAAATGTTGCCTTCTGACTGAATTTTCAAACAAGTGTGCTGATAGTCAGTCCTTAGCAGTGCAAGCATATTTTGCACTTCACACTTTTGCCTATATTGGAGTTAACAGGAACATCATAAGTCTTAGGCATATGGCAGAATTCCCATCTCTCTTTCTCTTTAAATCAAGCTTGAAAGTATTGCTTGAAGATATGATTTCTTACAAGCAGAATTTTTGATCTTTTAACTTTCCATGTGAGGCTAGCTGATCATTTTAGTCCTTTAATTGTTAATTTAGCAATGATTTAGTGTGATGTAAGTTTCTGAACTTTTTCTTTTAAATAAAATCTTAATCTTCATGTGAAAATTATATTTATTTTTCTTTAAGTTTGCTTATTGTAGGGTTATGAAACCGATATGGCATTTAAAAAGAGGTGATAATCTGATATGACTACAACCAAAACCAAATGCTACACACCTTAAATAAAACAGAATCTCGTACCGGGCTTCCTTATTCGAAGCATGCACTGCATTTTTTAAAAATTTTACTAACTTACAACTATGACAAATACTTTCACATACAAGAAAAACATTCTGTCATATTACTACACTGTTTACTTAGAACTATGTGTCCTCTGCTCTTAAATACATAACTGGCAAAATATATTTTCAAGCAACTTACTAGTACCACAGCACTGATTCTTAGCGTATCAGCATTAGTTCTTGACTTATGGAATGGAGAAAAAATTGTATTGGTATTAGTATAAAACACAGATGATTTTAGAGTCATCAACTGGTTCTTAGATAATTCTTACACGGTAATTGTCATCTATAATTTATTAGATTTCATTATTTCAGAACTTATCTAGAAGATGATAAAACTTTCCTTGCTAATCCTTCTCAGGTTAAAATAAAGACTAGAAGAAGTTCAAAAATTACAGAAAATCATAATAGCCTAGGCTGTTGATTTCCCTTCAAAGCCAACAACATCTTCATCAGCTTTATAGCCATTTTTGTTGTATTAGTTTCACTGTAGGATGGTGAAATTAGAATGCAACAATGAAGTCTAATGGACAACTGCAGCCAATTGTCTAGAGGAACAAAGTAGATAAATGCAAGAACAAACCAATCATTTTATTATTACAGCTTCTGTTCTTATTTCTGTGACAATTATAGCCTTCCTCCATATACCGTATTTGTACAACCAAAAGATGGCAGTGCTTCATCAACAATTCCTACCAAGTTTAAGTTTATCCTTAGGTCATCATTCATGATATGTGGAAGCTTTAAGAAAGTGCACACTTGTATAAAATATCCAGTCTCTCTCTCTAATCAAATTTCAAAGGGAATGAAAGGGGTTCCAATTTGGTTTTAAGGTGTTTTGGTTCTCTGATATGGTACAAAGCTTGCTTGATTAATATTCTCTGTCTCTCTTATCAAACAAGATTTTGTAGAATACTTAATAAAATAGATCAGTTAAGTCAGTTTCTCCTATTCTAAGATTTTAAAAACTTAGGCAATTCTGTATCTGGCAGTGACTCATCATCATAAATTTATAGTCTTTCCTCAAACTCATGATACTACAACTGAATGCCTAACCATTTTAAATAGACAGCAAAGACTGAAGTTTGAAACTTTGTAAGAACTCAGTGATGTAATTTGTAGGTTTTTTCCTTTATATGTAAAGCACATAAAAAGCCTCCCCACCCCTCATAAAAACTGTCTCATGTATCATAGAATCATAGAATGGTCTGGGTTGGAAGGGACCCCTAGGATCATAGCGCTCCAACTCCCCTGCCCCTGGCAGGGCCCACCAACCTCCAGGCCTGGATCTACACAAGGTTGCCCAGGGCCCCATCCAACCTGGGCTTGAACACTTCCAGGGACGGGGCATCCACTACTTCTCTGGGCAGCCTGTTCCAGTACCTTACCACTCTCTCCATAAAAACCTTCCCCCTAATATCCAATCTAAACCTTCCCTCCTTTAGCTTTAATCCATTCCCCCTTGTCCTACCATTGTCTACCCTTCTAAAAAGTTGATTCCCCTCCTGTTTCTCTGCTCCCTTCAGGTACTGGCAGGCTGCAATGAGGTCCCCCAGCAGCCTTCTCTTCTCCAGGCTGAACAAGCCCAGCTCCCTCAGCCTCTCTCAGCTGCGCCAGCCCTCTAATCATCTTCGTGCCCTCCTCTGAACCCTCTCCAACAGTTCTACATCTTTCTTGTATATGGGGCCCCAGATCGGGACACAGTACTCCAGCTGGGGCCTCACGAGGGCAGAGTAGAGAGGGACAATCACGTCCCTGTCCCTGCTGGCCACCCCTCTTCTGATGGAGCCCAGGATACTATTGGCCTTCTGAGCTGCAAGAGCACACTGCTGACTCATGTTAAGTTTCTCATCCACCACAATCCCCAAGTCCTTCTCAGCAGGGCTACTCTCAAGGAGCTATCATGTTTCTGCCTTTTCTTTTTCCATGTTGTATTTTTCATGAAACACTTTTTATAATGCAAAAAATTGTTCACAACAGGTTTGTCATGTAAATATTTTGGCAGATTCTATGCTACTGTTACTCAGAATGTCTGTGTCATAAACATATATACTATACTATACTATTTACTATAAGCCTGGATTTGACTCAGCTTTTATGATGCTTCTCAGAGATACACTCTATTTCATGTAAAACATCTTTCTGTAAAGCAGAATATAAAAAAATAACAAGCAATATACGTACAAGATAATGAATAGCCATGTTAGAATCAATTAAGTTGTTCTGTTCTAATTAATCACAAAATAATTATATTTACTTTTGTCCAATAGTGTTTCCTGTTCTGATGGTTTTGTTTAAAAAGTTAATTCAGCCTTTCTATGCTTCATTTATTCTTTCTTAAAATAAAGATAACAATACTATTATTTTATAAATAATTATTGAGTTGCACCAATAATATATAAATATAGATATAAACAGACATAAACAGGCATAAAAAAAGGAGTTACATATTATAAATTATTTTTTGTATATTTCAACATCAGGACAAGGTTTGTACAATGTTATGATGTCAAATCTACATTTTAGAAGTGAGTATTCTAGCCTAATATTCACTATCTCTTAATATCCTTTAAGAAAGCTATGTATAAACATAGGATTACTAGACTTCTAATTCCTTAAGAGTGAAGCATAACTTTCTGCATTTTTTTTTATTAAAAAAGATAGCTCAGAAATGCTCAATGAACTGCACATCAGAACATTATGTCCCTATTCCTTACTATAAATTCAATTCCTTGAATAGATACACATCTCACTTTTTTGCTAATGTGACTTTATGCATGAGGGGATATATATAATGGCTTGAGATATTCATAATGCAGTTTCCAGAAGGTACTGAAATAGTATTTTTGAACAAAAATTGGTTTTCTGCCAGCTCACCTGTCAGTTCCTGGCAGCCCATGTGGTTGGCTATCACAGACAAGCAGCTTTTGGTTATTTTGGTTGTGTACCAATATTTATATTTATTCATCAGTCTATATTCACAACAGAAGTGCCTATTTTGTGTTAAGCAAATCCCTGGGGTTTTGCATTTTGTGCTTGTAACAGGTGTATGTACATATAATTTCAATTAAACAAAACTTTATCTATTGAGGACAAAGTAGCTTATTCCCAAGAAGTGCTTCCCACTAGACACTTAGCATCTTTTTTATGGACGGTGTCTTCCATCAGTTGAAGATAATCTGGAAAAAAAAAACAAACCAAACAAAACAAAACAAAAAAGATGATTAGTTAGGATTGTGTTAAATCTTTTTTCTCTGGGGGAAAATAAGAATTTTTAAGTGTACTCTTGCAGACAGGAGAATGTGAAAGAGTAAAAATCGCTCTGGTTCTTCAACACCATGGTACTTCAACACCCTGGTACTAAGTGTTGCAGGCTAATTGAAAAGTCCTTTTTTAGCCTGGGAAAATTTCAGTTCATGTTCTGTTTCACCATACATCTGCTATAGATAAGACCCAAACCAAACTGTTCTAGTTGATTGTCTTAGAATATATTGTAATGATGCTTCTGACTCAGAAAAGCCTTGTTTCAGATGGAATTTCAAATCTAATAGTATATAAACCAATTTCTTCAAGTAATATTTTCTAAATAAAAACCCATGTCTTCACAATTTCTGATGGCAGAAGATTCTTCCTATACTAATTATTTTTCCTCCTAACCTGTAAATGATCTATTGCACTTTTTATCTGTGTGGCTTCTTTCTTAAGATAAACATGTTCAATAATGCTCAAGATTTCTTCTCCCAGATTAGATGAATGTTATGAAAGAGTAGATATACATGACCACACAGGTTGCAATGAAAATTAAGTTTCTTCATAATCTCAACAAAGTGTATCCTTTAGCTATTTTGGATGTCACTTGGGTAACATCAGCATTTAGGTAGATGTTACTTAAGCACATATTTATTCTAAGCAATAAAATATTAAAAAGCATATTATGAAACACTACATTGCTATGGTTTGTGTTGAATGTAACAGAACAAGATTATTTACCATATGGTAAAGATTTGTGGTTTTATTTTATATATTTATATAGACATGCAAGGGTATCTTCAATGAAAAATTAAACTATCACTTCTCTTTGCTACAATCTATGTGTACAAATACAGCTTTTGCTCGGATTTTGTCTGTCTCACTCTGCAGTACTTCATACTGTATTTTTGCTTTGGTAAATATGAGCTTCCAGGACATTTTAATCCAGAAGATTTTTTTCTTGCTTGCTGAATTCATCATGTCTTCTTTTCCCACTTTTCTTGTTCTGTTACACCAAACAGAAGCTGATTACTTTTTGTTCAACTAGGTTCATGGCTTACTCTACTATGCCTTTTCACTTGTCAGTACTGCTTTTGATATGCCCATCATGCTAATCTCTATTACAGGCAGTTGCATTTTCCAGCAAGCATCTCCATGCTTTGTCTCTCACATGACAATGGTAAACTGTCACTTTGTAAATAAAAATAATGGTACTCGCAAAAAGTTAATAACATTAATAATATTATTTATGCCCTTTCACGTGTTGTGGAACATTGTTAAAAAAATGTGTGTCACAGGCTGTCATCAGCTCACAAGAAGTTTTGCTTCAATCCATGGAATTAGGATCAATACTTTTTTAATAAGATATAGCAATGTTTTATTTATATAAACAGAGATATTGAAATACTCTGTGTACTAGAAACACCTAGGCAACATAACTGTGAACATATAGTCTACACACTAGGAAGCATGGCTCAGAAGTACACAGGCTAATGTTTCAGAAAGCCAATCTGATGTGGTAGTTTGTGAGCTTGTGACCTGTTTGACAGTGAGTAAAACATTTCTGGACTTGAATTTATTCTAGAGAAAATATAGCTGCTTTAACACAATGCTACAAATGAATTACTAAGTTCCCTCAATTCCACCTAGGTGCATTGCATTTAACTATCTAGACCACAGCATGATTATTTCTCCAAATCCAATCGCTCGTAAACACATAATCAAGTGCTAATTGTATATCAGCCCTCTGTTTTTAGTGCACTGTAGTGACATAAATTGTTTTTTCCAGTTCTAGTGTTTGTGCCTTATTTAAGCCTTTAACAGTGGCAGGTTGTATATGGGCCCTTTAACCCATTTGTCCTCTTGTTTTCTTGTTAAGGGAAAGAGATTTAATATTGGTTGCAAACTTTGTGAGTAGATAAAGATATAAGTCAATATTACTAAAAATTAGTGAATTGCTATGGCAACAAAACCCATCAGGACACTATAAATAAAGGAGAGCTAAGCAGAATAAATCCAGCCTCAAGAAATCAAGCCATGTCTTTTATGTGCTGACATCTTTGGAACGTGATAGTGGAGAACCTAAATCAGCTGACTTACATCATGGAATAACCACAAGTATGCCTTACCAAACTACACCATCTGTCCACTCCATGATGGTTACTTTTCTCCTTCAAGATCAGATTTTATCACTATGATATTTAGTTGCTTTTTGTGTTTACTTTTTATATCTTCCCCGCCCTCTTTTTTTTTTTTTCCTACTATGTATAAATTGGCATTGATACTGCAGCTGTGAGAATAATCCTACCTACTGTATAATGTTATGGTTCTAGTCTGTTCTCTGAACTACAAATCAGCTCATCAAGAGCATTATCAGCATTAAATGGAAATATTTTTGGGAGTCTTTCAGCCTTCTTGATTAAACTATTTTGAGAATAAGATCAGAACAGAAATATTCTGAAATATCTCATTTTTAAAAAAAAATTTTAAAAAGATAAAAATTTACTATGGATTGAAATTCATATTGCTACAGATGTATTTTCTCACTCTTCAGTCCTTCCTAAGAAAAAAGGTATAACAGAAAAAAGGTATTGAATGTTGATGCTCTAGGCATCTGGTTTGCTTCAAGATTTGTTTCAAGTTGTTTCCATTATATCAATGCCCTGGCTGAATTAATTGACTTTACTAAGGCATTGTCTATACAACCTCTACGATTAAGGGGAAACCTACAGCTTTCAAGCAAGCTAAAGCACTTTTATATAATAATTTTTAGGCTGACTGTCCACATAAGAGGAAGTCAGATTAAAGTAAATATTTTACATCAACGGAGCTACAGTGTTAAGCGCATACTACATACAGTTCAGTCATTAAATTGCTCTAGTACCATTAAGCATATTATTTATAAATATAGATGTTCTCCTGAAAATGGGCCTTTTAAATATTTTAACTCTAAGCAATATCAGATACCAATATGTTATGCATTCATCAGGGTTACTTTAAAAGTGGTCATATCAACAAAAGTACACTATTACATTCAAAAACGCAAAAAAATTACACATGCACAGATACGTCCTCCATGTATCTTTAGTTAACTATACAGTCTTTTCTACACATTCATTTCTAGAACCTCTTCCAGTTTACAGCACATGTACCACAAACTGGGATTTTTTTTTTTTTTGCTTCTTTGTTCACATATTTGGGGTTTTTTTTTCTAATTTTTTTCTATTCAGTTAAGGGTATATAAATAAAAAAAATGCATCTATTATTTAAAAGTAAATAACAGTGAATATGTTATATATTAGATTTAATCATTGATTACCATCAAATGATTTGCTATTCTAAGCATTTAGGGTCAGATTGTTCTTTTGGTTTTGTTTTGGGGTTTTTTTTGTCAGAGTCAGGGTTTTTATTAAAAACAAGCTCCAATACAAATATACATATATATTCTACTTAGCAGGTTTTGGAAATTAAGATTTAAATATAGATTCACAGAGCTTGTGAAAAGCAACTTTATGAGTCAGCTTTTAAACTCCTGTAAATCAAATTACTCCCATTCAGTTAACTCAAGATCTAATTTTAAAAATACAGCACGGAAATAGTGCTCATCCTAGACATTATCAGAAATGCTCAATTATTTTTTCAGAAAATTCTGTGTTCCTTTCACATTGTCAAATAGCTGTACTGAAGAGAAATGGTATAAGGCATAGTGACATCTGAGAAATTCTGAATAGCCGGGGATTTACTAATCCTCTTTTAAGAGTACTGAACAATGTGGAAAAAGGGAAAGAAAATGAAGAATAGCATTTTTATGCACATCCAGCTCTGTCTCTCTAGATTGAAGTGTGAAGTGAGGATTGCTTAAATGGGATGGAAGAAGGTGATGAAAAGCAGCATGAAATCTATCTGCCATGTGACCAATGCAAAACACATTATCGAGCTAAAATAGAAAGGCTTAAACAGTAAATATTTCCCAAAACCAAAAAAGAATTTGCCAAAAATCTTTGTAGCTAAAAACCAGCCACTGGGGCATATTAAAATTTATTTCACTTTCTTTGATACATCATCTGTATTATGTATCTGCAAACACTTGACATTTTAAATGAAAAGATCAGTGAGTCCTCTCTAACCTCACAGGTTTCTTTTTGTTTCTCTTCATCAATTTGCTAACTTTTTTTTTTCCTCCTGGAATTTCCCACATTAGTTTTAAATTGTACCCACTCCTTGATGAGTGAATATTAAAAAAGGGAGCCTAATATCTCTTACCTTATTCAAAAAATGAGAGCTAAGTTTAGCTGAGAGCTAAATTTAACAAGATTTATGAACTATTATTCTCAAGAATGATTTATGTGCATGAGGCTGTTTTCTTGATCATCACAAATCCATGAGTACTTTTTAGCTAATGCAGAGTAGCAGGGGGCAGCAGGGGCCAGCAACTAAGGTCAGCCCACAGGTGGGGATCAGCGGAACCAGGGCCAGACACATCATTGAAATGCTCCAGCAGGGCCATGGGGATAGGGACAGGGGATAGGTCTCATTAAAGTTTTGAAGGCAGGCAAATAACTTCCAAATATAGTGTCCCATCTGTTGGTCTCATTCTGCAGAGTTATTTGTTCTGTATTTTAAATGCTAACCAGTTATAGAAATAGCATGTCTTCTTTGTGAAACACTCCAGACAAAGAATTTTCTTAGTCAGAAGAGTCTGAAATCTAAGAATTATTTACAGAAGAGTTAGTTATCCATTGATCTTGCTGAGATATTCGAAGAAGGAGTGGGTGGTGGGGTGGAGATGGAAGGGATGTTGCTTTATTCTATAATGTAATGATTTGAAACCAGAGCATAAAGATAAACTTTTTGTGCAGTCTTTCCTCTCTCTTTAAATTTATATCGTACCATTTAAGACACTAAGATGCCATACTTTCAGCTTTCCCTAGGCACATTCACTACTTCCTACTTGACTCTAATTTTCCTCACTGGTGGGGAGAGAATAAGAATAAATAAATAAATTTTTTCTGGGAATTCTCACTGGCATGCAAAAATTTCAACTGCACAGACTAATGGTTGATCCAGTCCAGTTGTTTTGTACATATGTAGAGCTTCTGCCAAAAGAAAACACATTGCAAATAAACTTATTTTCTAAAATGTCTTAGACTTACACAGCTGAAAAATTTCCATTTATTTTGAATTTCTTTAGTGCAAAATATAAAATCTATTTGTTTTGTTTTATTTGTTTTATTTTAAAAGCATAATTGAAGGAAAATATAATTTCTTCTCTAAACATCCGGGAGAAATCAATTATACATTGTTTTCTGTCTTTGATATTGACTTTTAATTACAAATCCAAGCCAAATCCAAAAATCTAATAATTTTAAATCAGATTTTATATCTGAAAAGCTAACTCAGGTTCTTAACTTAAATGGCATTATTACTAAATTTCTCAGCCCTGTGTTGAACACCTGAGTCTAGAGAAGCCAGCAATTTTTAAATAAAGCTACTGATAACAAAGTAGTGTCAGAAATAGAAGTCATAAAAACAGTCAATGACACAAAGTGGAGTACAATACTTCATATGATGGTTCCTTAATTCACCATGACTCAAAGTGCTTGTTTTCAGTGGTGGTGGGTTTTGTGGGGAGGGGGTTTATTTGGTTTTTGTTGGGGTGTTTTTGTGTGTGTGTTGTTGGGTTCTTCTTTCATTTTGTTGTTTTTTTAATAATTTTAAAGGGATATATTCTGTGGAGTTCCTAAGTGGCAAAAGACATTTAAATCTCAAGATTTCATCTCAGCATACTGCATCAGTCAAAACTAGTTATGCTATCATATATATATATAAAACAAATAAACTAGCATTTTGTGTATCTAAGAAATAGTCCTGCTCTAGAGGTGAGGTACCTAGAAGTTATGCATTTCAGTGTTTGATTTACATACATATATGTTTGTGAGTGTCTGCATGATCATATTATAAAATTACATTCTCTTGATTTTTTTATGCCTCACTGATTTGTACACGAGTTTTGAGTACTAACAAGCATATTGTCTAGAAGCTTGTTGTATGACCAGAGTGCTTTTTATTATTGTTTCGTGGGGTTTATTACTATTTTATGGTGATTTCAAAAAATATTTTAAAATACTTAAAATTCCCTCCTCTTGTTTACCTCTTCTTAGCTTTCTTTTTGCTATCTTTCAGTGATAAACTCTAACACATGCTGGGCTGATAGTCTTACAAACTGAAATTCCATCCAGTCATCTGTGCCTCTGATGATCAGGGATGATCTGGAGGTGGTCATGGATGTCAGTGAATACTACAAATTCTTGATAGCACTGCCAATATTGCAAACAGGGGAAGTAGTTACTGCCATTGAAAGAAATGGTAAAGCAGATGAAGGTGTCCTGTGATCTAGTTTGCAACAACCAGTTCAACCCAGCCAAAAAAACCATCACACTTCTTTGGTCAGTATATATCAGTACCAAAACAGTAAGCCAAAATTGATGAACTATCTTGTTTATTTCCATCTTTCTCAGCTTTTTAGGGTAAAGGTTTTTTCTGAGTCGTAGGTTTTTTGGTTGGGATTTTTTTGTATTTTTCAGTTTTACATTTCGAAGGAAACTGCTTCAGTTTCCTTTATTTAGCAAGATATTATTGTAGAAGTTCTCTGTTTAATTTGTCACAGTTACTTATTATTTTTATTAATAATCTGCATCCCTGTCATACCAAGGCTTAGCTCCATGTTGAAAATTTACTGTCACTTTGAGCATTATTTTACATGATTCAGGGTACTCAACTGCTTTGAGATATAAGAAATGTGTATAAACAATGTTAAACTACTTTAATCTATATTTCATGCCTTGCTACAGTTTTTATAGCTTCCATATATCTGAAGTACACATGGATATTTAAACTTTCATGAACTATTAACTAAAAAAACTGTGGAAAAACTGTCCATTGAGCAACAAATCAAAGATACAAGAAACTCAGATGTCCAGGACACCACTGGCAGTCTGAAGTATGTTACTGGGCCAATATGTATGACTTCTGTGCTTGATAGTGCTGTTGATTTCCATGATCTTTAGCAATCACTTTCCTGCTTTCTTATCTCTCTTTCCCTTTGTTCTATACCAGCTGAAAAAAGTTCGGTGCAAAGGGTGTGTTTTATTTTACCTCTTTTATAATGTAAGCCAGTAGAAATTATGTTGGTTTGAGATTTTGGCTTTTTTTCATACCTTTTCCTAGTCATAGTCTCTAAAAATAATTAGCCATGCCAGTTGTGAAGAAAGGGAGTCATATTTCCATGGGGACATAAATTTTTGTTAAATATCAGAGAGGATCACAGCTCAGGAGTTTATAGACCTGTCGGTGAGATATGTGTGTACACAGAACACTGAAATCATAATAGTGGTCTAAATAGGACTGAGCATTAAGTTGAAACTGGATTTACAACTTTTTGAGTGAGCTCCCTATTTATTTGGCCATTCTTGTGTTCCTGTATGCATTAAAAAGTCTGTAAGAATCTTCGAAACATCTTGGCTTGATCCAGATGTGAGGTAAGGGCTTTTCCACTTTTATTTACAGGTAGTTGTCAAACAGGAAGAATGATCTCATGCAATTTTAGAGCTACATTCTGCAAAAATAATTGCATGAAATCTCCAAATGTTACTGTGGTACAAATAAAGTAGTAACAGCAATAATAGTAGCAATGAATTGTATTATTTTTATGCACAGAAAAAGGGTAACTCTTCTTTGCCTTTAATACATTTCCAAACTAAGTCATCACTGTAAATGTAAAATCTTCATCTATTTACTGCTGTAATCAAGTCTATTCAGAAATAATTCCAAGGTCAAATAGATGACTATGTCAGCTATTTACAAGAGAATAATATTTTTTCTTTAGATCAACTTCATCCTGATTTCAATGTTCATTATGATGGTTGCAGAGGAAATTTTGTTTGCTTTCAGAGCAATTTTTTCTGGTAAGAGGCAGACTGAATACTGAATCAGAGCAGGCAATACTATGTAAGTAGATGAGGAACAAAAATTTCTACTGGGTTTCTAGTGCCAATGTGAAAAAAGTATACTGGAATTTATTAGATCTAACCCTTTATTTCTTCTTTCACTCTTCATCTGCTGTAACATGACACTGATGGTGCAGGTTTAGGAACTTCTCTACACGTTTTCCCTTTGCAGCCTTACTAATCAGTTACTGGAGTTGATAAAAATTTTATTCTCTAGAATTGATGAGGACAGGAGTAACTTGGTCACTGAAACTCTTCTTTTTTATTCATGTTTTTTCTCTCTACTTATCTTTCTTATTAAGAAGGATTTTGACACAAGAGATAACTAACCCATTCCTGCTCCATTATTAATTTTGAATTAGATAATAAACAACAGTTCTTCTGAAAGAAGAGCATATAATTCACACTAGTGAATTGCATTATTTCTGAGTATGTATATATTTAAGAATAGATGGCCTTTAAGAATCACAGAATCACAAGGTTGGAAAAGACCTTTGAAGATCATAAAGTCCAACCAATCCCATCCTAAGCTAAACCATATTCCTAAGTACCTCTTCTACCCTTTTTTTAAACACATCCAGGGAACGTGACTCAACCACATCCCTGGGCAGCCTGTTCCAGGCCCTGACAACTCTTTCAGTAAAAAAATGTTTTCTAATGTCCAATCTAAACTTGCCCTGGCACATCTTTGTGCCCTTGTCCTATCTCCTGTCACCTGGCAGAAGAGACCATCACCCACCTCTCTACAACCTCCCTTCAGTTCTGTAGTCCATGTCGTGTAGTCCATGTCCTGTAGCGACACAGAATCATAGAATCATAGAATGGTCTGGTTTGGAAGGGACCCCAAGGATCATAGAGCTCCAACCCCCCTGCCACAGGAAGGGCCACCAACCTCCAGGCCTGGATCTACACAAGGTTGCCCAGGGCCCCATCCAACCTGGCCTTGAACACTTCCAGGGACGGGGCATCCACTACTTCTCTGGGCAGCCTGTTCCAGCACCTCACCACTCTTTCTGTATAAAACTTCCCCCTAATATCTAATCTAAACCTTCCTTCCTTTAGTTTTAATCCATTCCCCCTTGTCCTGCCATTATCTGCTCTTTTAAAGAATTGAATCCCCTCCTGCTTATAAGCTCCCTTCAGGTGCTGGAAGGCTGCAATGAGGTCCCCCCGCAGACATAATGGACTTGCTTACATGTGCAAATATGGCTCCAACTGCTGGTTAAACCAATTATTTATTGGTTATATTTACTGGTTAAGCCAATTATTACTTAAACCTTTAGGTAATAATCTTACTCTAGCAATTTCCATCAGCTTTTCTGCCTGCTAGCTCTGGATTTCACCAACCTAGCAATTCCATTTAATGATCTTTTATTACCATTTTTGGCACCCTAAAAACACTTGATATAAATTAGAGTCAATCTAGTAAAGAGCAGTGACCAAAACTGATTTAAAAAAACACAGCTTAAAATATTATCTCCCCTCATCTGTGTTTTTGACTAAGGAAGCCCTTTTCATTTTAGGGTCCAATTCTTATGTAATCTTCTATAAGCCTTTCACTTTTTAGAGTTTTCACTAATTTATTTCACAAAAGTCTGCATGGTGCACCTTAATGCAAATTACTGGAATTTTTATAAGATAAATTTATTACTTCTATGTAGATATCACTGATAAATGGATTGTCTCTTCAAAAAGAAGTAACTTCAAAAGCTGAAAAGAAAAAGAGATGAAAAGAAGGTCATTTCATTTGACTTCTCTCAGCAGAAAAACAACCTGTAATGTTTGCTTCAAGCAGTTTATTACAACTACCTCTGAAACCCAGAACAAGAGTATAAATGCAAAGATTACCTTGGTTGCTAGCCTTCCTACCCCAATTAAAAATTATTTTTAAAAGTGTTGAAAACATACATGAGCAAAATTTTGTACTGGGACAATCTGGTAGTAATTTGTTGACTTCAAAGACTGATGGCTAAGATCACCTGGGACTACTGTTTTCCCCTTAGTAAGGTGTGGTGATGGAGATGTATGCTAGCAATTGTTTGTGTGGATTTCATTGAGTTTACCCTTAGGATAATACAGAGAAGCGGTCTGTGACAAGTACTGACATCTCACTTGGATATGTGATACTCAGATGTGCAGAGAATTCTGACCCCCGTCTGTAACTGCTATAACATATTCATACCTGCTCCCACTACCTCCAACCCTTTCCTTATATTTCTTCCATTTGTTTACAAGGTGCCTTCCCCAGTGCATTTTTTTTGCAGCTCTTCAAAGCAGAGACAGTTTTGTCACAAACGAGATGTGCATCTGCTCCTTGGAAAGACTCTCAACTATTTCCCTACTACTTAATACCATCAACAGCAATACAGGATTTCCAACTTAGTATTTTTAATGTAATTATAGTCAATAGGATTACATGTTAATGTTTAATTAATTCCTAATTTTAAGCTTGAACAAGTGTATTTCACTGGTTTTTTGGGGGGTTATTTTTTTTCAGTTGTTTTTTTATTGGGGAGGTGGGGTTTTATGTTTTATTTTGATGGTTTTTGTGTGGTTTTACTTTTATGTTTTTTTTCCAAAAATGTCAGATCATTGATTCTGAAGGATATTGATAAGATGGGACTTCTGCAGGGATAGACTTGGAGTTTGGATGGGGATTGCAAAACTGTGAAAACTGATTAAACCCACCTCCCTTTGTAAAAGCCTGACTTCTTCCTTCCATATCAAAAGCAATGTCTTTATACTTCACAGTTAGGTGCTAGTGATTTTCCTCTATTTAATTCTTCTAAGTGGGAGCACTAGGAAGACATTACTGAATTAAGTAGTATGTTCTTAATTACTAACTCTTAATGGAGATAGAAATAGATACCTTCCGTTTCTCTAGTGTAACCTGACATTTCAGATTTCAAAAATCTCCTTAGGTGTATGTCCAGATATTATGGATCATCAAGCTGACATAACACATTCTAGGTTTAACTCTGTACAAACGGTGGAAGACAGGAAAATCTCTTTATTTATATATGCCTCTAGAATATGTTTATCTGAAGAAAATGGAAAAAAAAAAAAGTATTAAAAAAAAAATTCCTCACATAATTTTGTAGTTAATGCACAGTATGGGTTGGGTTGTTTTTCTTCTCAGAATAAACAGACTGAAGAGAGAAAAAAAAATGTTGCTCGGGGGAAGAATTAGGAGTTTGAGTTCACATTTTTATATCACCAACCCTAAGCTTCTCTCCTATTTTTAAAGTGAGACCAAGCTATACAAGACTGGGATGACACAATACCATAAATCATCTCTCATTTAAGTTAACATCCAGATTTTTTTTTCAGTATTCTTTACCTTTTATAATCAAATAATTTTTACAGTTGATGACTAAAATGTGTAAGATACTTTCAGTCACAGTGAACTATTTTTGTCACACAGAAACCAAATTATAATTCAAGATTGACGCAATAATTATTCAGTTTCTAACTTTAAGAGTTATTTATTAACAAATTTTGCTCTGCATAAAAAGAAGATACGTTATTTTAAAAATGGCTACTATGCAGTTCTAAAAAGCTGATAAATCAGTCTTGATTTATGTCATTAATACTCAAAAAATTCTGTAAAAAATAAGCTAATACATATTTTCTGCAATCCACCAGAAGCCAGATATACATTGCATAAAACAAACCCTCACATTCTAGAAATTTTATGTGGACAGTTATGTAATAGAGCTACTGCTATAGTGACTTCGACACTTAAAGTAAAGCTGTGTAATAAATTAGCCAAGTGTTGAAGGAATCTCAAAGTACCCTCTGAGTTTAAATACACTTCTGTTTCTCTTGTTACATGCCAAAAATTCATCCTGGTCACTTCTGATTACCTCAACAAAATTTCTCATTGCCTGACTTCTGTGACTGCAGCTCTTCACTTGGTCCAGACAGCTTCTATCTGGAAAACACTTTATTCCTTTTTTTTTGACAGCTGACATTGGCTGAGGTACCCAGCCTATCACTGCGTGCATTTGTTAGAATCTTCAGTCAGGAAAACTTTGTTCGCATTTAAAAAGTCATCCTGAGCTCACAACAGCTTATGTTTAAATAAAAGCTTTCATTCACATCATCCAATAGAAACAGCTATGTTCTCTTTTGGTTTTAATGTAAGATCCGGTTGAACAACTAAAAGTAAAGTAGCATTACAAGAGAATTGTGAAAAGGAAAAGTCCTTCAGTTCTGTCCGTCAGATCACCTTTGTATATGTGGCACTGTCATGTCTGTTTCTGTCTTTCTGCATTCCTTGTTTCTAAGGTTACATCTTAAGTGAACACTCTTGTATCTTAGCATCTACATTTTATAACTGATTTGCTTTTGATGTACTTCAGAGGACCTAGACAGTTTAAAAGCTACTGAACTTGATTCTTTCTGTTTTACTAGATGATATGGACTGGCTACTCTTTTTCACCAAAGTATACTTGTCTTAGTATCTGCAGAAATAGAAAAGTCTGTATTATATATACATATGTATACTTGATATACTTCTTATACTTGATTGGCTCATTTATGATTATTTGTCTCCA
>VZTU01022566.1:0-19335 GCA_013400835.1 Zapornia atra
AAAAACCAACAACCCAACCCAAAATCCAGAACCATTCTTGGTTTAGTAACAATGCAAAATAAACGTGGATGGGAGGAGAGCAACCTTACCATTTATCTTTGCCTCTGGATAGTAGTATGATCAACACAGCATTTCTAAAATAGATCTGAAAAAATATATATATATTTACTGACATTTTGGGTTTTGAAAGCAACAACAAGCCTTGCAGATATTTTAATTTACCAGGCGCTATGCAAAGAGATTTGGAGCACGTGCAGTTATGCCCAAAATGCAAGATTCTGCAAGTGGGAATCCGGATAGAAATCCAGAACGCTGTGAACTGTTTGCAAACACACATATTATTACTGTGTTCAGCGTTAACAACTGGAAATTTAGCCTTATAGTAAAAAGTACCCTGGCAGCTATCACTTGTAACCTGTTGTTCATGATTGAAAGTATCTGCCAAATCTCTGAAATCAGTAAGTCACAGTTCAGACGTGCAACTATGTTCTTGACTATATACTCCCTCTTCTAACTTCCAGATCTTCCCCTTAAGATTCCCTCCTCCAGTCTCACAACTAAAATCTCTGTGCACAGATAACTTTTAGACAGAATGGCTAACTGCAATCTACACTAGTGTGATGAAACTCGTAAAGCAAAGGTAACTGTGTTACCACATTTCTTACAGGACAAATATTCAAGATCCACATCCTGGTGGTAGTTTCTGTAGGCAGAACAAATCTCCCCATAAGGAGACAAGTGGACTGGATTACTTTTATTTGCCTAGGTGTTATTTCATAGAATTGTTCAGATTGGAAAACAACCAAGGGCTTCTTCAGTCAGATTTTGAAAACTTCTATGAATGGAGATTCAAGAATATCTCTCTGAGAAACTGCTTCCAATGTATAATTATCCTCAGAATTATTTTCCCCCTTTTTATATGCAACTGGAATCTCCTGTTTCAATTTACGACTATTGTGTCTTATTCTTCCAACACGCATCTCAGTAAAGAGTATGGTTCTCTCTAGTTTGTAACTGCCTCAGAGCTATTGGCATGCTGGTATTTAGACCCAAAGGCATCTTCTCTTCTGGAAGTGTGAACACTGTCCTGGCTGCACCTCACTAATCACATGCTCTGGACTTCAGATCTGGGTATCCCTGCACTAAATTTGCTCAAGTTACCATCTTCTGTGTATTGGGGAGCCCAAAACTGGACAGAGTAAGCAGGATGGAGTCTAAAGAGTGCTGAGTAAAGGGGGAATAATCATTTCAATCTACTATCAAGCAATCTACAACTAATCTACTGGTTATGTTCCATGTGACACAGCCTAGGGTACTGCTGGTTCATGTTTAGCCCACCAGAACTCCTGATCCTTTTCAGAAGAGCTTCTGCCCAGTCAGCATTGAACAAGGTCAGTCCATCCCAGGTACAGGACTTTGCATTTGTCCTTGTCAACTTTCATGCGTTCTGGTCGGTCCATTCTTCCAGGTTATCTAAGCTGTTTTAAACAGCTATGTTACCTTCATGTGTATTGACTGCTCCCTCGAATTTAGTATCATGCAGATTTAATCAAGCTGCATTTTATTTCCTTCTCCAGATCATCTCTAAAGATAATAAATAGGGTATTACACATCAAGAACACATTCAAGAACAGACTCTCAGGAGCTCCATGGGTAACTGGACTCTAGGTACAGTATCACCTATTAACCAGTACCCTCTAAGCCCAATAGTCCAGGCATTTTCTGCATTCACCTAGTATTTCATCTGTCTACACTAACATCCCATGTTGGACACAAGGCTGCCATGGAAGACCATGACAAAAATCACGCTAAAGTTAAGGCAGAAAATATGTGCTGCAATCTCCTCATCCCCAAATGTAGTCATTTAATCAGAGAAGGCAGTGAATTCAGGCTATTTCCAATCATGACCCTCTTTGTGTGTCCAGGAAGTTCTTCAGGATATGGCTGAGGTTCACATGCCAAGTAAGAGACGTGCTTTACTCATCTTACAAAAACAAACCTGAAAGATGTAGATCTGCTATTGTTTAAGTAGAACAAAGAAAATGGGTAGCAAGTTAGCTTGATGCTATCTATATATGAGCATCCGTATTGCATGAAGAGGAATTCCAGAAGCTCTGTGTTCACTGTACTTTTGATTCAGCTCAGCTGAAACAAAGTTAGACTAATACCAAACCTTTAAGAAAAAATACATGTCTGTCTTTACACCAAAGCACACATCCCATGCCAAGTTAGTTGAGCCATTCAGATGACTCTGCTACGCAACCCTGCAACTCTACAATGTTTCTGGCTCCAGAAATCAATAGAAACCTGTAAGCCAAAAAAGCAATAAAACGAAATCTGCTTTTATATAGCACAGCAAAGAATCCACCTAAAATTAAATGTGATTTAATTTGCCTCCCAAATTCTAGATGTGGTGAATTTCAGAACAATGAGATATGAAACATTCAGAAGTCAGTACTCAAAATAGCCTTTCTGATGGAAAGATTCTAGATTGGACTGTAGCAACAGTAACTATGTTGCAGTAAGGCCAAGTCTAAAACAGCCGCTAAGATATACAAAGAGAGCGAGCCATTTCTTCACGCTTTCCTCGCATGCATATTTCCACTACCCTTGATCCCATACTGCGTGACAATAAGGAAAGGAGTGGTTGAGTCAACTGAAAACTATTTAGTTGACCATCCCTAAGCTCTTTACATAGCTTGTATTGCTTTAAATATCTTAGCCCCCTGAAAAGTTAAATTCATTCTACATTCTTCTGTGAAGACTCAGGGCTAGCGTTCCAACAGTTGGGCAACTTGGATGTTGATTTCCTTCTATATTAATATTGTGTCAAATAATTCTGTTGAAAAAACGAAATTTAAATTACCCATTAATAGATCTAATGGTTATTTCCCACCATCTACATAAATTATAACACAGCAGCAAGCTACATGCCTTGTTTCAAACTATTTCTGAAAAGAAAGCTGAAAAAAGGCAGTTAATGTGCAATAGTTATTCAACTAGTGCTTCACATTTTCTTTTAAAAAAAAGAGTCTTTTAATATCTATACATCAGTGGCAGAACATGTTTGTAGCTTTTTCTCATTTGTCTCACTATTTGCATACTCTAAAATCTGCAATTTGATATTTTAATAAAGTAGTTTCATTGGAGGCAGCCAAGAAATTTCTTACTAAAAAGATAGCAAATTTTTTTCAACTAATCAGTTCACAGCAAGTACCATATCTTCTGGGAGAGCTTTTCAGGAACATGCTGATTTCTCACTACTACATGTGTTTCTACTTCAGTCCATTGTTCCCACTTCGCTTGGCTCCATTTACATACTGGTTTTCTCCATTTGTGGACATTCCTACATGCTTTTGGGTTCAGGAAGAACTAATCTGGTTCAGTCCAAACTCTTTTATCTCAGAAACATGGAACTTCAGAGCAGACACATCAAGTTGGCGTGAGGTAAGCCAATTCAGACTAGTCATGCTTATGGGGATCCTCACATAAGCCAATAAGCCCTGTCGAGAAGCCTTGGATAAAAAAGACAATCTGAAAGTATTTAACGAATAGCTGTGTCATCAGACTACTTCCAGCATGTCCTTGAAGACAGGTTTCATTGCAACATTTCAGTATGTCTACTCACAAAATCTCTATTTCACCAAGTCACAGGATCACAGAACAGAAGGGTTTGGAAGGGATCTCTGGAGATACCTCATCCATCTTCACTTGCCAAGTTAACATGAGAGAACTGAAGAAAAAGCACCAAGGGGACCCAGAGAGGTGGAGTTTTAATTCATTGGTTCCTTATTTCTGAACTCAAATGGGCAAAGAGGGAAACAGATAGGCTGTGAGTCCTTGTAGAAAAAATACTAGAGGAAGGATAGCAATAGCTATCTGCCAGAAGACAGTTCTGTTATTCAAGCAACCAAAGAGGAAGCGTCATTCTGGAGGACAGGAATTCAGGACGGGAAATGGGATGCTGAAGGGAGACTGGGTGTAGCTGCAGAGCAAAGTTCATATAGAAAAACCTCTTACTCAGCCATGGATGTAGCTGAAGAGCTACAGTTTTAGGGCAGAGAGCATAAAAGAGACCTCTGGTGCATTCTCTTGCTATGAGATGGCAGAGGCTCAGGGGATTAGCTAATGAGCAGGTGCTGAAACCAATGGAGATAACAGCCTGAAAAATGGGCTTGGGAGTAAAATCAGCAGCAAAAAAAGGAAATCCAGGAGCACAAATTAGCAAGAGCATTGCCCAGACACATGGGAACATGTAGGTTTGGGAAGCCTCTCTCAGTGGCAGTACAAGCAGTGTCAGGAGGAGACTCAGAGCACCACACTGGTATCAGACCCACAAGACTTCTCTGTCTCCCAGAGAACTGAGTGGTATATATGGGTAGCCACTTGCATGTAGCACTTAAGAGGAGCCTGACAGAACTGCAACGTCTTCACAGGTACTTTATGTTCCTCCAGAAAGTGAGAAATAAAAATTATGCAGTGCAAGGAGAATTAACATTACTGGGAGACAAAGGCTCCACAGAATAGCACAACTTAAAACAGACCACAAGTCTGAATTAAACACATGCAACTCCAAAAAAACCCAGAAAGCTGTAAAGTGCTCCAAGGGTTCCTAAGCCTCAAAGGCTGGGGTTTTTTTCCTTTTTTTTTCTTTTTTCCCCCTTTTTTTTTTTTGGTGTGTGTGGGACACTACTAGCTATTCAGAAATAAAGCAATATATAAGGAAGCCCTTAAAGCAATGAAATCCCAATAGTATTTTATCAGATTACAAGGATTTAAATTCTTCCAATACATCAGTTAACTCATAAGATGAATTCAGAAAAATTTATACTTTATCAGTGATGATCTGCAGAATCGTATGACCCTGGCAAATATAAATATTGTAGTAAGTGAAAAGAAGATTTGTTCTTCCCCTCAAAGGGACATCATGCTTCAGGTTGTTTGTAGAGTTTATATGTTCTGGTATGTTTTAGATGAAAGTGAGACTGAATGTGGAATGCTGGCTTACAAAACTGAGCATTACCTGTAAATCATGAGTTAGTAAAAACTGCTGCTTTCACATTTTCCAATTCTGTTTTGCCAGCACAGTGAATTTAGTATGATGCTTTCCTGTAAGCACTGTCTGAAGGGGTTATGAAATGCAAACAAATGGGTATGGAGAGATTTTCAGACAGAAAGTAGGTACTTTTCTGTGGAGCCAATAATTACTTTAATAGCTCTCATCTCTTTGGGACTGAAGTCCTGCCTCCCTGAAAGGATCTCAAATGTGTTGGCACGATGTAACTAGCTATTATCTTCACTTTACCAATGTGATTTAGACTTCACCAGTTTTGGTGGCACATTTACTGGAAATCTGTTGCACACTGCTTAATTTCTATTCCAGCTAAACAACTTTATAACTAGCATAGTCAAAATTGATAAGAAATCAATTCCTCATGCCAGCTGCATAATTTCATTCACAATTATACTTCATCTTTCAAGTAATCTCAAGAGCCCTCAGGCCCTCCCCAGATGCAGAGAGAAGGAAGCCTGTGTTACCTTGTTTTGAGATTATGCTCAATTGGAGTTCAATTTCACATGTTAGGCATTTCAATACATCCTATTTTTTTTAGGCTGCTGGGTACTTTTAATCATAGAACAAAATTATTTGCTTCAATGCAGGACTCCTGACTTGCACTTCATTTTGCAGAGAATTTTTCAATTTTCTATAAATGTAGAATATATATTTAGTATAATTCTTTCAGATAATGCTGTGTGCAAGATAGTTGTAGCCAGCAGTATTTGCAGGCCTTCTATCTACGCAATAAGCATTTCTAATTCTACCTAACACTGCATTTTCCTTCCATGAACAGTTCACACCACATGTATCAGCTCATAAATTTCATCTTTAGCTTTGTCATGCAGGCCTTAGCATCTTCTATGACAATTTATTACACAGGAAAAACATGATCCCTTATGAAAAATACAAATAACTTAGTCCTTGATTCTAGATCTATTCTTCTGCTAAGAAAAAAAATGCTGTTTCAATGGAGAGTAAAGGTTTTAGGTTTCTTTAAGGGATACAAAAAAAGCAGCAAACCAGACGAACACAACATAACTGTAATGCTGCCCGATAATTCACACACAAACCACAAGTTTCCAGTTTTCTGTTGATAGAGAACAGCCATCCCCAATGTTAAAAAGCAGTTTCCCCACTAGGTGCCCTAACAAAGTTTTCAAACTATTCCAACACAGAGGCATAAATCAAGAAAACAACGCTGGTGCAAGATGTTACATGTAAGTCATACTAAGACGCTAAAGAAAACCATCTGGGCATAAAATGTAAATACAGCCAGCATACAAAAATTAAGAGGAAAATAAAACCAACCACACATTTCAAATGCCCCAAAGATAGAGCCTTTATTCTGCAAGACAACTGAATTTTAACTCCAAACATCTATTTCAAATAAAACATCCAGCTTTCAAAATAGCACTGAAAGGCAATACTGCAGCTTTTCTTGGCTTGCTTAAGACACAGCTCCTTCAGATGGGGAATAATCAGCCTATCTGCACTGGCAGTTATGAATCAAAGCTGGATCTTACTGGAGGGACTTACCATTACTTATTTTATATTTCAGTTGTACTTAGAATCAAAATGCAAATATGGAGACTGTATTATCATAAAAAACAAGGAGAATTGGCCTCAAAGGGTTTAACACCTAGACAGGCCTGAAGAACACCCCTTGCCCAGTGTGTAAGATACTACCAGAAAGAGATGGTGACATTTCTGTTGGAATTACACCTAAAAGGTTTGGCTTCCTAGATTGCTGTATCTTAATTTTCTGAATGGGAAAGCAACATGGACATGCTTTATAGACCCAAGAGATTATGAGTAATCCTGAGAAACAGAAACAAATACAAAAAAGCAAATGGCTAGATACACACCCTCAAGCCAGGAGGAGACTGCAGTACTGGAGTAGGTTAGAAAATAACCTCAAAAGGCACTCTATCTGTAAAGCAACTGGTTTTCAGAGGTGTTTAAAACAGACACACACCAACCTTTAAAAACCCAAACCCTAGATCTTAAGGGGATAAAATACCAGAGCGCTGGATTTTTCATGCTTAGTTCAGATCCCTTGCATAAGCAAAATACTTGAGATTTGATTACATAGCTAGATTTTTTGTTTATTTATTTACTTTTAAACAGGATGCTTGCTTGGGTTTAGCTTAGTTTGGGGAAAGGGATGTAAGGAAGATTTTGAAAACAAACAGATTACTTACAAACAGACAAGTTAGGAAAAAAGGGAAAAGCTATGCCAAAGCCACCCCTGTCTAGAGGCTGGTACCTTTGGATTCCCACCAGATTCCTCTGCCTTCTGAGCTCATGTCGTAATCGGTAGCGCCCAGCAGTCTGTCACCCTTGGCAGAGCCCAGCTCACAGATGATGAGACTCAGTTTGTCACTGATTTCTGAGATAATAATCAAGATAGGGAATCCTGGCTTCAGTTCCTGATTCAAGAAGGGAGTACGTGATCCCAATCATAAACCATACTGTGAGCAGCAAATGATGTCTTAGCAGCATTTATAGCTGAAGTTTAAAACACTCATGTAGTTTGTTTAAAACAGATGTGAATTTTCAAACTAAACAACAGATTTTTATTGAGAGGAAAGAAGTTGAACCAACAGAGGAAACCACTGTCCCCTCCTCTGCTTCTGAAGAATCAGGAAGTATGAATGATGGTGTACTGAGTTTCAATATTCCTGCTGATCTGGTTTTCTTCTCTGTTTCCGAATTATTTTTTCCTATTCAGCTTTTCATGTTTCTAGGAAATTCTAGTGACATGTGACTTTGTTGATAAGTCTCATCTGCTCATTTAAAAATATATGGGGTTTTACCCCCAAAGATATGATTATTTTTATTACAGTCTTCTGTGTGAAAGTTCTTGTCCCAGATATTATATTACTTGGGCCTTTTGTCTGGCTTCTCCATCCTTTCCTAGACCATTTATATGAACCATAATGTATCTATAATAGGATCTGAAATCACAAATGTGTTAGTTTTTTTCTCCCTCCTCTCCTAGACCAGGTAATGTGGAACAGCCTGGGCCACATCCTGGAAAGACCTGTGTGTTGAAGTGGATAGATCAGTTTTTGGATTCAATTGGCCTTGGCTTCACCATATTCTGTGTACGAAAGAGGGACTGCTAGAGATCGCTAATACTGAACACATTCTCTAGAGAAAAAAGTTACTGTCAGTTATTTACTCTGATATCAAGCAAAGGTGTTTCACAGTTCTACTGTTTTAGTCAGCTTTTTGTAAATCAATCACCTGACCTATCACTGCCTTCAGTTTTCCAACTGTGTAAACCAACTCTCTTGACCAGGAACAATAAGAATGGAGGAGGCAGGAATAACATCTTATGCACATGCAGTTCATCTAGCAGTGACAGTCTTCTGGTTTTGCCCCCTTTAAGTTGATGCTACAAATCAAACATTAAAATAAAATAAATGTAATTTATGTAATTTATATCATGTAATTTTCAAGGAAGCTGCAGGCTTACACTCTGTTCCTTAATGCTGAAGAGCATATACTGAAAAATTTATATTAGCTGTGAAGTCATAGTGAGCATCACTTGGAAAGGGAAACAAAATAAAATATTAAACAAAAGCAAAATGTTCACTGAAAATTGGCAATTAAATCCAAACCCTAATAGAAGGCCACAGAGTGGAATTTTCTTTATGCATTAGAAATAAAACATACCCATAATTAAAGCTTAACAGGTTTCTACCAAAGCATTGCTGTAAATACGTGCAGAAAGTACACTGGAGATTTTCGGTGCCTGATGTGGCATTGGCTTGAGTGGTGCTTGACTGGAAAGAAGCAGTTTTTTAGAAACAAACTTTACTGTGACCCAAACTTTCCATGAATGACAGTCTCAATAAGTTAATAATTTTGAATTTACAGGAACTGTTTGCCTGGGAAAAAAAAAAAAATCTATCCAGAATATCGGGGAAACAACTTCTAATTTTTGGAAAAATATACAAGAAGTAACAATGGCACAGTGCCAGTCTGCAAAGAGGAAGAGTAGAAGAAATCCATTCAATTAACTCAGCATATTCAAAGTCAATTTAAAAATGAAACCCATGAAAAATGGCTTCTGAATATTATAATAAATAATAGCAGGGAGTTTACTACATAGGAGAAGCATACTAAGTTTAAATCATGTTATGTCCTTTATCCCACTGTGAACTGCACTATCTGGACTTTTGGCATAACTGCTGTCCCTGTGTACACTCACAGTTTGGTAACAGGAACCACAAACATAATACCTCTGACAACTGTAAATTTGTTATATTATTTGCATTGCTGCCTCATAACTTCTCCTTCTTGATCTTGCCTTCTCTACTTATTTTACTGGCAGTAAAACTCAGTAGATTAGTAATGCTATTAATACTTTACTTTCTCTGCCAAATCTTCTTGGGTGGCCAGTTTCCAGCAGTATAACTCTCTCTCTTGCTCACATCTCCCTACTCTCAGTGCCAACCCTTTTCAGCATTTTTATTATATTCTGCAAACTTTAATGTCCTGGTGCATTTTCAGAAACCCAAATAGAAACTATTGGAAGGAAATACATTAAACAGTTAGTTACAATTTATTAATAATCCTTGTATGTATCTTTTCACCAAGCAACTAAAAGCAAATAAAGCTACCTGAATGCATCTCAGATACCTGTTAGATTCAGTGAAAAACTGACAGTCATTACTCAACTCCTATTTTATGCTATTTAACTGGAGCCTATAATAATCATAGAATCATAGGGGTTGGAAGGGATCTCGAGAGACCATCGGGTCCAACCCCCTGCCAAAACAGCTCCCCAGCTCATATTACACAGATAGGCATCCAGACGGGTCTTGAATCTCTCCAGAGATGGAGACTCCACACCCCCCCTGGGCAGCCTGTCCCGGGGCTCCCTCACCCTCACTGTGTAAAAGTTCTTCCCCATGGTGGTGTGGAACTTCCTGTGCTCTAACTTGCAGCCATTGCCCCTTGTCCTGTCCCCACAGACCACTGAAAAGGGGCTGGCCATTTCTCCCTGCATCCCATACTTAAGATATTTATAAACATTAATAAGGTCCCTCCTTAGTCTTCTCTAGGCTGAACAGTCCCAGCTCCCTCAGCCTTTCCTCACAGGGGCATGCTCCAGGCCCTTAATCATCTTCATAGTCTCCTCTGGACTCTCTTCAGGAGATCCCGGTCTTTTTTATCCCAGGGAGCCCAGAACTGGACACAATGCTCCAGGTGGGGCCTGGCCAGGGCAGAGTAGAGAGGGAGGATCACCTCCTGTGACCTGCTAGCCACACTCCTCTTAATGCACCCCAGGATCCCACTGGCTCTCTTAGCCCCCAGGGCACACTGCTGGCTCATGGACAACCTGTCATCTACCAGGACCCCCAAGTCCTCCTCTGCAGAGCTCCTCTCCAGCAGGTCATCCCCCAGCCTGTACTGATTCCAGCGGTTATTCCTTCTCAGGTGCAAGACTCTACCCTTGCTCTTGTTGAATCTCATCTGGTTTCTCCCTGCCCAGTTCTCCAGCCTGTTCAGGTCTCTCTGCATGGCAGCGCAATGTCCTGCGTGTCAGCCACCCCTCCCAGCTTTGTATCATCGGCGTACTTGCTGAGGGTGGATGCTATTCCCTCATCAAGGTTGTTGATGAAGATATTAAACAGGACTGGACCCAACACCGAGCCCCGGGGAACACCGCTAGTTCACCCTTTTTGTAGCTGCCTTATAGTAAGACAGTGGGTTTCTGCCCATCACTTATGACAATGACAGACATATAAAATTCTTTTTCATCACAAAATGAACATGAGTCCTGTATCCTCTTGAGCTATGTATCATTACAACAGATAGTCACTACCAGCCTAACTTTAACTGGTACAGACACCAGGTCAATCTTTGCTTGCAAAATTGCAAATATCAAAAGCAGACTCCTAGTTGTATATTCTTAGTCTGAGAAAATACAAAAAAGTAAAAAAGAATAATATCAAAACAACAGGAAACTATTTCAGAGCCAGGGATAATGAATTTCATTATGGCCCTTATAAAGTGCAAGGCACTGCTATTCAAAACTCAAAAGGCATGAAAACAATCACACTTCAGAGCGAGAAAAGTATGACAACTTCTGTTCTTTAGTAAACGTGTGTACACACACACAACCCTTGCTAACGGCGGTGAGGCATCTGCCCCATGAGTTCAACAAGGTACATCCAGCCTTCAGAGAACAGCTTGATGTATCATTATTTCTTTGAAAGTGAAAGTCAATAAAAATACTGACAAAGGAATACAGTCAGACTGTTAACTGAGTTGTACAAATTCTCCTTCATTCCTTCAGTCCTCCTGCACTCCCTCCCTCAAGTCCTTCCATCTATAAAATACCTTTTTGCAACTTGACTTTTATTCTAGATTGCCTCCATATCCTCTCCAATGCTCACCTCAACATGTCTTCTAAAATATATGAGCAGTAACACTGTACCAAGAAATTAGCTCAAATTGTCTCTTTTCTCCATGCCCTTAACACCACCACCATCATCTTAAAATGTTTGCAGCTGAAGAATTTTCACCAGGACAATAGCATAATACCTAGGAAACTCAAATGACAATCAACTAATCTAAACAGCCTGGTGCCTGCTTAGCTATTTGTTTTAAAGAAGCACTCAGGCATAAAAAGCAGAAGCAAAATCCTAGCCATGCTGTTAGAGGGATATACTTGACCCTTGGAAAGAGATTAGCATCTAATTTTATTTTTCTACCCTGTTTCATGACTCATTTTCTCTACTTCTCCCATTGTGTCCTATTGTACTTTTAAACTTTTTATTTCTCCTACTTTTTCCTGTTATCTTTATATAGAAAAGATTATTTTGTGAAAAGTAAGTTAATCGACTTTCTCTTTTCCCCTCCCTTTGTCTATTGTTTTTTCCCCATTATCTTTCCTATTTCCCCACAAAATACCATTACCTCTACAGTATTCTGCCCCCTAGCAGCTAAGGAAGAACATTCTTTTGGGACCCAGTCTTTTTTATAATCTGATTTACTAGCACTTGCTTTATGAACCCTGATAAGATAGGGTAAAACACAGTTGTGGAAAATGTGAGAAAGGGAAAAGATACATCAGCTGCATCTAAAACTTACATGCAGATTGTACAGTGCATTTCCTCTTTCTTTCTCTTCCTATATTGATGTTTCAACCACAGAGAGTATATGAACTTAAAAGCACTAAACGTACAGAACTCCTGCCAGGTCTATTACAACTCCTGTCATCGCTATTATTCCCATGTGGATGTTTACAAACTGAGTGTAAGGTCAAGACCCTTCAGAATAAGCACAATCATGTCAATAAGAACAGCTAAATAAGTTAAGAATGCCCATGTTACATTAGGCTTATATTCATCTTGCAATACTGCATGTTAATTTTGCAGAATTCTGCCTTTTCTAGAAAGAGCTGTAACTTTTGAACCACCAAGAAGGGTGCTGCCAAATATTATTTGTTCAACAAATGAGACTAAACACAAGACAGTCACGGTTATGAAACTCATGTCTATGGCTACCTTGGGGTCAATCTATGCCATCTATTATTTACCAACAGCATCTCAAATTGAAAACAGCATAGTAATCTGGATCTGAATAGCAATTCTCTCTGCCATAGGATGTAAACACATGCCTAAATGGCATTTTAAAATGCACAAAAATAGCTCTGCACCCTCTATGCACTGCAGAAAGGCTTAGAGCATAGTACATAACACTTTGGTAATGCATGACCTTCCTTAACCTCATTTAGTCAAACCTGCACCAGCCCTAAGGGCACCCAACCTGCACAGATGGTCTGCAGTTGTTACCCCACATTTCATGCTACAGCCCCCTGATCCCTGTACACTCAGTGTCTAAAGGTACTACAACAATTTAACCAAACTTGAATGCTCCCAAAGGACTGAAAGTCAGATTACTCACAGCATTGATGCCCAGCTTTGTCTTGCTTTTGTGTTCAGACACTGGTGCCATTTCACCCCAACAAATGGTCTGAAGAAAATCTGGAGGATTATAATATTGCACAATTGCAAAACGTAACATATTCACATAGTTAGGTTCAATAACTAAAGGCTCAGATTCAAGCAAAGCTTATCAACAAAGAAAGCTGCTCTCAGAGGGCTAGGTGTGAGCAGCACTTGCAGTTTGTCATGTCACACTGTTTAAATAATACAGATTCATTTTTCATTTTATGTTCCCTTTACTAGTTCATACAGGCAGACACTTGTTTATTTCTCTCTGAAAGTCTTTTCTCAGTGAGAGATAAGTTACTTGGGGAGAGGAAAGGTTATATATTCAAACATGATGTCAAGGTTGTTGCTAGACTGATGAGTCTCAGCTGTGAATCCCCCAGAAACAGTCAGACCTGCACTTGTATTTAAAACTGGATTTACCAGGAAGCTGCAATAGGGACATACTAACTTCATTAGTAGCTGGTAACTGCAGCAGAACCTTTATTTATACTATCCTACAAGGCAGCACCAGAAACATTAATCTCTTAAATGTTGTTAAGTACAAATTTGAAGAGGAAATTTGCCAGAGAACAAAGGTGGTTCTGACCAGTGTGTTTAGTTTTCATATACACGAATAAATTATTATCACAGGGTATACATACTGCTGCAGATACATCAACAGCCTTGTCTACATCATATAAAATAAACTAGGTTTTTGTTATTGATACACAAATTTGCTACTACCCCTGTTACTTTGGTCCAGACTATCCTTATTATCTAACAAGACTGGCTGTTAGAAGACACCCACCTCACCCACAGGTTTGTAAAAAGATGTTCCTGTGTATCTGTGACCTGACTGAGGGCTTTTTAAATTTCTGCCATCACCTACATGCCGCATCATGAAGCCACACTAAGGAAAAATCTCTCAAACGGCTTAACTAGACAAACAGGAACTGTCACCAAGAGAGGCCAAGCATTTCCGCAAAATCCACGCTCTTCATTTAAATCCAGCAGGTACAGTAAAGCTCCCTTCACAGCCAGAAGGGCTACAAACCACACCACTGCAACACCAGCTCTAGGATTTTATTCCACTCAAGCTGCTACATCTTTGGACAAGAGGGGCTGTAAAGAACGCCATTTCCATGCCTCAACATACTTCATTTTGTTGCTCCATCCAGCTCCGAGGAGCATGGCAAACACTCAGCAGCTCAGTGTATCCCTCCCTGCAGACTCTGCTCCAGGCAGGACAGTTGATTCTGGGTTTTTATTCCTTTGGACTTTTGAACAAATGCAAAAAACGCCCTCTTCAAATACTTCCAGGCAGGTTTCAGCTCAGTGCTCTCTAAGAAGGGGAGCTCTCAAGGAAGTCCTGTTACAGAAACACATGAATCTCACTGTAGAATAGCCTGAGGACCAGCCATAGTCTTCAGGACATACCTAGTATCTAGTCACCTTCCTCCAGCTTATCTTTATGCCTCCCTTTTCTCCCAGGACTATAGATTTCCCCAATCACTCACATTACAAACAACTGACCACAAGTTTCCTACCAGGCCGCTGAGGAAGGAAAACCAGACCAGAACCCAAATCCTTATACATGCACACCCCTTCCTCCCTCCCTGCCTCTTCTCATCACTCTCCCAGCTGGCTACTGCCCAAACTTATTTGCTTTGGTAGTGGTGTTTTCTTCTTCCTGCAATGCACCTCCAGAAACAAGCTGTCCTTCCCAAGTGGTCTCTCTGCCTTACTCATTTCTTAATGTGCTAAGATCTTTTGGCAAGGCAGCCACCTCAGTTTTCCCCCTCTAGCTGCCTCTTACTTGCTGGCAGCTCTCCGTCCATTCTTTACAAACACAAGAAGTGTTCAGATTGATCATATTTTGATAAGGAATTCTCTTTATTCAAGTAACATGCCCAAACCTGGCTAAATGTGGAGGAAAAGAACTGTTTCATGCAATAATTACAGAAAAGTCTTTTCCTGTAAAATCCTGTTATTTTCACAAAGACAGAGATTGTTTGGATCCAGGAAGTGAGGTCAGGTTCAGATCCTGGGGAGAGTGGTGTGCAGTGATAATAACACGTAGGATTTTTGCAGCATTCCTTATCCAGAGATCTGAGCCCTGTCTCCAGTATATTACAACAGCAGGATATGTTATCTTATGCAAACTCCTTCCTAAATTTCACAATAGCTGAAACAAGCAGGAATCATTAAATTTGTGTGCTATTGCTCTACTGCTCTACTGCAGGCTGAAAAACAGCCATACAGTTTCTTTACTTTGCTTTTATCTAAGTAAATGGCAATATGGCCAGAGCAGAGGTGTTTGTCCTCTTCACACTTTACCGAGTACCTACATTACTTTTAATGGTATATAAATATTAAAAATGATAAAAAGAATGGGAGAACAGAAATAGGTAACAGAGGTTTCCTCCTTTAAGTTACCCAATTGCAAGCCCTACAAGTGCTCAGTTGCCCTTTTACTACATCTGGTTCAAAGGCCACTAAAAATGGGATTCTTTGCACTGACATCAAAGGGTTCTGAATAGGGGCTGTCTGTAACAGGAGGGAAGACAAGATTAACTTCAGCTTTCTGGCTATAGAACCCAAGCAAAAAGTAACAAATAATAACCAGAAGATAAGGTTTTCTTGAAAACCTACTGATTTCAGCACATTTTTTGAAACATCAGCCACCATCTATTAAGTTGCTGGCTTTGGGAGTGATGCAGTATGCTATTAAACACACGGTGTTTGCAGCTTAAGGTGATCTTTTCTTTCCATAACACTAAAGAACATAGTTATTAAGAAGGAAGCACAAGAATGGAAAAAGATATATGAATAATTTATAAATGTAATGAATAGATTGATTGCCTTTACTTGGTATCATATCTGTATTGATCCAGTTTTCCTCTTGGCTTGTTGTGAAGCTGTAAGAATAGGTATCAGTGCCAAAGATTTCTCCACTGCTGCCAAAACCCTACTGTACCTTTTAAATACAGGCTTTATTACTAGTGTAAATATATCCTAGAAAGTTAGTTTTTAAAGTGGTTTCTCTCAGTAACCAGCCTTATTTAAACACATCTGGAACTTCTTTATAACTCGTAACTGTTTTGTGTAGTCACCTGTATGATGAAGGTTAAATGCTGTGGAATTACAGCTTGGGTCTCTGATTGCTTCACAATCACATGAGTGTATTTATAAAGCAGGGATACAAGGGGCAAGGAAATACTAAACAAAACCACGATTATGTTCCTAATTGAAATGGCAGCCCAGGGTTTTCAAATATAAAATCTGGAATCTGAGCTTACTTTTCTTAACATCATCTGTTTCAGCTGCTCCACATTCCAGGACTCCTTTAGCCTTGACCTGATCTCTAAGAAACATTCTCCCTTCAGTCAATTAAAAGTTCTCAAATATACAATATTTATACCCAGCAACAGGGTCGATCTGCTGATTGTCTTCCTTTAGCTGCTTGGGTGGCCCTAAGAAGGAGGAAGTGTCCTAGGACAGGGGAATTCCCCTTGTGTGTAGAGTCTAGCTGGCTCTTAGAGCACTGCTGTGCTGTTCCTGCACAAGGGCAGAAAGGAGTATGTTGGCAGTGGGAAGATTAAGGGGTTTATAGAGAAGGATTAACTCCACACTTTTTGTCTGACAAGGACTGTCAAGATTTTTGCAAAGTGCCCATCCACCATAAAGATCTTGAAATTGAAATAGAAAAAGGAACCTACAAATTTAAAACAATTTTAAAGGAAAAACAGTAAAATATTAATTGGATCTCTTGGCTTCTTATCTATGCTGCCAGCTGTCTCAATAGCTACTATTCTTTAAAAAAAAGCAAATGAAAATAGAATCCTTAAGTAGAATCACAAATATATTTTGCATCACGTTAATATCACTCACACTGATAGCGTGACATCACTTATTTCTAACCCAACTCAAAATGGATTTTTAACATTGATTTGGTGCTTTTTGAAAAGCAGCATTCTTGTTTTCTGACTGCTACATTTATTAAATAAAAAGGTCTCAGGTCATTAGGTAATATGTGACACAAATAACTTGATAATCAATGTAAATGAGAATCAGGCCCCAATGTCCAGAAGTATTAATTCCTTCAATGAGTCTCTTTCTTCCCGTCTTATCTTTTTGAAAGCTTATGTTAGGTCATTTGACCAAACCTTGCCCTTAATTTCTGAACCCTGATAGCTAATTTCAGAATATATTTTATTACTTCGTTGGTTTACGCAGCACTCAATCTCAGTGCTGATATAGTCTCCCCTGGCTTTTCAGAGATTAAATAGCACTCAGGAGAAAAAGTAAAGCAATACAGAAAAGACCTTCAAAATGTCATTTAAAAGAATAAAACAGTATTTTTAGGAAAATGTGGTTAAATCAATTTGCATCACAAAATGACCTTTTTTGACATAAAACCTATACATATGACAGTTATATATTACTAATCTTAAACTTTGCAACTATGGTAATTTTACATTGTTATTAACAAAAAAAATATGTTGTGATAAAGGAAATTAAATTCATAGATCAGAATTTAGACTCCTGTCATTGTTACTTATCACACCAGCAACATATAACCAGCAATTCTTACTCACTGCAGTAAAGAGTTCTGTTAAACAGTAACTGCACAACAAATGCCTATTTTTTTCTTTTCCAGTTAAGTTAAAATTCAATCATAAGCACCTGTCAAAATCATTCCTGTATCCAACAGATTTGGGACACAATATATAGAACTTGCTGATTTGAAGCAATAAATTTTTGTACTTAGGTAAGAAATGGCAGTAACTTCAAAAACATTCTTTGTTCAGAGATGTTTTTTCCTGATATTTTTCACCATAGCTATACAGCTGTGAAACCTAATTGTAATTCTGCTGGCACTTGGAGAGCATGACTTTAATGCACACAAACCCCCAATCCAGCAGAGCAAACTATAGAAACATTCAGGTCACTGCAGCTGCTCATCCATACAGGTAAGGAAGAACATACTTTCCTAGATTGAGCATGAACTTCAATACAGGCTAAGGGCAGTAATTTACGTGGGATGTGTTCTCCCCCTGCTGCATCAGTTGTGAGAACATTAGTGACTGCAGTTGAAACGATTTCAAATTAGCAGAACTAAAATCAACAAGATACTTTCACAGTTCTGTTTCAGTACTTGAATGTTGTCAATACCTGAGCAAACTAATTGTAGCTGTGTCCTCATGAACTGCACTCACTGCAGGGGGTACAAACCTTAGGAATTCACTGAAATCTTGTCTTTTCTAACTGGGTTCTGGAAACAAGACATGATTAATGCTTTGGCCATTTCAATTTCACATTGCAAAGTCTTGTTATTTGCACAAACTGTGCAAAACAAAAGCGATTTAAGTTTCCAGACAGCCATGGTCTCAACAAAACTCGAGAAAAAGGAACTTGTAGCTACTCCCTGTCTTGGGTGACCATTGTGCTTTTGTTATTTGCTGGGAATATGGTCAAGTGACAAAACTCTCAATCTTTGCAAACTGACAAAAGGCAAGGTTTGAGGAACTGACAAACGTGACATCTTAATGAGCTTTTTCGGTAAGTGCTGTTACTGAATAGTCCACGCCAGAAGCTGGAATTGGGGGCAGGGCTGGAGAAGAATGTGATGGGGTAGAGCATTCCTCTTTTGGATAACCTAACCTGAGTGGTCCTGCAACTAGCTTTCTGCTCACAAGACGGATTTTACTGAGTATGTCAAATTGACATGTTACATAAAAGCAATTTTGGCTGCAGCTCTGTTAGTACTGAAGCAGTCTTAAATAAAGCATCATGTTTTGATTTAAAATATCCACAATTAAATTTGCTATCCCTTCTCCATGTGCTATCTATGACATATGTTTCCTATAACAGGGTATATTACACATACTACTGTAGGAAAAGATAGAGCCAATTCCCTTAGCCATCAAACCCTTACCTGCTGTCACTTAATAGCTGATGTTATGATAGCAACTGGGGCCACGTGTAGGAGTGTTTTTCTAGGTACAAGTATCAGGTATTACACTTGTTATGAAATCCCCTTTTACCTTACAATTTGCACTCAAGGTAGGTTTGTCTACAAAGAGATGTTTATAATTAACTGTGGGTAAAAAAATGTATTGATAAATTGGTGACTTATTTTCACCTGGAAAATAACTGTCAGAGTCCTGGGGAAAAAAAAAAGCCTCAAACAATTCCCAAGTCTGTAGTCCAGATTTGAGTCTGAACTTTGTGGTTTCATGACAACAAGCAATCCTCTGTCCTCCAGGAATTTCACACCGAGCAACGGGATCAGATCACTCAAAAAAGATGAACTAAAAC
>VZTU01022566.1:19386-33360 GCA_013400835.1 Zapornia atra
CGCGGGTGGGAGGCGTCTGCAGCTGGAAAACAGCAGCTCCGGTTTCTGATCGGATTTGGGGGTGGGGCGGGAGGTGTGTGTGGGAAAAGCCAAGCGATGGATCTTCCCTTCTTTTGACAACACTCTCCCCTTCAGGACTAAGTCTGCACTGGAGGAAACTAACTGCAAGGGTGAACCACTAATCACACCTCCGTGTGGGAACTAACTCCGGGGAGCAGCGTGTGCCGCCAGCCTCAGGCTATTCCCTGCCTCCGACCTGAAGTGATTCCTCCTGGAAGGGTTCAGTCGCCCCTGCAGTTCACCTTTGCCTGCAGTTAACAAGCGTGCAATTTGGGTTTAATGGAGCTGGGTTTATTGTTCCTCTTTGGACTTACAATTACATCGACTGCAGGTAACACGAATTTTTCTTTCTTTGCCACTTCCACGCATGCACACTAAGAAAAGCTGGGTAGTTTTTTTGTTGGTTTTGGTTTTCTTCTTCTGAAAGGCTGTAAGCAATAGCCCACTCCAATACGCGCTGAAGAACTAAACGCCGAAGCTATCATTGGGGTGTACCTAGGTTTAAACCAGAAACATTCTCTAGCGATGCACCCCAAGCCTGCGGGGGCTTACGGGTGCCTCCCCTCCCCGCAGTAAATATAAACATAACGGTGCTTTTAAGAGCTCTGAAACTTTTCGGGGACAGGTGATGGTTCGGGTCCTGTTACAAAAGGCGCTGTATGGCGCTGTGGGTGGGGGTGCTGGGCGGGCGGGGGTACGGGCGCTGGGGTGGCGCAGCGGGAGCTGAGCGCTGCTCTTGCCTTCCCGCGGTGCAGGGTCCGCGCTGCCCAGGCCCCGTTCCCTGCCGCTGCCGGCCGGCGGCGAGCCGCGCTCGGCGGCGCTGGGGCAGAAGGAGCGGGAGGAGAGTGAAGCGGCGGCGCTGCCGGCCGGCGGCAGGGCCAAGGTGGACGGCGGGACGCTGCGGCGCCGAGCCCGGCGCTGCACTTGCTACACCTACAAGGACAAGGAGTGCGTCTACTACTGCCACCTCGACATCATCTGGATCAACACCCCCGAGTGAGTACGGGCGGCGGGACGCGAAATGGCGGGCCGGGCTGCGAAGGGTGCTACCCTCGTGGGTAGGGGGAGGCGAGAAGGCTGCGTGGCGGCGCGGCCTTCTCCGTGGGGCGGTAAGGGGCGGGGGTTCCCCTCCCGCCCCCGGAAGACCCCCCGAGGGAGAGGCCGGGGGGCGCGCCGCGGACCCCGCTGAAGGCGGAGCCGGCCCCGCCGGGGTCAGGGAGGGACGGGAGGAGGCAGCCGTGCTCCCCAGGTAGCCCGGGCTGTGCGGCCGGAGCGCACGCTGCAGGGACCGGCTCTGCTGGCAGGGCCTCCCGAGCCCCCGGGGAGCGCAGCGAGCCCGGCGCCGTAGCGGGGCGTGCCGCTCCCCCGCCGCCCTGACACCTGCCGGGCACCGCTGGGTGGCCCAGATCGAGGGACAGCGGGTGCCGGTGAGGCAGCGAGAGCCTCGGGGAAATTAACGCCCGCAGCCCCGCTCCCGTCGGCGCGGCGCGTTCCCGATACCTGCGCAGGGCTGTATATGTGTACCTCGCACGTGCAGCCCGGGCACAGGCAGAGGGAAATTAGTCATGGGGAAAAAAGGAGTTAGTTTGCAGGGGAAATCTGTTCCTCATAAACCACGGATTAGGAAAGGAAGAAGCGTGTGTGTAACTGTACTGGTTTTGATAAAAGTTCATGTGGAAAAATACTTTGACAGTAGAACAACAACTTTTGAGAACGTCAATACTCCAGATTTAAAATGTTACAAAACAACGGGTTTTATAGTTACACTTTTGGGGAATGGCAAATGTAAGTTTGTGTTTCAAGTCATCATAGAAACAAGTTTTTAAAATGTAACCTCTCCCAGGAAATTAGAAGTTAGGAGCTTCACACAGGTCAGTGGGGATGGAGGAGCACGTACGCAGAGAAAGGGGGTCTGGTACTGACAGTTCTTAATGAAATCATCCAGGAAGAGGGACGCTTTGCCTACATCCTAAAGGTTAGAGGCCTCCTTTTCCTAGCCCATTGTATACATCCTGCCTCTCTGAGTAACTAAAACAGTTCTTAGGATTTGAAAAGATTTTTTTGTAGGGTAATAGGTTTCAGTCCTGCAGCAACCACAGAAATCAGCTCATTAAAAATTAATCAGGACTGTATGACTGAACTACACACACCATCAAGTATTCCACTGACTGCAGTTTGGGACTATTTGTACAAACTGAGATCTGCCTTTGAATCAATTGCAAAGCTTTTAATCAGATTAAAAATAACAAAAGGAATAGAAAAATAGAAAGTAGCAGTAAAATAGGTTAAGTCAAATGGGGTTTAGGGCACTTAATTTGTAAATTCACGTGTGTGTCCTGGCTAGAGGCCATGTCTGATGACAAGTCTTTTGAACTTCTACCAACACATAAGTATCATGCATTCATACAAGTCACTCAATTCTTTGAGTTCCATACCTGCACTAATCCACCCCAGGATTACTTAGAATTATTTTAGCCAAATATTTATGACTCAGTATATTTAAGTCAGAGCTTACCAGTGAAAAGAGGGAACAACATTCCTTTCCATCTACACACTGAATAAATAGAATTTTGCTAATTTTAACCACCACCACCCCACCATCCACCACCCCCCCCTTTTTTTTTTTTTAGGATATCCTGTTTTAAGTCTACAGGAATTCTAATTTTAATTCCAGTGGGAAAAGTATTTATTATGCATTAATTCAGTGACGTGAAACATTTTTTCCCTACCTGAAAGTTTTGTTCAAACATCACCCAAGAAAGAACAAAAAATAGATATATAACATTTTCCTGCTCCCTATAACTTTAGCCGTGAAGTACATTCATTAATGCAAACATTAAACAGTTGGAGCTGTAAGTCTCTGCATTCTTAACTGAAGTCAGTTGTACACAAAGTAACAGCAAACCTCTCAGATAAGTACAGTCTCCCCCCACTCTCTGGTGTATTGGTCAGCCTGTGACAATGCAGCTCACACAATTTTTATATTGTTTGGCCATTTCTATGCAGGCTATAGAGTTACTATATACAATTTCATTATTCATTTTGAATATTTAATATTAGTATAGAATGATAGATTTTCTGCTGTGGTCCAAAGACATGAACCTGTACAGTCTAGTAGCAATTAGAACTAGGTTAATCAGGCTGCCAGGGTCCCTCCGGGGCTGATCAATAGTGAGCAGGTAATGATGGAAAGCAGGGGAAATAGTCTAGTGGGAACTGATTTTCCTAGAATCAGTCAGTGCTCACTAGAACTAGAGAAAGGAGGTCCTCTCAAGGTAGGCTGGCTGTGGCTGGAAGAGTAAGGTGTCTGAACTGGGCTGTCTTACTGTTGCTTGAGACTTGCCTGGTCTGAGGCAACAAGTTGAGCAATGAAAAGAAAAGCTGTGTTTACAGGCAAGGAAGATGTACAAATCTCCCTCTAAGCTGAAAGAGTGCAGTCTCAATTTTAAAAAAAAAACTTAGGATTCTTCCATATCTGAGAGCAGAGTTAGTCATTGAAATGAGTATGTATGGAGATACCACACATCATGAACCATGTCCAGTGCAGTGGAAGCAGGATTAAGAAATCATGTCGCATGTCTGAATGGACAGGCTCCAGTTCCGGCCTGGTGTCCAGCCTGGAACAACCTCTCAGTAAGACAAAAGACACTCCTGGAGCTGGATGAGAGAAATCAGGCCTGCTTGTGCCATTCAGTATCCTGAGAAAGTAACGGTGTTTCCTTTAAATGGAAGTAACTACTGGATCTGTACAGACTGGCTGTGTATGGGGCTTTTACGCTGCTCTCATATGCATGGTGAGGGTTTCTGTATTTACTAAAAATTTGGCTCAAATGCAACTTTGAGAACTCTACACACAATGGGAGACTAGAAAGATGGCATTAAAGATAGAAGTATTCTGACATCTGTTGATTCTGATCTTTTTTTTTTCTTATTTACTTATCACTTTTTTTGGTTTTATTTCCTGTATCTAACACTACAAATTTTTTTTATTATTTTTCCTTATTTCCCTTGATTTATGCCTTTCATTTAATAATTTCTTAGTCCAATCACAAATTCCTTCACTTCCCCCTACCTTTCCCAACCAAAGATAATATTAAGCAATGTTGTAATATATTAAAAACAAAATCTGTGCTGTTGCCTTTCCTCCTTTTCTGGAAAAAGTGTTTAAGGTTTTTTATTAAACGTGTTGGAGCTGGAGTGATGATAGTCTATTCCTATCGTTAGAAATACTTTGACCAACAGGGTGATAGTTGCAGAAAAGCACAAAATTGCAGAATACACAGTCTCTGAGACTCTGCAGCTATTGCCATTTAAATGAGAAATTATCACATGGTTTGAGTATTGCTTTATGCTTGTCCATGAACTGCTGCCGTTAGACCAAGTCCACTAAGCACACCAGTGTTGTTTTGACACTGTGAGTCTTTTATGCTGCAAACTGTGAGAACCTTAAGTGGAAAAGACAACAACAGAAAGTCAGGTAAGTCAGAGTAGAATAGTGCAATTACGTGGTGTAGACGAAGGTTGCATAAGAAAGATAATTGAAAGCTGGTGAATTGTTCTTACTGATAAGATTGATTACCCAGGAATAAGTTTGCAATGTATTTTTTTTGTCAAGTGATGAATTATGCTTATCTTGATCTATAGCAAGAGACACATTTTAAAGAAGAGAGAATGAATTATCTTTTGTTATACAGCCACAACTTGGTGCTTAATTCTGTAAATTAAAGAACAAAACACAGGCAAGACTTCTCTTAAATATGCACTCCTTCAAAGAGGTCCTGTAGCTCAGTATGAACTGAGCTTGTGCACCTGAGAGCAAAATGTCATTCAGTTGATGATGATAATGTTGCTGTGTGAAGCTTTAGAGATGCTCAGAATGATTAGTAAAAGATTAAAAGGTGATAACTATAAGGAAGTGATACTATAGTGAGGATGTAATATCAGGTACTCCAGTGGTCTTTATTGTTGAAAGAAAATGGAAAGTAAAGTCTAATAAGAATTTATGGCAATAATCCAGACACTTTCAAAGGAGAATTAGCATAGATCCACAATGGTCAAGTTCAAAAACTAAGTTCCTTGCTCAAACTAAGCCTCAAAAATAGTAATTTCTTCATGTGTCTAGATCAAATCAAAAGCGTGAGATTTTGGTTTTTTTTCTAGATGACCTGTCTTATTTCAGTATTCGCTATTCTGCTCAAAAGAAGAATAACTGTATGAAATTCTGTGACCATGTTATAAAGACCAGTTTACATGATGGTCTGAGAGTTCTGTGGGCCAACTGGATAAATTTCTCAGTCAGTAGAATTGAATGGACAAAGTGAAAGGAAGCCCATTCCTCTTTCCATCAGCTCTCTAACAGTCATAAGTTAATGATCTTTGCTCACTACTGTCTTAAGTCACCACCAGAAAGTCAGCCTAGAATGGAAACAATTTGAACCCTATCACCACTGGTATTTTTGTGCATATATAGAGAAGTGATGTCTTGGGATGTTGTTACAAAAGAGAAGACTTCAGACAACCAATTGGATACCCTTGCTCTAGCTGTATGCTCTGCTGGCTTTTTCTTCATAATCTCTTTTTCTTACCTGCATCTCACTGAAGACTGGATTTTGTGGAATGGAAGCCCACATAAGGGAATTGAAGATGCTTTTCATTCTTATGGATATTAAGTGCTATCAAAAGGTATTAGTTATGCCATTTCTTTGAGAATTATTTTCATTTTAGAGAAGTATAGATGATGTCCCTGGAAATAAAAGTATACAGGACAAGATCTCTTGTTTAGCAGTATGTGCTTATAATCTTTATAATCTTAATGGATCAGACTGAAAATACCTGCTAGCCAAAGGCATGATGATAAAACAGTGGCTGCAAGCCAGGCGCTGCAAATAAGGAAGCTGATTTGTCGGTTAAACAGTGCATATGGTTAACCATCAGAACCAAATGCCAAAAGTGAAGCGATGAATCTTCTGTTGAGTTGATCTCATTTTTCTGAATAAAGGTTGCCCTGCATTTTGCAGTCTTTACTATCCACATGTTCACTGATATCTATTTGTGTTACATGTGTGGATGCTACCAAGATTAGGCTGTGTATATGCACTCTATCTCCTAATGTAGCCTGAACATCGAAAGATAAAACCTAAAATTTTAACAAACTGAAATAAACCAATGGAATCTATGGACATACTCACTGGTAGAAAAGATCCCAAATACAGCAGGTAATCTTCTTTATCCCTATCGATTCCTTTAAACTTTTTTTCTAGTTACAGATTTTTACAGATATTTACAGACTTTTGCAATCTTAAAAATTGGAGGGTCTTTGATGTTAGAAAGCTGCACAAATCTTCATATCAAATAGAGAGTATTTCAAATAGATTTATTCAACATAGTAACAGACTTCTGTTGTTATATTTTATCATGGAGAAACTGATTTTATTTTTAGGCCTGTTATTCAAACGTAGCTATTATTCCTGTGTATTTCAAGTTTATACTGACTTCACACTTTCAGTGTGTTACTGTTCAAAATATACACAGCTTGCATATCCTCCACAGTCTAAAAGTAGACTATATCCTCTTAGTCTTCCTGTAAAGCTTATTTACAGTCTCACAGTATTCATGAAGTATTCTTGGAAAGACTCAAAATGATTTGGCTCTGCAGACTAAAATCCCATGTCACTGCAGGAGCTGGCCCTGGAGAAGATGGGGTCAGGGATGAGAAACACTAGTAGCTAATGCCTTGAAATTCCACTACTGCTGCTCATGTTGGCCTAATTTTAAGAATAAACAGACTTGAGTGCTGTTAAACCACAGTCACTTTCATCAGTCTTAAATTTTAACACTACACATTTAATTCCCCCAGGTTTTTGTTATATTTGTTTTTAAACCAGCAGTGGATTTTGAACTATACACACTGTGGAGAATAGTAGAAACATGCACTGGAGAATGTGTTCTCTGTGTGCTCTGGTATGGTGGCTTCAGAATCTAGCAATTAGCACTCTGAAATTTAGCTTGAATAGCTACGATTTGACACGTAACTTGATTTCTTGCACCCATATTTTCCAGCCACTGAGCATTTGGCTCAGTGTACCTGCAGTCAAACCAGCCCACTTAAGAAAAACATTCCCTGGCAGAAATTACGGGAGTTTGTGCCTCACAGACAGAAAGTGCTGCATGGGATTTTATTTTTTTTATTTAAACTAACAATTAAATATCTTGCCACAAAACTGGGAGCAGATTGTGATTGGTGAAATGTACTGAAAAATATGAGCAGCAGCTCAGGGTATTTAGGGTGTTAATGGAGAATATCCTCCCCCCACACACATACTCTGCTTACTTCATGATGCTTACTTCAAGAAGTGTACCCTAGCTTTTCACCCAACAGCTGAGAGGTTTTTCTGATCACATTGGAAAAAGACAACACGTAACATCTCTTTGACAGCTACTGGAGGAGGATGACTAGTGATACAAAGCCTTCAGATCCCCTCACAGTACTTAACCTGAAGTCCCAGTAGGAGGGACATCAAAGAGCTCATGCAGTCAGCAAAGCTGGGTGATAAAGCATATATGTGCAATCTTCAGTTTATTACCTTAGTTAGCTATAACTAATTATAACTAAATCAGGGTCCTCACAATCTAGCAAGTATTACTTATAGAATAAGACAAAAAAAAAAAAATTGAAGGTTAAACCAAATCTGGAGGTACATCTTTTTGGATAACAGTAGCCTATTAAGTATCTAGGAACACTGACAATACTAAGTTAAGGATGGAGAGAATAAAAGCGTGGCTATAAAGGATAAAAGTTCATTTAACCTAAAAGTAATTTTAACTGCAAAAACTAACTCAGAAAAAGTACAGCTTCTGTGAATGAAGCATGTGGTTAGGATGACCAGTGAGTCAAGAACTTATCTGAAGAAGTTGTTTTACTTTTAAAAAGATTATGACAAGAAGGAAGGGATAATATTGGAGGTACACCTATCGTGAACTACTCTGTTAAAAAATATCTGCTATAGAAAGAGTTGGAGCCAACTTCCAGAGTGGGCAATGATCCCTTCATCTACAGAGCTCCACAGGATTACTGCAGCAGCTTTATATGAAAGGATACACAAAAAAAAAAAATCTGTTATTTCCCCCAAGCATCTTTCATTCTGGAGACATTTTGTTTCACTTGGAGGACATTAAAATTTGCTTCTCTTTTTCCCCATGTTCTTTGTTCTCAGTGGTCCTTGCAGGGATCTCATACATTGTAAGATTGTCTGAAAATACTAGAGACTGCTGGGAGCCTTGCTGGCCTGGATGCATGCCAGAAAATATATTGCTGAATACTGAAATCACAGCATCTAAAATGATTGCTGCAACCCCCTCATCACTTTGTTTTGGCTGAAACTCTCAAGTGCCCTGGAGGTATCTACCGTGTTTAAGTGGCTGGGAAAGTAGAAAATAATAGCAGCTCATAGGTCAATTATAACATAGCATGAGAAACTCAGCCACATGTTCTAAAAATTAAAATAAACCAATTGGATTTGTCTGCCTGAATTCTGAACAATCAGTGCAGTCTAAGTGAGGGACAGCAGGTCTGAGGCAAATCATGCTTCCTGACTTGGCTTGAAAGTTGCAGTCAGTCATTCAGTGGGTAGGGCTTTTTTCTGTGGGAAATTTTCACTGATATCACTGGCTCAGAATAGTTGTTTCACTATTACTCGGGGGTACTTGTCTTTTTCAACAAGCAAATGCCTCTCTGTTAATTTAATGGTAAAAACATGCTTTAAGAGATAACTGACTTTCAGGGGGAGAGCTTTTCTGATTGTGTTTTGTGGACACAAGGTCCAGAAATATGCTAGGTAATTTCAGCACCTGAGTGTCCAATCTGCAGACCTATACAGAGAAACAGTGGCTGACCTAAAGACCTCTGTATAGTCCTTCCATTGCAGAAATCAGAAGTATTTTTCAAATGGCAAGAACACATAGTACTTTGGTTAGCTTTGTGCTACTCTCTATTTTACATGGAATTATCTTCAGATAACAGACCTGTTGCATTGACTAATGATAATTTCATCGTATGTAATAATTCCAGGTACCAGAGTTGTGTTAGCAGCTTTTTTTGTCTACAGAATAAGGAACAAAAAGCTCAGACTGAAGAAGAAATTATTTCCTTAACCTCAGACCTTCTTAATTCAGAAAGTGCTTTAAAACTGAGCACAGACTTCTATGCCCCCACTCCCTAGCTGCAGTAATCATACTGGTAACAACTCTACAAAAGAGGGTCACTTTCACATAAATATCAGGTTTATATGTTGCCACACAAATACTAGTTTGAAGCAGTACCTTGGAAATGCTGATCCAGAATTGCATAGGGTTGCTTGAAGAGAGGAACAGCATAAAGAAGACCATAGGCATTGGCTCTTGAATATGTGGAAACACTCATTTCAATGCTTTAGGAGAATTTTATTCTCTGTAAGGAAGAAACAGCACATGCTGAGGGCAGCAGTCTGAAATGCAATATTTCTTACGAAATGTAAATGCCAAAAATAAAAAGTCTGTGGATTTTGCATAGATATTTCAAAAAAATTTGTAAATGGCTCTTAGCCAGAACTGTGGCCAGGGACCTGGTCACAGCCACCAGGAACACAGCACAGGGGAACTGGTTGTTCAGGATCCCCACAATCTAGCAGATGGCTAGCCAACAAATCTGCCTCTGCCTAGTTCAGCTGTTCCCCTCTTCACTCAGGAGACACAAACTGCCCTGTGTATGCTAAAATTAGCAAACTTTGACTAAAGAACACAGATGCCTCACCTGAAATGGAAAATAAAGAGACTTTTTAGCAACACAAATGGTTGGTGACAATTATGTGTTGACAATAATTCCCATTGAGCATGTAGAAATTGTGATCCCATTTACGTCATTTTCAACCTGAGCATTGCAGCACCATAAAAAATCCAAACAAAAAACCCCCGAAGAGGCAGCATTTGCTAGTCACATGTAACAATCTAAGATTAAGCATGCTGCTAGGCAAATACTTCTGATTCTTGTTCAACTGAATCTTTTCGGCATCTCCTCTCACTTCTGAAGTGCTGAGAAAGAGACATGAACTAACTTGAAATACTAACATTTTCAGCTGCTGGAATGCTAACCATACACACACTAACATTCGCTTAAATGTTGTGATTTATGAGCTGCATCAGAGTAACTGACAGGTTAGAAAACATCTATATTTTTTAGCTCTTTCTGAATACTGTTGGACAGACTGGTTCGCTATTGAAGTTTATCTGTTTGGAGTATGAATTTTTAGATTAGAAATCAAAAGTAGGCATATTGAGAGAATTATTTCCATCTCCAATTGACAGATCTGCACACTATGTTACAGAAAAAAAATTGTTTTGGCATTCTAGTTCAAATTCTTACACTTGAAAATGTCATTGCTTTGGCTTGCATTTCCAGATCACTGGGAATGAAGTGGTCTTGAATACATTTTCCAAGCTAAGAAGCATACTCTTATAAGCATTATAAGTTTCATAGAACACAAGGCACTTTATTAGGGAAGCAGTATCTAAACCATCAGTCTCCTCCTTTGCTTAGGGCTGCGATTTGTGGTTCTTATCACTTGTAATTATACCCTAATTCTCCACCCCTGCCTCTTGGCTGGAATTTACTTTCTCTTTGGAGAGACAGCAGACCAGTAACAAGCCTGTTCCTCAATCACTGTAGTCCACTTATGTATTAAGATAAATTTTAAGTTGATGACAATTCTAGTTGGTCCATAATTTGCATACTACAACTACTAAGGAATAAAACACATGTCCTTCTTCCTCTCTGGCTATTCAGGCAGAACCTCCAACACTGCAAACCACAACACAGTCCCACACAGATTCTGATCTGGAGAATTAGAGTAAGGGAAAAAACCCAACACAAACAGTAGTTTATTTTGGAAAAGCTGAGCTTTTAACAAGGAACCACTTTAGATAATGAGAACAACATACTACAGTGTTTTATGGGTTTTTAGCACAACATGGGATGACATCTGCAAAAGCTATAAAATGGTTCTTTACCCCCTGGCAAGCTATTGGCCATGAAATAGACATTTCACATTTGACTAGAGCAAGCAAAATTAATCTTTTTGTTGCAGCCTAAATCTGAACAAGAAGTTGAATAACAGAATTTCCTCTGGTTCCTGTCTCTAAATACCAGCCATTATTTCACAAAACCCATGAATTTATCAAAAAGTATGTCCATAGAGCACCTATTTATATACGTTACATGAGCCATTTATCATTCATTATTCTAAATTAGATGACAGTATAGAATTATTAATACTCTTCAAATGGAAAATGGGACTCACCCCTAATCCTGAAGGCAACAAAAGGGTTTATAAAGGGTCAAAATCAAGTCCTAAAATCTTTCAATGTGCATACTTTTGGTCTCTTCCAGTGTTTAGGCATAGCCACAGAACAAAGGAAGTAGTGAAAACATGCAACAGTTTCTGCACATAGGTGAGGCAGACCAGCATCTGCTGGAGAAAGACCTTCTCATTCATGGTCTCTGACACACAGAAGTATTGCTTGTGATTTTCTTTCACTAAGATTTTATGTTAAATCTGTATGATAGATGCACTCTGGTTTAGGTTGTGAAAGATCAGATGCAGTTAGAAGCTTGCATGTCCTGTAAGTGCAGAGGTTTGTATAAGTTATTTGCATCAACCGTACTAATATTACATCAAAAATTATTGCACCAATTAAGAAAATAGTATTTCTGAACCTTTCAGCCCACCATGAGTGTGGGAAAATGGAAAGTTTGCAGCTTTCCAATTAATAACATAATGATGTTTTTATGAAAGCAAATGAAAGAAGTACAACTATGTGAAGATAGTGGTTCCAGACTGATTATTCAGGCTTTGTTCTGTAACCTTTCTGTAACCTGTCTAGATCTATTTGTTTGTACTTCCTCTACCCTGCCTTTTTTTTCCCCCTCTCTACTCCTCTTTCTCACTTTTGAACATGAGATTCTTTTCAGATTTTTAGTGTTTGTGGATTTGTGGGTTGCTTAGCCCATCCCTTAAGTACACAGGAACTTTCATGGGTCTCCAGAAGTTCCATGTGGTACACCTGCTCTTGGTTATTTAACAACTTGTAGGAGAATAATTTACACTATCAATCTAAACCATTGAGTGCTTTTTGGGGTTGTTAGCAGGCTATTATGAAACATGTCCTTTTCTGACCATAATATTGACTATAACCCATTAAAGAACAAAAGAAGTTAGACTTCAGGGAAATAAAGAGAACCTCTTAGTATTTCTTGGAGCGATACAGTACAGAAGGTGATCTCTTGTAGCAAAGTACTAGTAGATACATATGAGGAAGATTATTTGCCTGTTTCTCACAGTCATAATTCCATGTTCCAAACATGATGCAGTAAACAAATCATGCTGACAGTTTTTTCCATTTCTCAATAATAGAATGAATGTCAAAATCAGACTCTGAATCATGGAAATGACAACAACCTAAGGTGATTGATCTTGTGGAAATCAGCACGGTTCCTTTGTCACTTCACACCAGCTATAGCACTGGCCATAAATTTTGTCCATTTGTGGGATGACCAACACAGTAGAGAAATAAGCAGTAAAATAAGCAATAACCTGGGAATGTATTTGCATCAGCTGTTAGGTAACCAAACTTTTTTAGATAGCCACTATTGTTGCCAACTAATTCTGCCTGTTGAGCTGATTGTCTGTTAATTTATAACTTTGTGAAAGTCTGAGTTGATTGAGCACAAGTTGTGATCTTTTATAGTAAGAAAGCCTTAAATAAGCACAGGGTTTTGGAATATTTTAATTGGCACCTAAAATACACAATATCATGATTTTCACAACAGGAGGACTGTACCATACGGGCTGTCTAACTACAGAGGCAGTTTTAGAGGCAAAAGGTCTACAGGCCAGATGCAAAGTACTTTGCAGTCTTCATTTCGATGTTCTTGTTGGGATGCTCATGACAAACAATGCATGCAGTTCTGCAGAAGAATGCAAGACAGAAGAAGGTGCGTATCTTTTCTTCCTATTGCAAACTGTCTACATGATTTTACTATTTCATGGAGATAAATTGAGTTGTATGTATGAAATGAAACCAATTAACAAATACAATGATTTTAAAATAAAATTCTCATCTCCAGTCATGGTGGGTTAACCCTGACCAGCAGCTAAGCACTTACACAGCTGCTTGTTCACTTCCCCTGTGAGTGGGATGGGGTGTGAACAGGAAGAACAAAAGCAAAAAAATCTCACTTGTTACATTCGAGAGCATTTAATAGGTGAAGGGAAGAGGCCACACCCAGCACAGGACTGCTTTAATTTTCTTTTTGCTGTTTCTTTTTATGATGTGGTATTTTTGAAACCACAGCTCTCCTGTCCAGTTAGGGACATGCTTAGTATTGCACTATTTTAGAATGTTGAAGTTTTATCTAGTCTAATGAAGATACTATTATCATTTGATGTAACTGATGATAACACAGTGACAAACAGAAAATCTCTCTTCCCCAGAAATCATGGATCAATGAAAGAGACAGAAGAGAAAGCCCAGTGCAGGGAAGAAGGAAACACTTTCATTCAGTAGCACAGAGTTCTGAGGATTCTGAACAGTCAGGTATGCTACAGATGTTTAGTGTTGAAGAAAAACATGAATTTTCCATACATTTTCTTTGTATTTGCTGAACTTTTTAAACTGGATAGTATCACTTCTTGCTTAATAAGGCCATAATTTGGCCCAGGAGCTGTGTTTTTAAATTTATTTTTCAAAATAACCTTTAGAGTACACAGAACTACTACAGCTGTCAAAAGTTAGATTCCTCGGCTATAAGCCAATACATATTTTGGCAACAGTCATCTTGTATCATCATCCATCCATCACATCTTCCCCCCCCTTTTTTTTTTA
>VZTU01022577.1:0-11224 GCA_013400835.1 Zapornia atra
GGGGCTAGGGGGGATGTGGGGGGAGTGGCACAAAAAGACCTTTCCTCCAAAGTAGCTTTCTTCCTCAGCTTACGTGATAAAAAAAACCCCACAAACCCAGCTCATGCACACTTACCTGAGACACAGCCTTTGATGAGAGGATTTTTTTCCCCATGTAGACATCTGTAGTCTCATACAGGGGATGCCTACAGAAGAGAGGATTCATCTAGTAGGCCAGACAGCTGCTGAATGACTGCTCTGCTCCCACCAGGATTAAAAGGCAGTCTGCAAAGCACTTACCCAGACATCACAGTTATACTGAGAAGTTTGAACTACTGTGCTAACAAGCTATCCTCAAGTTGCAGAGGGAAGATCATTAAAGGGGTGATGGCTCTGATTTTAAACTGTGTGGCAGATCCCTCCTCTCACATACAGTAGCCACAGAGTCCCATAAGTCTATTAAAGCAAACCTTCATCTCTGTCTTAGAAATCTTGGGGTTTTACCAATACTGCCTGAACAGAAAGAATCCATTCCCATTGCTCTCAGAGCATCATAAAGAACTTGAGCATGACACAATCTCAGCAGCTTATTTGGCCCCTGGCTCTCCAGATGAGGCACATCAACAGTAGCTAGAGTCAGAAAGATGTCTGTATAAAGCTCTCACCTTTTAACTTACTGCCTGCCAACTCTATTGTGTCTGGGTGATCACATCTGCCTGGAGATACACTGCTATTGCTTCTCGCAGCGATGCAGAAGCAATGTAGAGGTGAGTGAGACAGATTTTTATTTTGTCCTCTCAGGCATTGTTAGGAGACAAGCTACTGAAGTGAGAATGGTTGAATCCTTCACTAATTGCTGGAAGGCAGAGATAAGCCCCAGGTTCAGGCTGACTTTGCAGTACTGAAAGTTACGGTGGATACTATGACAAATACGTGGAGTCATCAGCCAGAGCGCATTGCCTTACACATCACATTAAAAAGTAACAATGAGAGTCTTCATCATCATCATCATCATCATCATCATCATCATCATCATCATGATGCATGTCTGTACTTTCAGAGGTCACTAAAGTAGCAGCCAGAAGAGCAAGAGCATTTATAATGTCTTTATAGGTCTGCAACAATGGCATATGCATGTGACCGGGGGAAGTGGGAAGTAGGAAGCAATGAGGAGTGGGGGTGACCAGCAAGACAGAAAGTAAGACATCAGCTTCAAACAGTGAACTCTAGTGTCACAACTGTGATTTAATGTGATTTAAAAGCCAAAGGTGAAGACATCCAAAAGTGTTCAACTCTCTGTTACAGAAACGCACCCAAAACACTCCCTAATAATCCTGCTGAGATCCCAAAGCAGTTTCTGGAAGATTTCATTACAAGTTTCATTTATGCTTTTGGTGATGGTAATCACAAATCCAGTTATTTTTGGCAGGGACAGCTGTGATCCCGCCTTTTTGAAATGTGGGCTTTCACTTTCCTATCCATATTCAACACCATAACTGCACCATGTAAGAAAAACAACTGCAAAAACGGGAACAGAGGAACAAAAATGTAGAGCTAAAAAGAAGGAGGGGTGAGGGGGGAACAACTCTCACTGTGCTATGTCGTTTCTTTTTTCCTACTGGTTGGTTACCCAGCCCTATCAAGTGCAAGTCAATCAACTGACATCTGATGTGTTTTGCAGACGGATCATCAACGATGCATATCTGATGCACAGATGTTTCAACTTGGATTTGCTAGCTATCCAGCAATCAGACAGAATCCTAATGCTGATCATTCGCAGATGTTGCAGAAAGAAAGAAATTTCTCCATCCATTGCAAACAAATTTATACTTTTTACTCTTGGTCAGCTGCAGCAGCCGTCCCCTATGGAAAGCAAAGTGTGACTCTCAGTTGGGATGATGGAGTTTTGCAGTTGGCTGCATTGTAGGTGTTGCTCCTTTGAAAGTAAAATCCCTGAAAACATTTCTGAAGGATTGGCAACTTTGTTCAAAAGATACCTTCAACTATCACCAGCACTGAGGGCTGTATTTGAAATCTAAGTCACAGCTGCTAAACTGGCTTCTTCTTCCAGTGGGGAGATTCAAACAACCCACTGGAGAGCATGTCCAACAGGCTTGGTAGTCAAGGGACAGCTACACTAAAGGTTACATCTGGGGTGGCATACCCCACCAGCCTGGCAGCGGCACTAACAGCACCGAACTCTTTAGCTTGGCATTGACAGTATCTGCACCATCAGCTCTGGTTCTTGAAAAAACATGGAACAGGTCTGAAAATATCAGATAGAAAAAGAAATACAGGTGGGATTTGTTTTGCTATTTTTGAGGACTTGATTTTTCACATTCTTCTTTGTGATCACAGCTGCTAACAGTGCCTGCTTTATGAAAATTGTGGTTGTCACCAAGGACTATGTGACTGGGCTAAGAAAGACAATGTGTGGATTAAGTATGCAAAATGCTATTTAATTATAAAATCCTGCACCAAAAACTTCTGAATGCGGGATATCGTCATCAAAACTATTTGCTTGTGTCAGGAAACAGTGATACTCACTAGCTGCAAGGTTGGTGACTGTCTCAGGAGCCTCGAACAACATGCCTCCTACAACATTTATGTTCTTCAAGTGGAAGGCTGCTGGCATTCCTACTCCCATGACATTCACATAGCAGACTCAGAAAGTGGTAAATTCAACTCTTACCCTTCCTGGCTTGCAAGGGTTGAAGTCAGGCAGCACTGGTCCTCACTGAAACGGCCAATGTGTTGTTCAGAGAAGTGATCCATCTTCCCGTTTCTCCTTCCAACATGCAGTACATTCATTTCAGACAGATACCTCTCAAAGACAAACCTGCCTTTCCTGACACAGCTGAGCATAGTCAAGGGCCATCAGCTGAAATGAAGAAAATGCTTATCCCTGAACAAACCTGCATTCATGCTACCATGTAAAAATTAAACCATTTCAGAAAACTGATGGTTCTCTTCTTTTAACAAGGACCAAATCATCTGATCTCTTTTTCCTAGACTTCTCAATGAACATTTGAACGCTTCTTGACCATCGGACTTCACCTCTTCATCACAGATGTGTCTCAGAGGACAAGCTAAAGCACTCAAGCTCCTTTCTTAATGCATGGTGATAAGCAAACAGATCTCCACCACTTGGTCCTTTACACGCAATTCCTCGTTAGTGATTTCCATTTAGAGGCCCCTTTCAAAGTCTGGCCTGTGACAATGTACCCACAGAGGTAAAGATCACAGCCTATGATGCTTCCCCCTGCAGAAGTCACATAGTAGGGTTTAGTGTCTGAGAGAGTGTCACCTCCACAGTAAGAGTTAAGCCAGATCCATTTCCAAATTGTTGTACAGGGTAGCAGGCAGGTTGATGGCACGCATCAGTCTGCAATCATGGAGCTGCCAGTTCAGAAGGGAAATGGGCACTCTTTAACTATCAGATCTGAAAAGCACAGAGAGCCCTTTGACTTAACTCTGCTTTGGACTTTGCTGCAATCCTTAAATGTGCAGAGTAGCCAGCAAGAGTTTTCACGTGCTGAAAAGCTAGACACAGGTGCTTGCTGAGGCAGAGTTAGGAACCTGACCCCATGATACTGAAGTCTCACATCACCGGGTTCCTCAAGACTCCTATAACCAACCTGGCCAAATGAGGACAGCAATGGAACAAGGGAAAGCAGCTGTTTTTCCTTGTGCACAGGGAAACTCACAGAAAATGGAGGAGCTGCAGGCAGTGTCAGCTGTAGGCAGTGTCAGGGGCCCAGGGCCTTTGTGGTGCCATCAGCAGACTAGCAACCGTTGGGTGTGGAGTGGCAGACAGTGCTACCCTCACTACCAAAGAAGGATAGGAAAAATCCTTGAGTCATTTTGTAGTTATGATAGGGAGTTACTGCATCTTTACAGCTGTGTCTAGCTTTCCTTTGCCCCCATCAACACTGAAGGGTATGAAGGACCACCAGCTGACCTGAAGATGGGAGAGGTGACAGAGACATTGGTGCATGGGGAGACCTACAGGGAGACAGGACTAAGCACTCAGTGGAAGAAGAGAGGTGGAATTTCAGATGAAGGTGGAATTTCGTAGCCAGGCATCTTCACAGCTGAAGCTGTGATACCGTAAGCCACTGCATTCGAAACAAAGCTTATTTACCACTTGAGCAGAATACTTATGAATTGGTCTTATAATGTTGCTAACCTGAATTTCAATTTACAAGGCACCCATCTCACCCAGTTCTGCCAGAAATCACATCCAACAGTCTCCAGGGTGCTCTGAGCATGGGCAGCCGGCGAATGGGCAGGACTGCATGGGGTCCACCAAAAGATGTCCTTGGAGAATAAGGGGCAGGGAAGGGTTCAGGCTAGGATCTTACCACTTCTCTTTAAATTATGTGAATATTTACTGTGCAGAGGTACCAGAAGGCACAGCATAATTTACAGGTACAGCATGGAGATGTTGCTAGTATGACACAGCTTCATGTAGGCTTGCTGAGTGGTGTTTCTGATTCCAAGAAAGTGTACTTGGGGAAGGACATCAGCTTGGTGTCACCAGCCTCCGTTCCCCTCTGTTGTACCATATCCAGTATGCAATTACTCACCAGCCCAAGGGGGAACATTTCCGAGGTGTATATTGTATTACTGTCAGCCTACTGGTCCTTTGATCATGCAATTCCTGCATGTCTTTTTCTGTACAACTCAAATATAGTGTTTGTGCTGTTGTAGCACTCTCTCTTCCCCAAAGTGGTGTCAGCAGTGAGCCGTTTCGAGAGAAGCCCCGTCTGGCGGAGAGGGCACAGGTGCGACCCAAAGTCAGACACAGGAGGGACTGTGTGCAACCTGGGCTATCATTTGCCATGACAAAGCATGTTGTTGAAATAGAGGGTCGTGCACTCACCTAGCTCTCACTTGATAGTCCTTGTGTCACCAGATGAGGAGGCTCCTGTGACAAAATGCCTGGCCTGTGCATGTGTGAGTAGCTCCTGGTGACTCCCACGCAGGGCAGAGCAGAGCTCACTCCAATAAGGACAACTTCAGCAAAAGCCCTACATTAAAGCATCAAAAGCCACATCTAGGACAGGGTCAGGAGAGCTGAGGGTGCTCCTGGGGGCAGGCAGCACTAACTAGCAAAAGCATATGGTCCCCGTGGCCTGGGGAGACACAGTTAATCACGCATTTGAGTTAGGGCATAAAGGCTTTGTCAGCACATGCATATAACCAGGCTGCTGCTGAAAAGCACTGCTGCCTCCACACTGGCAGGGCTTCAACACACATGCAAAATTCAGCTTATACTGGGCTGAATTGGGTCATTGGCCCAAAAGCACTTGAAACAAGTACAAATCCCTCCATTGCTCCTGATACACTATACCATGTTTTTCAGAGCTGTGCCACCCCCCTCCAGCAACATTAATAAAAGTTGCTCCTCACAAAGGGGGAGGATGAGGAAATACCCCCCTCAGCCTCTAGCACATCCTCCAGGGATACATAGGAACAAACTAATGTCAGCAGGTAAGCATTTCCACTGCCTTGTAAAGCAACTCAGACAAGTCCAGATCTACTCTCTTTGGATCACAAAAAGAGGAGAAAAAAATCTCAGCTGCTTATTCCATCTGGTGCTAGAGGAGACTTTGACTTCTCCCCTCCCAAAGCACTGTTTCAAGGGCTATTTGTAAAGAAAGCTCCATGGTTATAAATCTCTCTGGAGCCACTTGCACGCCCAGCCTTCATGTTAATGTACCATGACAATCTTTTCCCTTTCCTTTTAGCAAACGAAGGGTGAAGGTGTTCAAACTGGCATTTCTGAGGTCACTGGCATACAGGGCAAGTGACATGACATATGCTTTACATTGCTTTAAGCTCCAGCTCTGACGCCTGTGGGGACATTTTTGTTTGCCACTGGGCTTCCTCCTGCTCCTCCTCTCTAAGTCTTCATAGTCTCATTTGAGTGGGATGCTAGACACTGGTGCAAATCAGGAACAACTTTGTTAGAGACAGTGAAAGTATACAGTGAAAGTATGTAAATGAGAATAGCACCAGGTCTAAACATTTCTAATTTAAACCACTTCTAGCAGAAAAAACGAAGAGGGGTTTTTTGTAGGGTTTTTTTTTTCTGAGACTGCTTANAATTCTAAGTGTCACGTCCCCACTTCCCAGCCTTCTCTCCCCCTTAACTGCTTCTCGCCCCTGTCCCCTCTTCCCCTTACACCTGATTTTCAGAAGAGCAGTATATTTCTGCTCTATAAGACTGGAAGAATTAAATTTCTTCTCCAAAGCAAGAATTTTTTTTCCTTTTAAGGGGCCACTTAAACCCTCTCAAAGGCAAGGATTAAGAACATGAAGAACATTTAAGGGTGTTGATGCACACAGCAGTATGTGTTTGGTCTTTGCTAAGAAGGGGGGCTAGAAGTCTCAGTAGTTTTGAGGAAAACCAGTCTTATGCATATAACAGTCTAAGGTATAAAAATTCCTAAAGCTCTCTGAATGGCCTGGCAGCATGGGAATTCCCATTAAGCAGGCATTCACATCAAACAGTTGCAAAAAAAGGCAATTTTCCTACAGATGCTTTTGGCTTCTTCCAGAAACAGTAGTATTTTGGGCTGGGATTTTGAGGTAAGAAATTTTGAAAGAGCTTTTCTCCTTTATATTAAAAAGTCACAATACTGAAAGATTTACAAACCAGGAGGCTGGTTTTTTTGTCTGGGCCATTTAATATGTGACAGTTGTCTCAGAGAAAATAAAGAAGACCTCTTGGACTAAAAAAAATTTAAAGTGATTTTTCATTTTCTTTTTCCTGCCCAAACACAAAACAGTCTCTTTGACAGTAGGGAACTATTTCAGGCACATGTAAGACCAGCAAGGATGGACAGCCGGATTAAAAACAAAACCAAACCAGCATAACAAACCCTGCAAAACAGAGAGCAGAAGAATAAAAGGTGGGTTTTGATACAGAGCAAAACAGAGAGCTGCAGGTCTAATACAGCAAATAGTTTATGTAAAATCACTTATGGAGAGAGCATTTAAAATGTTATTAATTAATTTATTTCTATTTGTTAGACAAAAATTGTTAGCAATATATGGAGGCAGGGAGGGAGGCTCCAAACATTACAAAAAGAAAAAGTTACAGTTCAGAAGGGATTTTTTAAGGCATTCATCATAATTCTCCCACAAGAATCAGAGATTAAACTCCCACTGAATTAAATAGGGACAGACTTAGGCCAGCAACAAATGGTTTGCTAAAGTTTCTATCTACCTAGGGATCTGACAAAATGCCAATGCGCTGCAGCAAAGCTTGACTCAGTGTTTGGCTATGCATATTATGGTCAAGAAAACATATATCTCATTGAACAGCAGAGAGAAACTGCTGCTCAGAAGGACAGTGGGGGTGCTGAAAATCTGAACCAATCTGTTTCATAACCAAAACTATGGCCACATCCAACAACCCAGGCGTTTGGACAGGGGAGCATCAAGAGGTCTATACCCACGCTCCAGAACTCCCTTTGGATGTGTTAGGCTCTGAGGCAGAGGTTAGTGACAAAATCAGACTGTTTTATAAGGGTGTTCTGTCAAGCCTTTTGGAAAACACCTTGGGTAAAAACACATCTGAGAATCTCTCCAAAAGCCCTTTTACAAACTCAGTGCATCTGTCATTCACAGCTGTATGGTATTTATTCTCTGCCACAGTAGGATGAATATTTTCTCCCCCCAGGTTGAAAAGCCAGAAGCAGTTCTTTCTGGCCTTTTCATGTGCTTTTGCATCAGTAATTTGTGATGGGCAGATGCCTCACCAAAGCCCCACAGACGTTTCTCTGCAGACAGTCTGAATTCAGATTCTGACTTTTTTTGCCTCCTGCCGGTGAACATCCTGCTGCAAAGATGCCAGATAAAGTCTGGAGGGAGTCTGAGTGATGGCACTAGATTAGATTCCGTGCTCTTGTCTGTGAATCAAAGAGAAGTAAAAATCGTGATTCCCAGTAGATGGCACCACCCGTTCCACTGCATTTTTCTGTGTGGTAAGTGTAGCAGCTCACCGGCAACTGAGCCTGCAGAGCAAGAGCTTAGTGGTCCTAGAAGGCATCAGCACTGGTCTTTACTGGAGACAGGTGTGAGAGCACAGTAAACCAGAATCAACACAGGCATACCACCCCTTCACAAGAATGAAGATGCACCACCTTTTAAATCTGTTTAGCCACAGAGAAGAATCTGTTTAGCTGTACTCTGTGTACCACAGGGATGGATGTGAGCAAGGCTCTGCCCTGTGCTCTTCAAACCCACTCCTTGCAGATCAGTTTCTGGCCTGGGCGCACCATGGGCTATATTGCCCATGTGAGGATGAGATTATAGCCCTGGACAGTGCAGGACAGCATGCTCTATAATCACATTTCCTCACTTGCAAGGTGATAAGGAAGTCTGTGATGCCACAAGGCACCAGCCACCCTGTCTGTCACCACCTGTAAGTCCAGTACCTCTTCAGGGCTAACAGCTCCCATATGTGGAGGTTGGGGAGGACTTGGGTTAATAGGCACACACACACACAAAAAAAAACCAAACCCTGTGATGGTTGTTTTCCATAAGGATTTATAAATTCATCATAGTCATTGTATCAATTTGTTCAGGAGACTGACAGTTGTCTAAACACACAGCAGGCTGAGAAAGATGTTTTCCCCTCGGGGAATAAATTATTTCCTCCTAATTAATTATGGGGGAAATGGGAACATGCACTAGTGTTTAAGCAGAGAAGAGCCAGGGTAAGGGTAGCTGGAAGGCTGATATTAAGATGTGGTGTCCCAGGGGACTAGGGCACCGTTTCCAGCTCAGATACATGTCCTGTGTGACACTGGGTAATGTACACAGCCTCTCCAACACTTGTGTCAGTACCATTTTACACCACAGGGGTAGAGGTGGGGGTACATTACATGTCACAGTCTGTGCTGATTTACACAGGCTCTGTCTAGTACCTCCCAAAACATTGCACCAGCCTGGCCTCAGCTCCCCTTTTCCAAACCATGCCTGAAACTCTGAATGGCTGCAGCCCATCTCCTTAGCAGTACTGGTCAAAACAAGCATACATTGGCTCTTTTCTTGCCAAAAAAGTCAGTTGAGGGTCTCTATCCCCATATTTAAAATGCTGGTCAGGAATATTTTTAAGAGTCTAACAAGCCTACTTCATCAGTAAGTTTGATCTATATTGGAGAAAATATAATTGTAACTTCTCAGTAGTGGTAATTCGCGACTGAGAAATGATGTGGCATGGAGGCCAAGAAGGCCCATCTATGATAAGGGGTTAAACTGGCTGGAAGCAGGAACGCCAAAGACAGAAGGACTTCTTCTGAGGAAGTGAACTTCTCCTTGGTGATAAGAATCAGCCTCATCATTGTCTTGTTGCTACCCTGCAATGGGAGGCCTCCCTGAGCTCAGGCCCAAACTCTGGGGCCACCCTTGGGCAGCAGAGCTGGGCCAGGGGATGGACTCAGAGCTGGGCAATAGACCCAGAGCTAGGCTAAGGTGTCCCATGCCTTAGGATGGGACAATGGACCCAGCTATGGGAAATGGACCCAGAGCTGGACTTAGGTGTCCCATGGTTTTGGGATTGGTGCTGGTGCAAGTGGATGCAAGGAACCCACTTGTGATCCACGTTGCAGACTCCTTGGAGAACTGCTCATTGCCATAGGATTCTGCATAGTGCTTTGTTCAATAAAATCTTCTTTCATATTTATGCACAAACATAAGTTTAATTTGCCTCAAAGGGTACCATAAAAATTCCCCAACAACCACCATGATAATTCATCTTACACTGAATTATCTGATCCTGGTTTATCAGAAACAGGAGGAAAAACTCGTGAGTCTGATGCTCAGTTCTGGTCATATGTGCAAAACCTACTACCAACAAATTACCTTCACTGACTGGAAAGGAAGAAAGTTACTTGCTGCTGCCCAAGTGGAAAGGGCTCATGTCCCCTGCAATGGTGTGAAGGATCGTTGATAACCTCCAAAAGTACAAACAAGGGTTTTACCAAGTCCAACTCTCATCTGACTTTCTCTCTTGCACATGGAAGCTTTAATGAAACTTTAAGAAAGATTTAATAAGAGAATGCGAGTGGCATATGACATGAATTAATTCCATTTCCTACCTTTGCTCATCACCAAGCCTCCACGCATGTTGTCAAGACTTGTTAATATGACACTGGGCAGCAATGATGATGTATTCGCTCTGTTTCCTTGCCTGCTAAACGCACAGAAAAAAATCATCCAGCAATAGCATTTCCCTTAGAGTCTAGATTATAGCTGATTTTTTAAAAGAACTGTCTAATCTCATTTTAAAGCCCTCAACTGCTGGTGAGTCCCAAACCTGCCTTGCTGCACTATTCAATTACCCTCACAGTCAGGTGCCTGCTGAGAGCAGTGCCTGATCCCTGTGCGCTGAGGGAAGGCTCCTGGCTGGAGATGGACTTCTGGAAGAAAATTTCATTTCCAGGGGACAACAAATCTATACCATGCTTTAGAAAAATAACCTGGCTTCAGCTGCATCACTTTTGCCAATGTCTCTGAGCAGTTACTGGGCTCCCATGCTTTGTTTCTGGTGATGGAAGCCATACTTGCATCGACAGCATGCATTTGTTTTTTATTGAATATTTGTAGGATGTCTCATTTTACTCTGAATCTCTATGACGGAGTCAGCATTTAATTCTCTAATTTCATTGCTTGCATGGAGGCAGCTGAATGTTTGCTGTAGCTGAGACTGCAAACCTTCTAGGTTTGGATTTAACTCCATGCAGGGACTGGTATCTTTTTCATCTATTGTAGCTTCTACCTACTACCACAGTTACTCATAAACCTTTTAAGGTCTCTCCTTCAACTGGCAAGGCAGACACCATTGCTCTCAGTGGAAGCCCACCCACCCCATCCATCTACAAGACCAGGATCAAAACTATCATTTGGATGAACAATGGAAGGCCTGAACCCAACTGTCCTCTAGAGAAACACAGTAACATCTATTAGCCCCCAGATCCTCCTTGATCTTAGGGCACATTCTGTAAGCAGGATAGTTCTTACTTCTGTGGCCTGATGAGAAAACATGAGAGGCAGCAGTCGCAGGCACTCATCCTGATGGGAGACTTTAACCACCCAGGTATCTGCTGGGAAAACCACATGGCAAGCTGCAAGAGATCCAGGAGACTCCTGAAGTCCATAGATGACAACTTTCTGGTTCAGGTATTGGAGAGACTGACCAGAGGCAGTGTGTTGCTGGACCTGGTGCTCA
>VZTU01022586.1:0-11493 GCA_013400835.1 Zapornia atra
CAGAAAATGTTTCTCCATCCTGTTACACCATGCAGTTTTTAGCACAAACAGGAAGCATTTTCAGAAATTTTTTACAATTTTCATTTCTTTTAAAAAATACAGATGCATCTTGATGTTGCACATAACCAAAACAATATGCAATACACATATACAAATGCACTTTCAAAGTTTCTGAAGTATCACTGACAGATACTACCTGCTTTTTCACTCTTCATGTATTCTCCCCTCAAAAGTTATTCAAAGTAAATAGAAAANCAAAGTAAATAGAAAATCACATTTACTACCGATATGTTTAAATACCAAGCTTTCTGTTAGCATAGTTATAGCACTGTTTCTCAGGCTTACATCCACTGACCACAAAATAAATGTTTCCTCTGTAGTAGTCTTATTTCTAAAGAGACATTTTAAAAGACATTCCTAGACTTGTCCTGCACACAACAAATGTGGCCACACCAAAAGTCTGTGTAACGGAGTGACAGTCTGGAAATTCAGAGAACCATAGGTACAAGACAGATTATAGCTATGCTTTACATCTTTGTTGCCCAATATGCTATTCTACTCTCCACCAACTTGCTCTGTGGATTTCCAAAAGCAGAAGTCATACCACTGTATTTGAAAATGCTTCATTATTTTTTCTTCTATGAATTTTCCCCTTATTTTTAATGGTTTTGTTATCTTTTAGTTTAGCTTCACATTATTAAGTGAAGTTGCACCATTTTCTTTGTTTCAAGCTTGCTTTTTGATGTTTCTCACTTTATATGCTAGAAGATAGCAAACGATCATTTTCTTTTCACCCCTTTTACCTTCATGCTATATAAACTAAACGTGAAGGATGAAACCACACACTATGTAACACACACCCTTGAAAATTTAATCTATAAAATATTGTTCATGGTCACATTGATGCAACCCAAATGAACAGATTGATTTAACTTGATTCTACAGTGTATTTTAACACAGTTTGGCCTCTCATTCAGAGAGTTCCACAGAAACTCAGCAACTTCATATCTTTTTGTCTCCTGCCAAGGATCATATTTTCCCATCCATCTTGGCTCGGAGAAATTTGGCAGAAAAAAAAATAATGTGGGAAGTAGTGAGCTATTACAGTTTTCAGGAAATCTAGGAAGATTTGAACACTTTCTATTGTGTCCTAATTCATCATTAAAATAGCAAAAATAAATCCGACCTGCAAGGAAGGATGTGTTTTAGGGGTGTATGCTTAAATTTGGAAGTAACTTGATAACTACTGGATCTCTCTCACACACATACAGAAATGCAAGATTAACTACTTCAATAACTCAGAATTACTTGCCATACTTTATTTCTTGTTTGGCAGGCTTGGTAGCAAATGCAGTTTTCTATGTAACTATAGCATTACAAATTTTGAACCAATTAGGTACATCAACTACTCAACCTAAGAATGCCATAACAGAGACAGTTAACAAACACTAAAGTGATTCAGACTGTTTTTCTAAGAAAATAACAACAACAATGAAAACAATGAAGAAACGTGAAATATCTATTTACTGTGGAAGTACAGATTCCATTTCAAGGGAAAGCAAATTAAATTCTAATACAACAGCCTCTTCTAAGCAAACATGTAACCCAAAATTGACCTCAGATTTTATAAATCTTTATAAACTATGTATAACCTATTAAATCTTTCAGGTTTAACATATCTCAATAAGGAATTCAGTTTTCTAAAAGTAAGAATTAAAAAGTCAATACCATTTAAAAAATTTGATAGAGCAAATGAGGTTTAGCGTACAGAAGAGCAGACCTACGTTAGAAGGTTTTGTATGGTCTGAAATAGTGAAGTTTTCCTTTTCTATCCATTCTCATAATGGTTATAAAATTACTTCCAGCTCCCTGCATCATTGCCTGCAAAATCTTCTGAAATAATCTTTTCATGCTGATCCTTATCATTCTCACGTACCTTTTACAAAAAGGATGAATCACAATGTTGAGATTTAATATAAAAGCACTCTTAGAGTCTCACCTTAACAAAAGAGAACTTGTTCCCTTACCAATTGCTACTTCCACCTATTGGATGTCCTTTCAGAAATTGTATCTATCTTCAAAGAAAAAAATATTAATGTTAAATCCAATACAAGAGGTCAAAACACCTCTACCCATTGACAGAACACTCTTTTGGAAGCAGCAGGTAACAAGATCAAAGTGCACATTAAATTCAGATGGAAGGCTGGATCAGTTAGTTAATGGTCATCTGTGACAACTGTGTGACTTTGGTAGGTTGCTCGAGACTTTTAAACAGCTTCTAAAAAGCAACATGATATGCAAGGTTGTTAAGTCACAAATATGATTGCTTTCTGTAAGGGACTGTATTACAAAAGTGCAATACTCTAAATGATCATGATGTTACTTTGCAAATTCAATGCCTAGTGCCAAACTTCATCTTTAATTCAGATGGTATAAGATTTGTTACCTCTGCCAATCTCACCTCCAATGATATTTCTGTTTCCACTGTCTGGTGGCCTTTTGTGAAGGTTTAGACACTTCAGCCTAATCAAGGAAGCCGCCTGCCAGTATGTCTGCAATCAATATTCAGATTGCCTAAAATGGCCTGTGCAGTTAAGAAGGGAGCAGAGCTGGAAGCATATCAGTGCGCAGCTGCTCCCATGGCCACCCTTTAAGAATGGCACAACACAGCTACTAACTCTGATGTACCAGACATGATAGAACGAATTAGGCATTTAGCAGGTGTTATTGGGACAATATGCATTTAGGATAGTCTGTAATGATATGATTTTTCTAAAGGAATGACTTATGATTTGCTGGAAGACTCCAGTGAGGTCTATTCAGGGAACTCTGGGAAGTTATTTTTAGTTTGTCAACGTAGCAATGTCTGATTAAAACTCATAAAGCTGTTGTGACTAATTCAAGCCCTAAATCATAGTCTACACAGGAGTGCCATGACCCAACTTTCAATCAAGTTTGCTTTGATTTGGGGCTAGGAGAGTAAGAGATGAATTGAAAAGCTAAGGTACTTGATCCTTTTTTCACTGAGTATAAAGAAAGCATTGGTGGCTGTGTTCATTTTCTTTTGTCCTAGACAATCTCATTAAATCTGGGGAGCTGAGTTCTGGAAAGTTGGAAAGATTTCACTGAAAAGGTTAAGAGCTATTGGGTATGATAGGATTTACACCTTTTTGGAAATGCTTATTGAAAACTATTAAATCTGTGTAAGGTTGTCTATCCAGCCTGAACTGGGAACTTCTTTTATCATTGTCCTTAATCTTTCAAAGGTGAGCTGACTATGATTTAAAGAGACACAGCACTAGTTTGAACCCTTCATTTCTTTCTCACTAAATGATGAGAAACATAAATGGACCACAGTATCAATTATAATACTGTTTTGTTCTACTGCTTATTACCTGAAAATTTAAAATAATTATAATTTAATTAGAGTTTTATCATGGGGGATATTTTTCCTGAATTCCCTTGTTGCCTTCCCTTTTAGCAGCTTCGTGGTAGCTTGGTGGATTTTTTTATTATTATTTTATTTTTAATCTACCAATCTGAATTCATCTCTCTTTTAAATAGCAATACAGTTTCCCATTCAGAGACTGCTGTCGGAGCTTACAGAGAGCTGCTGTGAATTTTGCATGCCTAGCCACTGTCCTTTATTCAGAAATGAGGTAGGTGAAGCAGAGGAAGTAATCATCAAAAGTGCAGGCACAAGGCAGATCTTACACAGCAGTTGAATAACTGGGTATAAGTTCCCAAATAGCAGATAGAGGAAATGCAGGGCCGCAGCACCGATAAGGGGTGCTGTTATGGCTGTAGGCAAAGCACGAAAATGCAGCAGGAAAAGATGAAACAACAAAGCAGCCTAAACACAGAGGGAGAAGTTTGAACAAGAGGACTAGAGAGAGGAAAAACAAAAAGAAAAAAAGAGCCCAGAGTAAAGCACTAGTATCTAAAGTCTTAGATACTGTTATTTTTGTGGTTTTATTCCATCTGTTTTGTATGCTTTATCCTGTGAAAGCAGCAAGGATTTCAAAGAAACTCTTGGAGAGCACTTATTTCTTACCCCAACGTAGTTTGTAATTCCACAGATTTTAGCTGTAATGTTTACTGCTGTCATCACAGCTATTTGTTGCATTTGTTCATTTGTTCACATTTTACACAAAAGTTTGATTTCTGGAATTCTTAGGGGCTTTTTGATATATTGATATTTTTTGTAAGGAATTTGCCTTAATAATGGATTGTCACATTTTCAAGCCAACAAACAGATTCTACTGTCGCTCTGACATGGTTTTGGCACTTATTTATATTTTTAAACAAATTTTAATATAAACTATAAAGTTTTGCTTGTATGCTGCAAGTCGTTGACAAGAGATAAAGTGGAAGAAAGCTAGTTGGGTACAAATGTGAACTACAGCATCATTACAGGTGACAGACCCTTGTTTTGTAAGGTACCCTCTACACATCACTATGGTCTCAGCTTTTATCCTAAGATTTTTTTATTATTATTATTATTAAATTCAGTTATTTCCTCTGTTGTTTCATATCTGCCCAATGAAGAACAGTAAAGGTCTGAAATACGGTGTTTATTATCTGTCAGGGTACAGCAGTGGCTGCCTTTACTAGAGTAAAAGATTACAGGCCTTTCAGCTCATCTATGCCATATAGTTTAGCATAGGAGTAGTATTATGCTAAAGCAGCTATACTGTTCAACAACTGTACCAATATTTCTGGATAGCTTTATTGTTGTTATGCCTGCCTCTTCAGAGCCAAAGAATTATTAACATCCAAACATGTTACAATAAAACATCATATTTCACTTACATGGGCATGTATTATGAAATTTGGACTAGAAGTAATTCTGTTCACCTTTGCTTCCTGTCACTGGATACTGACCACATCTGTTATGCCAGCACTATTCCCACATCAGTTCACAGTGGTGTTACGCTGACGCAGGCTTGTGCCAGTAAAGTCCTGATAGATTCTTGCAGTACCAACAGGGGGGAAATTAAAATAAAGATTAATGTCATTTTTTATGGTTGACTAGTTCTTTAAAAAGACCAAAGGGAAGGTAGCCTCTGAAGCCTGAAGTATTTATTAGTCTGAGGATCATCAGGGAGTACCAAATACACCTGTCAAAGCTGAGCTTATCATCTTGTGAGGAGGAATTACAAGTGCTTGTTACAGGAGCAGCGAAATCAGTAATACTGCTCTCAAGTTAGTATTGATGAAACAAAGATGGTAGCAGAAAACTATACACAGGAGTGAGTAAAACATAAATCTGAAGTGTAGTATAATTTCCAAACTCAGGGCTAACCTTTACAGGATTGTTTTTTCCTGTAAAAATGCATTACAGAAGAAAGAAAACACATTTAGTATACCCTGCACTTCATTTTACTGCATGAGAATGCGCTTTATTATGTAACTAAACTGACTATTGAGTTGAGCCAGTATCTACACCCTGATGTCAGCACACCATTTCCTTATGTCCCAAGCACGTCCTGGCCTAAACAACCTGCAGTATCAAACAAGTAGTGATCAGGAGATGAAAGAGTTGCCAATAAGAAAATGAGAACAGATGACTAAACTGACCAAAGTTCAATGAACTAGAACAACACAGTGAATCTAAGTCTCCTGTGTAGGTCCATAAGCAAACTGTCATGAAAATCAATAAGGATTTTGACCACTGCTGCATGATGGCATTGACCAGATTTGAGCCAGCAGAAGCAAAGATTGTTGCACATGTTATAAAAATAAAAGGAATAGAGGTCTTGTGCGTTAACTTTACTGAGTTGTGTGTATATATATATATACACATTCTATTGTCTATTGCATAAAGTTTATTGATTTTTTTGTGCTTTGGATATTCACTTCTGTAATAAACTGATGTTTTATGAATTGACCTGATATATGCAAAGTGTAAGGGTTGGTGTACAGATCAATTTTTGAAGAAATATATTCTCTGTGGAGCTTGAGCTATACTATTTTGACATTTAATAAATTGGATTAGAGCATATGTGTATTTGGGCAATCATTTCATTTGTAACCTGTATTTCTACACAGAGGTGTGGCTTACTGAAGTTGTGCTGCTGTAGGTCTGTAATGTTCTTTGATGTATATGGTATTGTGAATTCTGTTTATTCTAAACCATTAAAATAACTACACAGTAACAATGTAGGTAGGTTGAATGTTTATCTGACTGATTACATCTACAGAAGCCCTTATCTGTTTTTCTTTTCATCCTTCCACTCAGATATGGAATAGGTTCTGTAAGACCTGTACCTTTTAAACATAGTTCCCCAGAGCTTATATCTATTATTCAATATACATATTTGTCAAAACCTTAACTGCCTTAACGAGCCTCCTATGCAGTCTTCACCCACACACAATTTGTCCACTGGCCAGGGAGCTACATGTATGTTCAGGCTCTTTTCCTTGCCTGAGCTATCTTGTAAGCATGCTGTCTGGTGAGTGCAGGTGTGTGTAGTGATCTCTGATGAGTTGGCTGATCCTGGCTGCTATCGCTAGATGTGTTTTGCTCACCTTCCTTGGGTGTAGTAGGACTGCACCACTTGTATTCATCCTTCTGCTGACTTGCTGCTATTAGTTCCTGGACTGCCTTCTCTTCCTGAGCAGCCTACCACTTTCAATACTTTTCTATACCAAGATTCAACCAGGATCTTTCTCGAGTAGGGATGTTGTAAAAAATATGAGGTACACCCACAAACTCCTTGTGTATGCAAGCATAAATTTATCCTAACTCCTCAAAACTCAAAGCTCTTTGAGGCAGGAAAAAAGTTTCTTTTTGACATACCTTTTAACTCTATTTCAAAATGGGCCTTTTTGCACTCTAAGTATTAAACTGAATTGCACTGGAGTAACCTGCTAGTGGTGTTTGATATACTTCTTTGATATTATTAGGTGGAAGCACTTCTGGCTTGAATTACATTTTTAAAAATAGCTGTATTTTCTATGGCAGAGGTTGGATACTTTCCTTCTAAGGGAAAATGGTAGACTTTAAGGAAACCTACAACTGAGCCTAATGTACAAATTGTACTGCTGAGGGAATAGGGAATATATTGCACTGTTGCACAGAGAGAGGAGAGAAAAAAAAACCAAACAAAACAACCCACAACAAAACATGTCTGTGGCTTCCTTAATTTCGTTATTATTAAATTATGCTTTGCAAATAAGTATCTGCAACTAACTTGCTGTGAATTGTATTTACTGACTGAAATGTGAACCATGAAGCTGATCAGCAATTGAGTGCCTTAGATGAGAAACAGGCCAAGCTTTTTTTGGAAAGCAAACGTAGTACCTAACCTGTCAATGCATTGGGTATGCCTGTTGTTCTTCGTTTCCTCTTGAATGATGAATAGAGGTGCACCAACAGTAGTGCAGTACCCCAGACCAAACTTATCTTGCTAATGGGTCAGTGACAGAAAGATGAGGTGTGAAGTTCGATTTAAAATAAAAAAAAACCCAACAACAACTGGATTTCAGAACAAGGCAGAGATAACAGTTTCTTAGCTAACTTAACACTTCAGAGTCACAGGGGTCACTGTCATCTATGGGAACTAGCAAGATATGGCTAAATCTTGTTTGTACTTCTTTCTTCCTTTTGTTAAACTTTGTCTGTTGACTGTGTCTGCCTGGTTTTAGTTTGCAAATCATCTACGGCAAGGACCTAGGGCAAATATGGGTAATCTAGCTACATACCATCTTGCAAGCATGTTCAGTGTCCATCACACTGTAAATACAAGATATGAAAAATAGTTATAAATTCCAAGTCCCAGTTTTTAGCTAAGTTTCTACATGGATGTTTCTATTTGACTTTACTTGTGCAGTTCAACAAGGCTCAAATCTCAATTTGGATGTCTGTCCCAAGACTGCCATTCTATAAAAATAAAATATGTCTTAATAAGGTTAGCTCTTGCACAGATTTAAAATGATGGGAAAAAAGCCAGTAACCCCATCAACAACCTCACCCCATCCCATTCTTATAGGGTCTCACAGAGTTATATGATTAGAATAGTAGATTGAAGGAAACAGACTGTCAGAAGGGAAAGTATAGACTGTTCTGTTAATTGCTTCATCTGTGCTTTTCCAACAGTTAAAGCAAAACTTCTTGTTTATTTTTGGCTTCCTGTTTTGTTGTGGTTTTTTTCTGATTGCTAGACTAATTAAACTATTTGCATAGCGATCCATTGTATGTATCTATATGTGATTTTCATGAAGTTATCAGTACTCAGGAACAATTTGCAATGTATTATGCTATGATGAGAAGATACTCTGCAGCTTTATACAGAGTAAAGCTATTTCATCCTCTGTAATCATGCATATGGATGAAATGTCTGACAGTAGAAACTCTTTGTAAAACTCTTTTTTGAAGGCTTATGAACAACTGCACCAAATGTTTTTTCCACTGGATATGTGGATCATAATGCCATTTTACTTGGACAATTATTTTTTTTCCCTAAAGATTTCCTGCTAGAAATCCTTGATAAGAAATAAGGCCTTGCCTTTGCCAACTATGTTGGCATGCATTTTCTAATAACATCTGATGTCTAGTCATGTCCCAGTCCCTTCAGACTTCACTAAATTCCTGCTGAGAAAGAGTTAAACATTGCATTACAAACCAGGAAACCAGATGCTGAAATGTGTCCTTCAGATTACTTCAGTGCTGGTTCAGGATCTAACTGCTGTTTCCGCTGGACATGCTCCACAATAGCAACATCAAGTAGGCAGAGACAGACTGCCAGCACTGTACCTGCCCAAGGCCAGAGGGAGCACTTATTTTCACCAGCAATTTGAAGTGGTAAGCTGAGAAACCATGCATTTATTATGTTCTAACTGTTATCCAAGCAAATTATAAAGTAGGTCAGGCCTATCTTCTTAGAACTGCAACACTGTAGTACTGCAGAACTGCATTGGTTAAATGCAGAACTTACATGGAAATAAGTCAATTTTTCTTTTTCTTAGGATAAGTAGTCACAAAGACTGTAACAACTGACTACAGCATTTCTTAAGTCCTCTACAGTATTTAGAGTTAACTTATGGATTATTGACAGAACATAAAATTGTAAACCAGAGTATTTTTACAAGACTAATATATTCATCCCCTGACATTGAGCAAATTTTTTGATTGAAATGATGAACCTCTTTAATACTTTCTTTGTTTTGTCTTGGGGCAATTAACTGGATGTTTTGAATGATTTTGAATTACTGATGAAATACCTAATGAAGTAGAACAGTAAAAAACTTTCAGTATACTAATTTTTGAGAAGCTCTGAATCATTTTTGTTACTGATTTTGTAGCTAAAGTCAAAACATACCAGGAGAAGACAGCTGTGAAACATAGTTTGGTTCCACCTGTTGTTGGTCAGGAACTAATAGGCATGGTCAGAATTCCGTAAAATGCCTTGAGAGTAGTTTGAGTTGGAAGCATGCTCCTTCTGCAGCAACCTGATTAGATGACTTTTAAACTTATTAACCTGCCTTTTTCAAACTTTCAATTTATTCTATTTAAGACTGTAATATTTAAAACTACTGTGTAAGAAATTACCATGTGAAAGAAAATCTTGTTCAGTGCCCACTGCTAAGTAATAAGTAATTCCAGTCTGAATACTATGAGCGTACATTAAAACATATCAATTATGTTTGGAAATCATCCACATAGCAGCAGTACCTAGACATAACTTTCAGGCATTCGTTTTCATTTGCATACATTAAATGAATGTAGAAATGTCATTAGTGACAGTACACTGAAAATTAAATTAAAGAGGGGCAAAGGGTTTCACCACCACCACCACCACAGGATGGTCACTTGCAAGTGAAAAATAGCAGTCACTGAAAAAAAAGTATCTATCTGTCACTACTGTCCTAGAAGACTAAAAGGCAACAGCCACTCTTTGTGACACAGACACAGATTACGCTTATGCAGCAAGTTCATGTTGTTCATTGTAATTATTGTAAAACATTTGACTGGGTCGTGAAACCAGACAATGTCAATTAGTGCTCTGCATGCAATTCAAGTGGATTAAGCCCCAAGGTGGAATGCTGAAGAGGTTTAAGGGATGCTTTATTGCATTATGGGACTGCAAAATATATAAACCAAATAGCAATTTCAGTGTATTAAGTGTCTCACCAGACTAAGTTATCTCAAGGTCCTACAGGAAACTGCACACAGATTTAAGTGCATTAAAAAATGGCAAACAAATGCAAACAGCAAAAAATGCATGTATATATGTATAGGTGTGTCTGTAGGCATATACATATATGTTTATACACACCACAATTGCAGCAGCAGAAAATATAAAATTGCCTTTTCATTTAGCTAATGGATAATATATTTGCTTATTCTGGGAGGGGTCAATGGACAGAATACACCAGTGCTGACAAAGTGAGATAATACTGAAGCATTAAACAAGATCATCCAAGCATCAATGTAAGCAGATGTTATCACCTTTTCTTATAGATAAAGATGTTTGCTTAGCTCAGAATACTTGGCTGCTACTGGCACTTGAAACTTTCTTCTTTGTCTTTCTAGAAAAGGCAAGTCAAGGTCCTTGTCCCTTCAGGAAATTTATGGAGATGTCAGATGAGTACTTCCAAGTGAAATCTAGAGCTTTTGCTTGTTTTTTCCAATTTCTCAGATGCTTTTGACGTGGCTGCATTTTAAGAAGTGTTGAAGGAATGATCTGGCTATGGATGCTGCCCCTCCAAGATTCAAAGTTGTAGGTCACACCTTATGGAAACATTTTAGCATCTGTATCACTGCTACTATAAATATCTTGACCGCTTTATGCACTAACATTAAGCTTCACAACCCCATTGTAGAATATGCATATTCTGCTAGATCCTTTTCTGCTAGATTTTTTTTTTTTTTAGTCAAGCTGCACAGTGAGGCAATAACAAAGTCTGCAGTGGAAGCAAGCAGTACTGACTGTGAGGTATATGTTCCCATTCATATATACTTTCTATAGCAATCAGCAGGAATTACATTCTCACTCTGGCTAATTGGAAGTTGAGCAGAAAATGTTTGCTGCTGCATGAAAATTAGTAAAGGATGAGTGGTGGTGAAAGTTACATATAAATCACTTTTGATATTTAATTCCTGTAACATTACAAGGAAGATATGCAGGCACTGGGATTTCTTTTAAAGAAAGAAAAGGTTGGATTTCATAAAACTGTAAACTGGAAATATGTTTGTTCGTGGTTTTTTTCAGGGAGTGAAAGAAAGTCATTGCAACCCCCTTACAGCTATATAGAAATATACATGCTCACACAAAAAAAAATATATTTTTCAGAATGCCTTGGGTTTCCTCCACTCCCACTTACTTCACCTATGTACATCATCTCTCATCCACACCACCTCAAAAAAAAATACATTCTTCTCTCAACACACATGTTATACTTCTTTCAGTTTTACATAAGAAAATTTTCACTAATTATAAAACCCCCACCCTGCTAAATCTACTATCTAATCATCCACAGCTGTTAATA
>VZTU01022587.1:0-113445 GCA_013400835.1 Zapornia atra
GAGCACAACATCACATGGTGTGGGTATTCCTTTTGTCAGCTGGATTCAGCAGTCCCGACTGTGCCCCCTCACAACTCCTTGTGCACCCCCAGCCTCCACGCTGGTGGGGTGGGGTGAGCAGCAGCAAGGGCCTTGGCTCTGTGTAAGCAATGCTTAGCAGTGACTAAAACACCTGTGCAGTAGCAACACTGTTTTCAGCACAAACACAAAACATAGAGCCATATGTACTACTATGAAGAAAATCAACTCTTTACCATCCATATAGAGTTCAATTATACAGATGGAATTGGGAATAAATACGAGCTGTTACATACATATTTATGGGTAGGAAAAAGATGGAAACTTTGTAAACAAGCTAACCTGGAAATTCAGTGAATGTTTCTCTCCAGAAAAACAACTCTTGCTTGAACCCTTAATTTTAAAAGGTAGGGAAAATTACTTGCTGCAGTCCTAATGAAAGCCAGAGAGTGTAATTGCATAGTTCAAAAGAGAAAGCAATCATCTAGGAACTTGTAGTTAAAAGTCTCCTTTCTGAAATGATCCATGCAACTGGAATTTGTGACCACCTTTAATAAAAATTAATAACTGAGATCAAAAATATACACACACAGAGAATATATAATCATATGAAATGGTGATTTGTGTTGTTGATCAAAATATTCAGGAAAGTAAAGGTAGGGGGTGATGAAAAATAAATGAATTAACCAAATAATCTGATTTTTAAAGAAGTTCTGCATGGGCCCTAGGAGTCTTAATGAAACATACAAGTATTCATCAATTTTGGTTATTAGAACCTTTTCAGATATGGAGGATGGTTTAAGGAATACATCTTTGGAAATAAGTGAGTCATTTCTGCTTGTCAGTCCAAGCATTTTTCTAAATATTGCATTAAAAACAGATAATCTTTGACAATAAAGTTTGAAAATTTACCCTTAAATCTATTAGAAAAGCTAAGTAAAAGTATATAATAAGGGTTTAGTCTCAGCAGTATTAAAATATTAATTTTAACTTGGAGTTACTGGAGCAGAAGCTTTCTATGACACTTGCATCTGGGCGTTCAGGTATTAATGTCTCAAACAGTAGAAATGGATTTATAAAGCAGTCTTATAGGGGCAGAGCATGAAAAATACTTGCAAAGACAAGCTTCTCAGGAAAATATATTTCCTCTAGGGTTATTGCCAAAATTGCTGTGGCGTACTCTCACAAACGCAGGAGAATAGTACAATTGCTTAAATAAGAAACTATGCAGTCTTAAGCCTACAATGTTTTCCAGGTCTGGAACATTTCCAATTAGGAGCCAATGAATATAGGTTTCCATGGTGATTAGCTAAAATGTGGATGAACTTCATTTCATGATAATTGCTACATATTTGCAGCTGAAGTGCATCTTTCAGTTTTAGCCTAAGATTTTCAGGCCCTAATCACAGCTCAGGATCTGAATCTACTGATGAAACCTATAATAAAATGCAGGGCTATCCTGCATTTGTTTCGGAGGCAGGAAGATTTGCAAGAGACTGAATGTGATTTTTGTTAATGCTTTTCATTCTTTTGGCTTTTGTTTGGTTGTTTGTGTAATCTTTAAAGAAGCAGTACATATTCTACTTTAAAAAGAAAAAAGAAGCTTTAATAGAAAATCCCTTCTAACAACACTTGTGAAAAGCACCCAGTACTTTGATTATCTGTCAGTAACACAGAGCTGCATGTTCCTGTTACATTTTTCTCAAAGCTTATATGTTAGCTACAGTAATTGAATTTTACTATAGCTCTTTCATACCCTATACTTCCACACATTTTACATCACAATACACTTGCCAGCCAAAAGTAACAGCATACCCTTTCACAATTTTATGGTATTGTGAATGTGTACAGCAATTAGACTGTAATAATAGGATGTCAAATGCTTCTTTAATAGCGATTCCGAAAATCATCTTTCCTTGGTGGAATGAATGACTGTTTACAGATCCGTTTATCTTACAAATTCACGTTGAAATTGACCAGCTCAATTAGGTCTTGCTGCTGGCTCAAAACTGAAAGGTCTGCCTCTCTGGTGAAGGAAGTTGACATTATCCTTAGATTATATCATATCCAATTTTGGACAAAAATCTGGTTTATTTTATCCACTGGCCTCTGAGCTGCATGGCTGATCATAAGGGAAGAAAAAAGCAATTTCTTTCAACTGCTAAAAATTATTCCGTGAACACAACTTTTTAGAATTATTATCAGGGAATTCTCTGGTGACTCATTCATTGTCATGCTGCACCTGATTTCTGTAGACAAAGGCAGTGGAAGAGTTTCAGGTCTACCCTGGGTGAGAGCAGGGCCTGTGGAGTGGCACTTGAGAAAGACTCTGGTGTCAACTGCAGGGCTGCTGCGCCCTGAACTTTTGGTCAGTATGAAAAAGTCATGACTATGTGTAAATACTTAATTTTATTTTTTTGCCATTATATGATGAATTATGTCAGTATAGTATGGAGCTGAAGATGTCTAGGAAGATAGGATTAATTTCACAGATTTGTGAATGGTTAAAATCTGAGCTATATATCATTCACTAAAGGATTAAGCTTTTTATCGGTGTGAAAACTTTTCACACGTAGCTCAAAAAGGGGACAGTTGGTAATACAAATACTTTAATTCTGACTATTAATAACATTCCTTAGATCCTATAAACTTTTGGTTACACACTGGAGTCCATTTTTTTATTAGAATCCATTAAAAAACCCACTCAACTCCTCATATCTATTCTTCTGAACAATTTCCATATGTAGGACAGAAAACTGTAGCTTAGTGCTTTTTTAAGTAGTTAGGTCAATTTTACCACAAGTGATGGAGGAGGTAGTTGGCTGATTGTTCTTACCAAGTCTCTTTCCCTTGTGTCAAGAGGGCTTTGAAAATATCAAAATAAAGTATTTACCTGCATTACCTATGCTGAATGAAAAGTCCTTTTACAGAAGGCTGGAAGAGTTACTAGACCAGATTGTTTAGAACAATGACGTTTTTGCAGGTTGAAAAGCAAGAAAAGTGTTGTCGCAGTTGAAAACACAATGAGCAATTTTTGAAGCAAGCCTCGGGTACCCAATTTTATCTATGACTAATGTGTCACAATGATCAGTAAAAGGATGCACTAATGAAATAACAGCTCTCTTAATCACTTGATTAAAGTTGCAATAGGGCTGTGTGCGAGGGGTTGTGAGCCAAATTAACATCTTGTGTGTTATAAGAATAGAAAAAGAGTAACTGAAGGTAAATGGATGTCCTTGCAGCAGGAAATTAGGTTCCTCCTTTGATTATTTAAATGTATTTTCTGAAAATTTTTGAATTTTTCTCTTTAAAACTTACAAATGAAAGTAAGCATGTGTTCTGAGGGAAAATAGAAATGGAAATAATTTGTGAGTGGATTTGAGACATTGACAGGTTTAGCACTGCAATGTAATATCAAATGCACTTCGTTCTTACCGGGTAATCTGAGCCATAGATAGTAAATCATTTACCTTAAACTTTTATTGAAGGGCATAGAGGTAATCAAAGAAATAACTAGAAACAGTGCAATGGTATGAGACGCAGGAAATCTGGTTTGTCTTCCCAATTCTGTTGGGTTTAGTAGTTGATGATGATGTTGGAAAATATATATTCCTCTCTATTGTTTTGATTCTCATGCCTGAAAATGTCAGTCAGTAATGTTATCTCATGATGCAGAGCTGTGTGAACCTCTGATGAAAAGCAACCTGTAAGCTACATGCAAATTATGGCCAATGCTTGCATATTTTCCACACTTTGTGCTGTTCATGAAGGTTCTGTGTTATGTTTTGGCTGAGAATACAAGAAGTGTTTTCATAAGTCATATGCAGCTATATAGGAGCATTGTTTCTGGATGGATTTCTGCACCTGTGCACAATTATCATTTTAGAACAGGAAGAAATCTCTTCTGGCACTGTTTCTGAAAGAAGAAACTTGAAGCAAGTAAGTAGGGCTACCTTTTATATCTCCATGCATGAGATGCAAGTCAAAACATGGTAACGGGATCACTGGACCCTGACAAACATTGTCTCTGAAAGCTACTGAGACTGTATATTAATTAGTATACATCAAGTTTGATCACACATGGTAAACTGTGCCTCTGTGGAGTTCCAGTTTGTCATGATGCCTTCCCAGCACGTATTTATGGCTGCTTTAACTTGTTATATAAATTGAGAGCACAGGATTTGAGGATGGAAATACACACTGGTGAAAACTATTAGAACACAGTTTTACATAAAACCTTCTCTGAAATAGCAAATCTTTCCTCTTCCTTCCAGCTATTTAAAAACTTTACCTCCTCCTATCAGCTTTTGTAAATTGATTGAAAACTCACTAATTTTTCTTGATTCAGGAATTCCCAAAGTTTATAGACAGCCTGGTGAGCTGCTGTTCAATGCTTTTTTTAATCTATATTCTTTCCAGCTGCAACTCAATGTTAATTTGTAATCTGGGTACAATATATAAACACTAATGGAAACATGATGATTATTATTAGAATTCTGGTATTCTCATAAATATGATCAGAGGTGGAAATACATTTTTTTACACTTTGCATATGAAAGAAGGTGTGAGATTCTGTGATTTTCTGTAATAACAACTCCTTCTATTTCAGGATTTGTTTTAAAACATTCTGAATATTTCTCTCTTTGAAACATATTTTTCAGATCCCCATCTGAAATTCTGCTCATTTGGCAGAAGGATGTGATGGACATTTTCAGGAATGCATCCTTTAAGATCTGAATGGTGATAACATGGAAAATGTATATGAAACTCAGCCGTTAGCATTTACTGTGATGCTATTTATATCTTGGATTGAAAACTGCAGGAAAGGCCTGGGGGAATTATCATCCTGGGATAATCAAACTCCCTGTTGTGTGTCATTGATTAATTATTTTTCCTTTTTTGATATTTAAGAAGGTTGCCTATAAAGTTATTTTTCATTTCCTTTTCTTGCATTCTTATTTAGACATTTCTGTATACTTTTGAAGATTTGTATCTATTTTACCTTGAATTTTACTTGGTTTAATTGAATGTTGATTGATCATGAGAATGGTTAATAAATGAATATTTGGGAAATAGCATGAGACTGCTAATCTGACATAATAATCTAACATAATGATGATAAAAATGGCATATTCCAGCTTGTGAATATTATTTCCTTTAAGTATTAAAGGAAAAATAAAACAAAAACCTAATCAAGAATAACAAAAGAGACAAGAAGTAAGTTTTGGCTATTTGGCAGCTCTGCTCAGGTTGACTATTCCTGTCACTCCAAGACTTAGAAAATAGAAGCCAGTAGGCTTTTTACAGTGCTATAGTGGGGACAGAGGCAGACAGAACATGGCAAGCACGTGATTGATTTAGGGCATTCCACTACCCGTGGTGGGGATCACTGGAGATGGGCAGGCATTGTTTCAGGCTATCTTCTAGGGGTGCCAAAGATATTCAGGGGCTTATTATTAGCAGATTAGCATGTAGCTGGAAATAGAGTTGCCATGCATACCTGTAAAGATATTTAATCTTCTTCAGAATTCAGCATTTGGTCATAAATTCCATACCATTTCTAATCTTCTACTCTTCGGAAAGACTTTCAGAATATGTACACTAGTGCTGCTCTGCTGCAGCGCATAATATGATCACTGAGGAGAGAAAATCCTCCCTTCTCAGACTCCTATAGCACTTCTTGGATCCTGATCCTTCTTCCAATTAGGAGGTCAGGGGACACTGTTTTCTAAAATAGCCAATTCCTTTTCTTATGTGCCTGACAAGGACCACTCAGTATCAAGGTATCTGCCATGGTTCCATAGTACTGATTGTCCTCCTTCAGAGTTACCACTTTAAGTTACACTATGTCCTACTCTTGGCTCAAAACAGAGAAGTAGAGTGTCCTGTGCCTGTTTTTTTCCTAGATTTTCCATTCATTGAAGATCTTTTAACACTTCTAATATAGGCTGATCTTTTGTGAAGGGCTCTGATACAAGCTGTACTGCATATCTATGACAGGGAGTTGGAAATCCCTTCCCTGTTTTCTCCAGCCTGTGTGCAGGACAGTGAGCAGATACTAATGGCCAGTAATGACCACTTTGGCGAAACTCCATCTCCACCAACAAACTCTTTGTACCAGCACACTATGAAATGAGGTGGCAGGGAGAAGAAATAGTGAGTGATACAATCTGTTATCCAGTGTGAATGAATGAATACAGTCACTTACTTAAGGCTAACGTATCTTCAATATTCTAGTCTTGATTAGCTAATGGAAAATGTGGAATACTTTGATCTAACATGGAAGAAATCTTCAGTACAGAAATATTCTCAGAATTTGGAGCATTAAGAAGACCCAGTAAAGATATACACCCCCACTCCCTCCCCCCCGCTCCATAGAAAAATATTCATCCTCTCTTTTTTCATGTTTCACCTTTTCTTTAGACTGAATCTGTTCCTTTCAGATGTAAGGACTAGGTTCTTATAGACTTTAAGCTATAGTTATTAATGAAAAATGATAGATCAACCATTATCTGTTCAAGAAATAAAAAAGAATGCAGTTCTTATATGATTATTTAATGTACTGGGTGAAAGATAACAAAGATACTCTATTTAATAGCTGTTGTGCTTGCATACTCAAAAAACTCACTCTTTCAAAGTTGCCAGACTCCAATACTTATTAAATATATTTCAGTAAATGTGACATAAGGCATTTCTTATTCTTTGCTGCCTAAGTAATATATCATAGAAGTCTCTACATGGAATAGTGACACTCATGCAGAACAAGAGAAATCAGGGTGCTCAAAGATCTAAGGGTTTTTTTCATGTCTGCCATTATTTTTCTTTCTTCTTGCTGTTTAGAGCTGAACATCTGGTTGTCACTAACACGAAGAATGAATTTCTTATTACTCAAGCTGTTATCTTCTCTTATTAGAAAACAGAAAACTACCATAACAAATGCCCAATGGAAAAAATTGCAGTCTAATTCAGGATGCAAAAGATTGACTTTAGAAGTGACATTCAGACACTACTAACTGTACAGGCACTGTAAACCCCTCACCTTTTACCAACCTTAACAAGTTCTAATCTTTCCTAGCCAGTGTTCGCTGAACATGGGGTGCCTGCAGTAAACCATTTTATGATAATTTTCTCTAATGGCTGTGCAGATGGAGGATACAGCAGCTTACCTCCAAAATAAATTCCCATTGTTCCCTGCTATCACATTTCCTGTTTATATCTCCCACTGTTTTCTAAAACTGCTCTTCACAAGAATCTGACTTTAATAACTTATATGAAATTGTATTTATTTAATCCTATCTTGTAACCTTTCCCAACAATAAATGCCATGAAGTATCTGTGATGGTACTGTGCTTTACTTTCTCTAATGATTAGGAGGTGTGATGCCAGTCCTGACACATTGAAATAAATGGTTTTTAACCTCTTTGAACTCTATCTCTAAACCCATGGTAGTCTAGTTGTGGAGTACTGCTTGATGATGCATTCTACAACTCTAAACCTTAATGAGGTCAAGGAAAGTCCATTCCTCTTGATTTGTAGCTAAATCCTGTTAAGATAAAGTGAAAACTGGTGTGTGCCATTTGAAATAATTGATCAGACAGAGAACCACATCATCCTTTGCTGGAGAGAAACAGTTGGGATTCAGAGTTTCTTGCATGTCATTTGAATAAGGATACAAATGTGGTGATTTTCACTAGTGAATGATCACAAAAGCTAGTCTTTAAACACAAGAATACCAGACTCTTAGAGAAAGGTGAGCATATGTAAGGAGGACGGTATTTTAGCACTAGCCTAGTACCTTGCAATGACTTCTTGCTCAAATCTCTCTGCTTACTTTCTTTACACTATCCTTGTCCGTAGTCAAATTTGGAAATTTGTCTTGAAAATAGGATTCTAGCCCTAGAGATTGCTCTGATGAAATACATCTTAAAGTTGCTTTCTTTTTTCTTTTAAAGCAAAGTTTGCAGACATATGTTTTTTCTCTATTTTCTTTGTCTGTTCCTTCTGTACTTCTCTCATATTCTCTGAGAAGTCAGGTGCCATAACGGGGTCTCTGTTGCAGGGTGGTGAAACTCACCTTTTTATCAAAACACTAAGCATTGTCCTTCCAGGTTTAGATTTGGAATGATACAAAGATAACAAAGAAACTACTTAAGGGTGTTTAGGCTTGAGGTACTCAACAGTGACCTGACAAGAAACTGATAAAAAAATTCACCAATATCACCTGTGGATAGCAGGTAGGAGAAGAACCCTATGATTTAGTCTTTAGTCAGTAAAAATTAACAGAATTATTTATATTAAGTTTTCAGATATCTCAGGACAGTTTCAGTCAAGTGGTCTGAGCATATTTAGAGCAGAGAGAAAGATTGCTTACATATTCTTATTTTAAGAAGAAAATACAGCAGAAAAAATCAATTAATGAACTTGTTCTATCTTGCAGCAAAGAAATGTATATCAAGATGAAATGTGCACTGATTTCAGCAACATGCAAATTAAGAAAATAATACAACTTAAAGAAATTTTCTCATTATCAGAGGCATCTTCAGTATGCACTGGGTTAATTTTTATTTTCTTTTTTTTACTTTCTCTTTAATAATTACTCTCTGGTTTAGGCTAAAATTTGAAATATAGAGATGTCCATATCTTGCATTCTGAGTTTTATTCTTGAGGATATTTGACAGAGAGCACTGAAGTGAGTGTGCTGAATTACGAAAAGTGTAGAAACAGTGACACAACTGTCTCATAAATTAGGCAAACTATCAAATCAGCTGTAAGCAGATAGGTGTGTGAAGATCCCAAAGAATGGATGGGATTACAAGCCCTGTAAAATTCTTTTACAAAATGAGACAAACCTGGAAATCAGGGGAACTGGTATTTTGTGGCCTCTGATTTTTACTATGTAGCTTACTATGGTCTTTATGTTGTAAATCACAGACTGGTTTGGGCTGGAAGGGACCTCAAACGTCATCTAGTTCTAATCCCCCCACCATGGGCAGGGACACCCTCCACTAGACGAGGTTGCCCAAAGCCCCATCCAACCTGGACTTGAACACTGCCAGGGAAGGGGCAGCCACAGCTTCTCTGGACAGCCTGTGCCAGGGACTCACAGCCCTCACAGGGAAGAATTTCTTCCTAACATCTAATCTACGTTTTCCCTCTTTCAGGTTAAACCCATTATCCCTTGTCCTATCACTGCATGCCTTTGTAAACGAACCCTCTCCAGCTTTCCTGTGGCCCCCTTCAGTTGTTGGTTGAACAATCACCGGGCTGAACAAGCCCAACTCTCTCAGCCTGTCTTCACAGAAGAGGTGCTTCAGCCCCCTTATCATCTTTGTGGCCCTCCTCTGGACTCACTCCAACATGCCTATATCTTTCTTGTACAGGGGACCTCAGGGCTGGACGTGGTACTCTAGGTGGGGTTTTACTAGAGCAGAGTAGAGAGGGAGAATCACCTTGACCTCCTCGTCGTGCTTCTTTTGATTAAGCCCAGGATATGGTTGGCTTTTTGAGCTGTGAACACACATTAACAGCTCATGCTGAGCTTTACATCAATCAACACTCCCAAGTCCTTCTCAAGAGAACGCTGAGGCCATAAAGATGCTTCACTGAAGCTGCCAGCTCCATACCTGGTGCTGTGGTCATCTGGCAATAAGTTTTTTATTGGAAATTGGGTTTGTAATCCCTAACACAGTGATATTAAAAAAGTGAAATTTGGAGGCTCTGCAGTAAGAAACAGTATCTGGAGGCTCAGAAGGAGAGAAAAAGCCTGTTGCCTGCATGCGGTAAAGGTCCATTATAGGAGTTTTGTGGAGACTGAATGAACTGCATGAAATTAATTCATATCTTCTGCCATCTAGAAAAAGTTATTTTAGTCAAGCTATTGATATGCTTGGAAATATTTTGTGTTGTGGTGATCACCTTCTTCTAAATAACCATGCCAAGGATTTTTGTATGGCTTATTTCTGATGGCCCTTGTAGGACAATCAACCCACTGTTACTCACCACCTAGTGTATATAGGAATCCACCTCATTTCTATACAGGTAAGGAATAGATTTCTCTGTGTAGTGGAGGACTTTCACTGGTGCAATATGAATCAAAATGGTAGCAGTCTGACAGTCTTCAAAAGTATCAAGTGCCACCAGTACTGGTATTCCCAAATGAGTAAGGGCAAAACATGGTGGGACAGATGAAACAAGTTTGTAGGATCAGACAGAATGGCTTGCCAGTCTCTTCTGGGCTATATGTCCTTCTCCAGTAGGAGAAGGATAGGGGTAACTGCGCGAGAGATAAAAGGGGAATATTTTGTTCCAGTATTTCTTTTGTGTCTGATGATTTCTAAAGCTAAAGGAATAAATGATAAGTGCAAGGGATTTTTAATAAAGACTTTGACATAGAATAGTGAAATAAGGATACCGAGAGGAGAGAAACTTCATCTCCAACTCAATGACAGAATCAATGTGACATTGTAAAGATACAGGAGATGTTTGAAAATCTGGAAGACAAAAGATCAAATTTGTGAATGCTAAGTTTTCTAGAGGGAAATTAAAGAAAAAAAGAGACTGTCATTTTATAAATAACTTTTAAAGGAAATCTTTCTGATCAAGTATGCGTGTGCCTGTTGTTGCAGTAAAAAGGCAAATCCTTCTACTGACAAGTCGTCAAGTGTAGTGATAGTAGACTTTCTGATCCTCCAAAATACAGTGAAGGTTTTAAAACCTGCCAGGAAAGGAATGTAGTTGAGATATTGATCTTTGAAGGGGCTGGGGTTTACTGATGCAATTTGACTAATAAACTGGTATTTTGGCTACAGCATTATTTTTCTAGCAGCAGTAGAATAACACAAGTCTGTACACAAAAAGTATCTTTTTATTCTGCCATTCTTTTGGTATTTCCTTGGCAGATATGGCCAGACAATTTGTTTCTATACTGTGCAAAATTCATGTGGTACATTTACTCCCCTTTTTGTTAAGGTATTGAGAATGTTGTTGCTTTGCAAAATTAGTGTATGAGCTTCACAGCAGCCAAAGATTCAACAAGCGAAGGAGGTCCATTTTTTTCTGTTACCAGCTTGCCTTGGCCCATTGGGATCGCAAAGGATGTAGCGCTAGATTATCTGGAGTGGTTGGATAACACAGAAAATGTCAAATTCTACGTTTTCCTTATCTTTTTCCAAGTCAGAAAGGATAGGAGAAAATTAAGTGTGCCACTGTCACCTTGCATGTTCTGGTATAACATGTCCTTTTGGTTTTCAGTTTTGGCATTCATACTTTCTTATACGAGCAAGCTTGGTTCTTTCATTCTGCATTTAACAGGTATAAATTACTGGGCTTTCTCTCAGCAGTGATCAGGTGTGAGCAGCAATCATCTACTGTAACAACTAGTAATATTGCAATTCCCACTGGAATTCCTTGTCAATGACACTATGTTGTGTAGCTGTCAGAAGGCTCGGGCACAGTATTTTTATCACCAGCAGCTCCTTCTGAACAGCCTCAAAATACAATCTCTTATTCTCTGTGTAGCATAACTATGGACAGTATCAAGAGCAAGGCATATATATTTAATTTGCCTTACTGGTTGTGAATGCAAAAATAGCAGCTTGATTTGAAAGGAGAACCTTTAAAAACTCTTACAAGACTAAAGTGTTCATACAAATCACCGTGTTAATTATATATCCTAAAAATTATGCAAATAATCTTTTTAGTGGTGAATTAATCAGTTAATCACTTGAAAAATAACTTTTAAGTGGTTTTTTTTAATAAAAATGTGTCAAAGTATTTTACATTCTCATGGTGAGCTTACATTTTAATAGTTCTGTTTTATTTCTTTTTAATAGTGACAGACGAATACTCCCTATGTTATTTTGGTGTTGAGCAACAGACACAGTAGGTGATCACAGGTGTAAACTTCCTACAGTGTGTTCCAGATTCTTGCAAAAATTTGCAAAATAATAACTTAGTTTTCATATCTCAAAGTTTCATTTTAGGTGCCTTTGGTACAATAGAAGTCACCCTAATGGAAATGCAAAAAGTGTGTCAACTGAGTTGCTTTCAAACAAGGCACTTGAGTTCTTTAGATCTGTGGACATAAATCACTGTCTAATCTCAAAATATCGCAGAGAACTGCTCTCAAGACCAGGCCATGGGAATGCCCTTGGATCATAAATTATTTGACACACCTATATCTGTTGGCAGTCACAAAGGTGTATTTATTTCAAATACCTGCTCTGGTGAATGTTAGCACAAATCTAGAAATTTGATCTTCAGTGTGCCGCCTTCCTTCCACCCCAGCTCTGATGTCCAGTAAATCTGTGTTTTGAAGCATGCCTAGCCACAGATCCAGGAACCACCACTACAGTTCAAACTGGGGTTATATATACTTTTACATCTGGGTCCCTGCTTGAACTCAACTCCCAAAATTATCCAGAGTTTCACTTGGAATTTACATAACTAGAATCCTACATATCTAGTGAGCCATCAGAGGGAAGCTTCTCCCAGAACACATCCAGAAAGTGCTAGCAGAAATTTTTAGGCATCTCAGCCCTATGAAAAGCTCTGACTAGATTTTTTAGGCAGATTTGGAATGACATAACAGTTCCATCCCACAGTAATTATGCATTGGCTATGTGCAACACATCAGGATCTAGCCAAGACCAAAATGATAGTGCAATACTACCAACAAAGCTGAATCCTGAAATTCTCCTGAAATGTATTTGAAGTGTGTGTTGAATGTATTTTGCACACTGAGGTTCATTTTCCTCCTATCAATGACTGTGATGAGGTAAGCTACTGCCACTGCAGGAGACTACTAGATACCATTCTGTTGACGAACTACAGGATTTTGTACAATGTATCTGTAATAGCCCTAGGACGTTTGATACAAACTACTTTAAAAGTTTACAAAATCAAACTGAAATCTGAGAGGGGATGTCTTGATAGTCTCACTTATGGAAACAGAGTTTCACTTCTATGGAGTGTACTACAAGATAGTTTTTAGAAGTAAATAAAAGAGGACAGCGAGGTTTGCAAAGCAATGTAGCAGATATTACATGTCCTTTTACACTAATAATAACACTAACAAAGGACTAGATTTTTAAAATGTGTGGCTACTATTCTTTCATTCACATATTCCTTCCATAACATAACTCAAATCCTCTGCTGTGTAGCGCAATTAATGAAATGCACATTTGGTGAGGTGAAATGAAATTGGTAAAGTGACTGCAAAACTTTGCATAACTTTCAGAAAGACAATAATTTTATTATGGTCATAGCATATATCTGCTTTCTATTTCATATGTATGTTTACAATTATTGATTGAACATGCAATGCAAGTATACATGCAATAAAACTACACAGCCTGCATTCTGTTTTCAAAATTTCCAGTAGTTCTCCTGTGCTTCAACTGAGATGTTTGACGCTGAAATGTGGGCTCTAACTGGTCAAGTTGAGTGAGGAAGAGGTTCTTTGGTGTCAGGACCTCTACTGTAATGCACAAGCAACAGGTGATAAAAAGCTTCTTCCATCCATGCTGTAGCAGGAACTTACTAAAATTTTCTTGCACTTCACATCAGACTTCTGTCTGATGAACCACTGAGACAGCTACACTCTTAAAAGGGTGCATGATTTGCTGTGCTGGTGTTGTTCCATTTGAAACCAGAATTCAGAAACAACGTCCTTTATTAGTTTCTTCAAAGAGAAACAGATAATTGTCAGAAATAACTTTTATTGCCGATTGTTGTTCATGTTAAGTACACACATGTCATTGGAGAGACTTATGTTGTGCCATAAATGAAGGAACTAAAATTTGGTTTTCATATTTTTTAATGACCTTTCATTTTTTCTCCCAACGATGATTCATTGTTGATGTGCAAGTGAAGACTATTTTATATGAACCTGGCCACATTGCCACTGCTAAAGGAGGGATTTATTAGCATAAACTGTGAAAATGTTTTGGGTTGTTTTACTTAGCAGATTATATTCAGTTCAGTTCCCTGAGATACCATATCAGATACTGTTGGTCCTCTTCAGGACTCAGACAAAAATTTTGTCTGACTCTTACGTATGCCACAGTCTTTGGTGGTTAAAATAAATAGTTTATCAGAAACCTTTCTGAAATATTTTTGATCTTTTATATGTGATTCTGATCAGGAAAGACACTCCATACCTTTGTCTGATTCATCCCTGATCAAAAGGAACAATGTGAAGGAGTCTGTAGGTTGGATTTTACACCTGAAGCTGAAGGAGACCTGGTAACCTGTCATAATCTTTTACACTCAGGACTCAGAAATACTGATCAATGTTAGTGATTAAATCCAAACTGCCCAGCAAAGACTGACACAGATGTTATTTTTGGAGATAACATTCTTATGGTACATGAAGCATTAGTCACGTCTTTTAAATAATTCAATAGAATATTAATATAGTCCAACTTCCTGGTACTTAAGAGTGACAGGTTTGTTTAAATGAACCTCTCAAGAAACACACAGACTATTCAAGTGTTGGGGGATGCAGCAGGTCTGCTAGCAACCCGGTCATGATGACCGAAGAAATTGACCATGGCAACATTCCTGCATTCCCTTGAGGTAGAGAAATCACTCCCTTTGTAACAAGCTCATGGAACAGGGTGATAATGAAGTCATAATGAAGTCCAGGTGCGGACTGTCCGGAGGCAAGAAGGTGGCAAAAAAAGATGACCAATGGACAAAGTGTAAAACGACCCCTTAGCCTATAGCATTCTTATGTGTTTTTTGGTTAATATTATAAAGAGACTGTGCAGTTGCAATAAAGTGGCTGGAGCATATTAAAATACACTGATCACTGAATGGAGTGTCGTGTCCGTCTCTGCAACGACATTCAAGAAATTAATTTACTTCAGAACCATGACCTTCAATGCCTGATCCTCCACTCCTTTTTGCCTTCAACGAAATGAGTGATAGACTTTGCATGTCCAGATGAGGCAGAAGAGGTTTTGTTCTCTTCCCAACATGTCTTATTGGGAGTCTATCAGAAGGAAAAGATCATGAACAAATTTATAATTTATTTCTCAATGCACTTGTGCTAGTATGGAGTGGAAGAAGTGGTAACTTTACTCTGAGCAAATTAAGACTGTGAGGATTTAGTCTGGCAGTAGTGTTTTGGCTGGTTACTGTCAGGGCACTACTGTGACAAATTAAGAGTTGCTTTTTAACTAAGAAATGTACTTATGGGGAAAGTGTGATAAAAGGGACTCATCTGAAAAATGCTGTAAAGGAAGTGGGATGGAGTAATTTTCTGTCAAGTCAAGTGGCAAGGGGATTGGGACTGTAATCCTGCTTGTGGCGTGCTCATCTCACTGCTTATGGTCTTCTGCCTCTGTGCATCGGCTCCCCAAAGACTGTGTAGCACACAGTTTCTCACAGGACCTCTTTGCAGGTCCCTTTTTATGGGACATAAATACAATCACAAACATGCTCGAATTTGGTGATGTGTGGAAAGTGCATGTTCTGGGTGGCTGTACTTCCAGTCCTGTATCTGTGCAGTTTCAATGCTGTCTTGCTTTTGTTATTATTGCAGCTGAACCGAAGTGTTGCTTTCCCCAACTGTCATGCTCTGTTTGGTATTTGTAGAACAGATAACATTTTTGTAGTTGCTCTGAGATATGAGGAATAGGAGTATTGTTACATCTGCCTTACTCAGAAATTAAGTAAAACCCTCGCTACCTTCCCTCTCTCAAATAAAACCCCTCTGACACCCAACCCTCCCTGTAGCACAAGGCCTGAAAGAGGCCTGTCTCTTAATCGCAGCAACTCCCCTCTCAATTGCCTGTTACCTAAGTAACAGGAAAAGTGGCTTTTCCTTGTTCTTCATAAGGTAGGATCACTAGGTGAAGTGGAATTCAAATATCCAGATTGCCTGTGTTTCACAAAACCTTTTGCCAAGCACAAATTTGAGCAAAAGTCTCAACTGTCCAAATAGCCCAGAAAAGGGGGAAGAACCATGAGTGATGAGAGCAAAATCTTTAAGAAATCAGAGCTATAAAAGGGGATTTTATAGCTAAATTCTAGCTTCAAAATTGTCTATGAATTTAAAATATACAAATACCAATATAATTATCTCCTAAGACCCACAAAAAGATCTCAAGCACAAACCTTTATACTGGAGGCCAAATGCCCATGACGCAGAAAATACTTGTGTCCCAGTCTGGAATGTTTTACGGTGGCACAAGGGCTCGACATGTTGCACTGCTGAATCTGGCTGCCCAGCCCCTTCACCCCACAGGGAACAACTGCCAACAGCTCCTTGGCAGCTGTGGTTTGTTCCCGTTGTACCGGAGCTGCACAGTTTCCTCAGGCCCTGGGAATGCAGCCGGGAGCTTCCAAAAGTCCCCAATGTCCTTGCCTTGCCTTCCGAGCCCGGGGACGCAGCTGAGGATTTCTACTCTGTGTCTCCAGGGTAATATTTTTATTTTCATTTAAAGTGTGAATTTGGAAAAAGTAAATGGTTTAACTGTCCTTTTAGGATCATTGTGTTCTTCTGCATTTGGTTGATCTCTGTTCTGCTCTTTGAGAGAGAGAGAGAGGAGTAAGGAAGACACAGCAAGTCTTTTCAGTAACTGCTCTGCAGAAAAATATTCTTTATTGTTTGCATTAGGAAGTTGACTTTGGACATATGTTGGAGCTTGGACAGGAATCTAGTGTGATTGACAGTGACAAACGGTGATGTGCTACTCAAGAAAAATTTGTATATATCTGCTATGTTGAATGGTAAGAACACTAATGCTCAAACTTACTTCTTTTAAAAGATCTTTTATTTTTTAGATTTTTTTCAGTGCTATTACAGCTGTCACCACTGACAAGGGTGAATTTACTAATTTGTGTTGTACACTGTACTGCACTCTGTAAAGTGGGTAAATCCCCCAATGAATAAGCTTTCCATTTAGAATTTCTTTTGAAATAGTGATAATGGTGATTATTATGATGACAATTGATGATGATGACTACAGTAATAATAATAATAATAATAATAATAATAATAATAATAATGATGATGATGTTGTGGGTTTTCCCTCTGCATTTCTGACTTTGATCTGTCCAAGATAGAGAGAAAGAAAATTAATTGCAGAGGAAAAAATTTATCTGTTGTGAAATTCACATTGTTTTTATAAATCTGGTTGCTGTCATGTAATTTCAGCTGATAATTTTTGGAATATTTTGACAGCTTTAAAATTTCTTCTCCTTTCTTCTGTATCTGTCTCTCTGTATACTTGTGACAAACAACAGATGCCAGTTTTTCTTGAGTATTTTGCATTATAGGTTTGTATGTTCATAGGTTGGATGACTGACTGTGGCACATGAAGGGTTATTTCCAGCTGCAGATTTTTGTATTTTGAGAGTCAAAGAATGATTTATCCACTGCCAGGAGCTGACATCTATCCAATCTGTGGAAATGCATAACTCAAGCAGGTCTTAGTGTCCCAGGGCAAACAGGGACCTGGGAGTAACAAAAAAACCTGCTGTTAGAAAAACCCCGCAGGACACATACACTGCAGGACCATTCTTAAAGATGTAACTGTATCACACACACAGGGACATCCAAGACTAAAAGGCTGCCTAAGTTTACAAGGAAGGACTAGGTCTTCTATCCTCCAAGCCTGTTTCCACACCACTGTTGCATTTCCAAAGAAATTGTGCTTAGTTTGGCAGTGGCTTTTGATATGCTGTGCCTAGATCCTGAGTCTGCTCTTGGAAAAGCTAGGAAAGAGCCAAAACCCGGGTGGGCCTACTGAGATTTTGTCTGGAGTTCCAAGGTAATGTGCTAATGTGACTAGGGGAAGTCTAATCAAGCCTGAGTGGCTAAGAACACGTGGTACATCACGTATCATACAAAGCAGAAGAATAAGTCATTAAATGGAAAAGAAGGTGAGATTTCCCCTTGGTTGTGACTGAGCAGACAGGTTTGAGCATCCCCAAAAGGGTTCACATTAGTGAAGACTTTTTCATGTTAGTTTTACCCCATATTTTCACGCAAGTACTTGGCACGAGAATATATATTTGTCTTTGTCTTTTCACATCAGACTTTTGTCAAAAATTATATTTTTGTCTGGTTTTGGCAGTACACTCAGCTATGATCATGTCTGAAAAAAAGAAAATATTTCTATTGAAACTTTTTAGAGGAGTAAGGTCTGAAGACAAACTTGAAATGTATGAGCGGAAATGTGGATCTGGGTTTGAAATTTGAAGTTTAGGAACAATTTGTTTCTTTTGCTACAGGTATTTGCATGATATATTTCTGAGTCTTGTTCTTTCAGCATAGAAACTTGATTTAGAATACAATTTTGAAAAAAATGAGCCATTAGAAAAATAAAAATCCTGTTCTCAAGGAAAAAGTCATCAGAAGGGAAGTCGTCTTGCTTTGAAAGAGCATTTCTGACCATGCTCATTAGGATATCAGAACAGTTCTCAACCAATATTCATGTTTTATCAGAGCTGACCCTCATCTCTACTAATTGGTTGGCTACTTTTATGTTCTGTACACCATAAACCTTGGATGCAGCTTGTCCTGAAGACAAGGACAATTAAAGTGACTCTTTGTCATTGCTCCTTAAAAAGGTTCAGTTCCAGACACCCCTTCTTCACTCTCTTGGATGTTACCTGAGACAGCTTCTGAAGTGAAAGTAAAGCCACAAGGGTGCTAATAAAATAATGCTCATTAAGGATAGCAGGGATAAAGCAGATTAAAGGAAAAGAAAGAGCGTGAAATATGGAACTGCTAGAGCTCACCCAAATGCAGTCCACCTTGACATGCTACAATCGATGCCCTCCCTGAACCTAGTTCACAGTAGTACTCGGTACAGCTAGAGCAAGAACACTGAAAGAAATATCTCTCTCCTAAACAAAGGGGCTGCTTTAGCCTGATTTCCCTCCACTGATCCCCATACTCAGTTCACAAGAAAGTAGGGTATTATGTAACACCCTTGTTTTCTGGAAGTATTTTTATAATGAGTGGGCCCTTATGGATTTTAGAAATGGTTCGTTATTCTGTCACACACACAGAGTCTGAGGTTACATCAGCAGTTTTGCAGTATGATGTCGAATCAAGTGTATTGTCTATGGTAAAGAGGATTACTCAGTATTGTAAATATTTTATTTTGTACCTGCTGAGTTTCTGTCATGTAGCTTTGGATTCATTTTGTTTTGTGAAACCTAACCTACAAATGTCTCTCAATGAGCTCAGAGTGTCAAGGTGATGTCACCAGAGTGTGCTCATTGGCTGTCCCCAGGCAGAATCTCTTCCTACAGAGGCAGGGCTCCCTAGCTGTCTGTCAGTTGTTCATATTAAATGTAGGACAAATCTACCATGGAGTTCAACCTACTGTCCCCTACGTATCAAAGAAGAAATTGCTTAAATTGTTTAAAGGTACTATGTATGCCACTCTAATTAAAAAACGATGCAGACTGATTTATGACACTGTTTAAACATATAGCAAGCTTTAAACTGAGATCAGATATAGTGCCTAGGTCTTGCTTAGTTCTGTACTTTGGGTGTACTATAGTATGTCTAAAATAAGTCTATATTTTTGTCATGTTGATTCCAAAAATCTTGCAACTGTTATTCATGAAATATCAATCAAAAATGGAAAATAGTTATTTTGGAGTTTTGTAATGGTCCCTGAAAGGTCACAACTACATCTCTGTGTCATCAGGACCTCACAAGCATCAGAATATGAATGTATGCTCATATTTTTACTGAAAAAATGGGCCTTATCACTGGGACTGAATGAAAAATCTCATCCATAAGTAACAGTAGTCCTAAACAAAGATCAAACAAACAAAAAAATTGAGTGGAAATGTCTGTTTCAGTGGAAACTAGCTCATGCTTGTCCTGGTTTCCACTGAAACAAATCCAGATCAAATAACTATTATTATTTTTCTTCATATGCACATCAAAGCTCAGTGACAGATGCCACTCTAATCCTATATTTGCTTCTGTGTGTGTCTTTACTATTCACTGGATTCAGTGCCATCCACCCTCTCCCTAGCATTATACCTCCATCCTATATTTAGTTCTTACTAGTTTATTACTAGCTGTTTCCGATAACAACATGCTTCCAGGATTCATCAGATATATAGGAGTTAAGGTTGTTTCCTTTCCTTGACCATGCTCTGCTGCTGAGTATGCACTAAGATACAAAGCCCTTTTCTTTTGCTTAATTTGATTTTGCAGGACTGAACTTAGAATTCCTCAGTAATGTGTTAGCAGACAAGCTCAAATATTTTTCTGCATTTTCTTGTTGACTGATGGTTTTACTCAGTTCCTCAAATGCCTCCTTGTATCAGTGTGAAAGTCTCTCCTCTCATTACCTAGTAAGTCAGTGTGATCTATTGTCTTTCTCTATTCCCTTTTTAATAATATCTTCAAGGAAACACAGAAATCAGCTCATAAAGTATTTGTATTCTCCTACTTTGATTATATGAACAGCACAATTTTTCACCTAAAAGTGGGAGTTTGTATCAGAGTCTGTCAAACAGAAAACCTCTGATATTTTCCTAAAATAAAATTTCCAAACAATGTCTTTTCTTTGATTCATCAGCTAGGCCACTCACTGAAATACACATTACCTGGAATCAAGGCACATGCTTACACACAGACATCTGTAGCAGCACTTAGAACTTCCTTTTCCCCCCGTCATAAGATTGCTACATTTTCTCTATCCAGGCAATTGCCGAGCAAAGAGAACCTCCATTTTGTTTTCTTTAACACAGACTTCTATATTTCAGGAATCTGGCGTGAGCAGGGACACTTAACCTGCTGCCACAACTCCCTCAGTTGACACTGAATGTGAGATCTGATCCCGTGACAGTTCATTTACCATGTACCCCCTGGGAGTGGGAAGGGAGCTCCTATTGCTAATCTGCACCAAAAGCATTTTCATTGTGTGTCTGAGACCCAATGGGAAGAAAGTGATGAGAAATTATTTCTGTTCAGGTTTAGATACTCCTTGCAAGATACAAAGTAGTTTTAAATTTTTCACTTTTGCTGTTGCTTGAAATATGAGCAGGGAGAATGAAAGGAGACATTTCCTATCAGGTTAGACAGAGAAGGCTCCCACTAAAGTGGAAGGTCAGCTTCAATATATAAGCTAGATCAAGGAATTAATCTTTACTTTTTGGTTGAAGATGTATGTCGATTTCATTCTGTTCTTCTACATAACGTGAATTTCACAGACTAATGTAGAAGGAACTCCTAAACTCAAGCCAGGAGCTAAACTTCAGATTTTATCAGAACTTTTAACCAGACCTAAACAAATTTTGAGAATTTAATAGAATCATAAAATTGCAGAATGATTTGGACTGGAAGGGACCTCAAATATAATCTATTTCTAATCCACCCCACACTAGACCAAGCTGCCCAAAGCCCTATCCAACCTGGCCTTGAACACTGCCAAGGAGGGGGCAGCCACAGCTTCTCTGGGCAGCCTGTGCCAGGGACTCACAGCCCTCACAGGGAAGAATTTCTTCCTTTTTTTTCCTTCCCTTTTTCAGATTGAACCCATTACCCCTTGTCCTGTTACTCCATGCCTTTGCAAAGAGGGCCTCTCCTGCTTTTCTGCCGGTCCTCTTCAATTATCCAAGTCTCTTCAGTCTATCTTTACAGGAGAGGTGCTTCAGTCCTCTAATCACCTTTGTGGCCCTCCTATGGACTCACTCCAAAAGGTCCATGTCGTTCTTGTACAGGGAACCCGAGAGATGAATGCAGTACTTCAGGTATGGTCTCACTAGAGCAGACTAGAGGAGGAGAATCACCTCTGTTGACCTGCTGGTCACTCATCTTTTGATTAAGACCAGGATATGGTTGACTTTCTTAGCTGTGAGTGCACATTGCCAGGTCACATTGAACTTGTCATCTAGCAGCACCCCCAAGTCCTTCTCATCAGGACTGCTCTCAATCCCCTCTCTGACTAGCCTGTAGTTGTGCTTGAGAGTGAGCCAACTCATGTGCCTTATCTTGCACTTCACCTTGTTAAACTTCATGTGGTTCCATGGGCCTACCTCTCCAGCCTCTCAAGGTCCCTCTGGATGGCATCCCTTCCCTCCAGCATGCTGACAACCACACCACTTGATGTTGTTGGCAAACTTGCTGAGGGTGCACTCAATCTCACTGTCCATGCTGTTGACAAAGATGTTAAACCACACTGACACCAACACAAACCCCTGCAGAACACCATTTGTCACTGTTCTCCACAAGGATGTTGTGCCATTGACCACAAGTCTTTGAGTGTGACCATCCTACCAATTCCTTATCCACTGAATTGTCCATGCATCAAATCCATACCGCTTCAATTTAAAGACAAGCATGCTGTTTAGGACAGTATCAAATGCTTTCTACAAGTCCAGGTATGTGATATCAATTGCTCTTCCCTTACCCACCATCACTGTAATCCCATCATAACAGTCTAGCAAATTTGTCAGGCACAATTGCATGGACTCCTAAAGAAGAAATATGATATTCTGTATGATTTTCTGGTGGTAATGTTCATTTTTCAAAATAAATGTACATGCACATACACAGAAGCAGAACTTGGCTTAACTTAGTTCTCTGTCTTTTGCAAAGGCTGTGATTATCTCCAGTAAATATGACATTCAGCTCCTTTGACTTTACCCCTCTTGAAGGGAGAAAATGTGGAACTTGCAATAGGGTTACCTAGAGCTATACATTTTGCAAGATATTTGTGCATATGACAGCTTTAACCTGCTTCCCAGAATGAATGTTTTGCATATGCAAGGGATTCAGAGACTACCAAGCAGTTTTTCTGACCATTGGACCGATGGTGTGACAAATTGATTTCCAGTTGGATTCTCCCGGTTCCTCTGCTCTTGTATTTTGGCTTCAGAATATCAACCCATGACTGAGGGCAGGTGCAAATAACAACAAAGGAATTAAGGCATGGAGGCAAGAGGGCAGGAGGTAGGAGCCAAAATAGAAACAGTGAGGAACAGGTAACCATACAGAATCATGGGACTGTAGGGGTTGGAAGGGACCTCAAGAGATCATCGAGTCCAACATATACAGTTATGCAGATATCCCCGGTATAGTCTGTATTTTCAGGATCTTGCTACACAAAGCAAGAACAAAAGTCAGAGATGAATATTTCCCCATTTATCTCTTCTTATATACCCAAACTGAGCATTTATTATTTTATTTCATTTTGAATGGTATTTCAAGCAAAAGCAATCCTGACTTTGCAGTATTGATTAGCTTTGTGCTTGGGGTATTCAGCTGATATCTCTCACATCTCAAGCAAGTAGCATAGTTGTCAAAATACAGATGACCCAAACAATTTAACTGTTCATGTTAAATGGAACTACTCCGGTAAACAAGAAAAAAAAAATTAATAAGGGCAAAGGCTTTGCCTTAATATCACACAATCTAGCACCCAGAGATATTGTAGGCAGCTATTTTGTTGATGTGAATGTGATTCCACAGAACATTTCATCATTCAGAAAAGGGTATTTTCTGAAGAAGTAAGGTTTTGTTTAAAATCTTTTCATTACCCTTAGTGAGGAGGATCTTCCTAAGGACAAGGTACAAATGGTTAGAATCGTAGAATCATAGAATCATAAGGGTTGGAATGGACCTCGATAGATCATCAGGTCCAACCCCTCTGCCAAAGCAGTCTCCCTGGGTCACATTGCACAGATAGGCGTCCAGAGGGGTCTTGAATGTCTCCAGAGATGAAGACTCCACCACCTCCCTGGGCAGTCTGTCCCAGGGCTCTGTCACCCTCACTGTGTAAAAGTTCTTCCGTATGTTGGTGCAGAACTTCCTATGCTCTAACTTGCAGAACGATCTTAAGAAAAGCCCTGACTACTGAGCATCAAGTTATCACAAACAGTTGATGCAAAAAATTTGGTCAGCAATGCTGAAGAAGAAAGGGGATGGAGTACTGATGGTAAGCTTCGTCTAGGAAAAGCTAGCATTTTCAGACATGTGGCAAGTTTGAACTGTTTGGAACTGTGTGGAACAGAAAGATCCTGGTAGTGACTGTAAACTGTTTGGTGAGCAGTAACTTCTACATCTTTTGCACTGGGTAAACAGATTCCTCTCCTTATGCTGTACCACAGAGCCAGGTGCTTATATCTCCTGGGGGCGGGGGGAGGGGAAGATGAGAAGTGCAAATGCCAGCCCATGCAGCAGGGACGAGCTGACTACAGGTTCCCTATTAAGAACTGTTTAAGATGGTTTCTGATTTCATGTGACAATGACATTTATGTAAAGGTATGGTGGCTCAAGGGAGCTTTTTTGCTAATTTCATTGTCAAGCTCTTGACTCCATACGTAATTCCACAGCTGTGAAATTGCAAGCAGTGCAATGAAAAGATTGAGCAGGTTTTTTAAAATTAATGTTCTTATTTGAATTGTTAATATTGTTGTTCCTCTGTGTTGTTTTAAAAGTCTTCAGTTTCATAAGGTTTCAGTTTTATAAAGCCTTTTTTTAAAATCACAGAATTTATTTATTGTTTTACTTTTTCCCTCAGATTTTTCCTAGGAAAAAATCTGCTCTGTTTAGTATTTTTGCACATTACCTTCATGCAACTAGAGTACTTAAACTATGACTATTCAAGTTTTTAAGTGTTCTTTAATACTTGGATGAACTTCACAGGCAAGTGCGATAATTGCAGCAAATCACAAAAGTAATTTAAAAACCACAAAAAGTAACCAATTTCATAGGTTTAAAGTGATGTCCTAATTAGCTCTGAAGTTTGACTATGAATCAAAGTGGAGAAAATCACCTAAATTTACCCTCCCCCTTAGTCAGCAGTAAGCTTCATAGGACCCTCCCCAAACCAAATAAGGCCAGGAAGAATGTGCTAAGCACTGACTGTGCTAAGAATAAAGTTGAGCTGGGGTGGATAAGGTTACTTTGAACTCTATATTTCATGTTTCCTGACATCCCCCCAAAGAACTGCAATTATGCTAGCGAAGCTGTAGGAGCGTTAAACAGTTCTTTCATGGTTCTTTTGCTTTTTGCTGCCTTTCCATGCATTCCTGTCCTGTTTAGAGCTGTGCCTTTTTACTTTTGCATGCGTAGTGTGCATGGTTCTTAGGATATTAGAAAAAACATGCTGAAGATTCACTGTGAGGCATGGCTATTTTTATTAGAAGCTGATACTTTAGACTGAGCTTTAAGTGCTGCCTCTGGAAAGCCATAGGTTGTTCTGGGAAGGCAGGAGTCTGCAGAGGAAACAGAAAGTTCAGAGAGGCACAAAAGAAGAAGGAACAGATTTAGAAAAAGCAGAGGACCCCCCTCCTCTTCATTCTGCAGCTCCTGCTAGAGCCAGAGACCCAGAGGTATTATCTAAGCTGCCACAGTAGATCTTGACCTTTGTAACAGAGTATCTCTTACCATCATCATCATGGCCGAGATTACAGCAGAAGGTATGGTAACTATTTTTGAATATAATTAACCAAAAATGATACGTACTTTGACAGTGTAATTGAGCTAGCATGTCTATGGGATTTATTGTTCATAATAAATAGGGATTTTGCTCTGGGATCATTTAATCTGGTTTCTTTTTCTACTTTTCTTTCCTGTTTTTCCCCTTTTCTTTTTCACTCCTGTTGCTTGAGTTTTCACCCGTTACTGAAGCTAGCTCTCTGTACACCTCTAAAAATAGCAATAGTCTCATTTGCGGAACAACACTGCCTAGGCAGCTCCATTAGAGTGATACAAGAAGGGGAACATCTGAATGTCAGGTGGTTCCACCCTCAAGCTTTTGCTCAGGTAAAGCTTTGGTAGTTCCCTATAATTGGAGATTTGCCAGAGTCAGAATAGCTTAGTTTGGTGGCCCTGACGTTTCCATAAGGAGCACAGAGTATTTGTAAACAGTACATGAAGTTACTGAAGGGTAAAAGCTATCACCTCTGCAATTCTTATTCAGGTATACTTCTAAAGGAGTCAGTGAAAGTTGTGCTGAAATAAGTACACCAGAGCTAGGCCTGCAAGGATGAAAAACAATTGTATTAACCAATACATACACAGAAATATGAATATTTCATGTACTTTAATATTTCCTGACCATTCATATTTAAATAACACTTTAGATGCATAACAATATTTTATCAACTGCAGTCAGACAAGGGATATATTTAAAATGCAACCTTCTTTAAATTTAATACTGAATATTTTAGTTGAATTTCATTCCAACTTTTTTTTTTTTTTATAGTGTGGATTGCTCCATTGTTTATCTGAGTTTAATAATGACACTACCAAAAAAAGAGCTTTTAAACAGTCTTCTGAAAGTTATTTTACTTGTCAAGGTTATGTGGTGCTTCAATGTACGAAAGTTATACTTTTCATCTTCCATTTCTCATTGTTAATATTTGTAAGAGGATCTGCATTAAGCACTATTAGAGCGAGCCCATTGTCTTCTAAAGGATTGATGTTAGGGCTACGTCAAATTATACAATCCTTGCTGGAGTCTGGTTAGCCATAGCACGGAGACAACATGCATATGATTTTTTAATCATCACTTGGATGGATCTGTAATTTGCTTCTGGAAGCAAATAATGCCAAAACAGGTGGTGCAGCCTGACAGCCTTAACCCAAATGCTAACACTAGTTTATTTGGATACTTTTAACCAGGTTTCTTGGAAACATTGGTTATATTGTAGCTGCTACCAGGGAAATCTGTGAAATTGTATTTGTCTTCCAAAATGTGTGCATTAACATCATCAGTGCCAGAGAAGCTGTATGCAAGTACCTCTTGCAAGGTTCACTAAGGTTAAAAAAAAAAAAAATAGTCAAGCTGTTTAGTCCAGAATTAATAGCAAAAAATAGACTTTTTGAGCAGTTTTCAGTCATTTAGCTTATTAAAGAAAGAAAACATCCTAAAATATAATAAAAATTAGATTAGGAATCTGGAAATGGGCTTATACTGCTTTCATAGTGTTTTTACAAGTGTTCCTTAGCTGTAATGTGTGTCTGTGTTCTGTGTTTTTTCTGTGCAAAGCAATAAACTTCAGGCGATAAGGGGCATCAGCTCCATATTAACCTGACCTTCAGTAGGACAGGTAAATAAGGCATATAGCTAGTTTAGCTAACTTGAGTTTAGTTTAGTTTTTTGTTTGTTTTCTTATATTTATAATGGACTTCTATTCATTGGGTCATTTTTAAAGTCCAGATCCACAATTCTTAGGTGAAAAACTAAGAATTCAGCCTGGGGCTAATGTTTCACTGCAGTTTATTTTCCTCTGGGGCTACTGCTGGCACTCACAAGACAGTCTGAAAGTTCAGATCTAAAGTTCAGCAACATATAGTTTGGACAAATAAAGACCAGATAAAACACCTCCAGTTTCACACAATTACTTTTTGATTTTATTTTTGTTTCATCACAGCCTGTGATTTGGTGGAGTCTTCATGACTTTGTTAGGATGCAAGTAGATGTTCTTAGCTCTATTTTGCACTATCAGCCACACACCAGCTCACCTGTCAGGCTCTTTGCCTTCCAGGGTACCATGCCGACATGTCAGAGAGCATGGCACAACAGCAGTGCAAGCTTCAACCGTGCCTTGGCCATCATGGCTGCTGGTTTAGAGAGGTAGTCCAGCCCTGGCAGAATGATACTGTTGGTGCCCAACTCAAGGTATCTTTTTCTGATAGTTGATGTCAATACCATCATCTATTCAGACAGTTGCACAGGGCTGTTGGGGTGCTCTTTCAGGTCGACATCACAGCAGTGACGATGACACTAAGCAGCTTTAAAATGTAGCCACCAAATAATGACCCTGGCCTGCCTACTTGCATTGCCACAGGTGCCACCTGCTCATTTTCACAGCTACAAATATTTAGTTGTGGACATACTGGTAAAGTGTGCTGGTGAAAGGCAAAGGAGATCTCTGAAGACAGCAATTTATAAATGTCCTTAGAAAGCTGGCAGGATCTAGATCTCCTGCTGGCCAAATATCTGGGAGAAGATTCCAAAGGATTATCTTTAGCTTCCTCATATTACATGTAATTGCAACCACAGAAGTGTACTATTAAAATGTGGAAGTCCTTAAAACAGTATCCAAAAAAAATAAATCTTAGTGCTCTGTAACACTCTCAGAATATTATTCTAACTATCAGTATTATTGTTGTTATCATTGTTTTTATAGTTATTATTGTTATAATTACATTTCAGTTGTTACTGAGTATTCTGAAATGGCCAAGGATTTTACTGTGATCCACTTAGGAGCTTGCCTAGAAAGCCAACAGGTATTTCCCTGTGCTACTCTGATGTGTTTACGAACTCAATGGCAGATGTAGTTAGAGTTGCTGACTCTGAAATACGAATACAAAAAGCCTGGCACCTCAGAAAAATGGCTGCTACCGAAGTACGGCTTAATATGTTTGTGCACAACAGCTCCAGCTGCAGCCCTCTTGTTGGTCCCTTCTAGTCCAATCTACTGCAGGACATGGTGCAAGGTTGATGGCTGTCCCCTGGCACTTTATCCTCCCACACAGGAAAGAATGAACAGAGACTCAGCTCTGCCTGCTGCAATGCACCGGAGACTGTACACTGATCTAAATCCAGGGAGGTGAGGAGAGGAGAAAGACAAGGTTTCTGTGCCAGCTGTTTGTCTGCCATGACTTATTTCCCCAATGGAGCAAGAGAGAAGCAGGAGTCAAACAGAAATGTGACAATGAGTCATAATTTGGTCCTTATTTTGCTGCTGAGAGCTGTGCAGTGACACATTTCCTCTGTCTTGGAGCAGGCTGCAAGGAGACAGGCTAGCCCCAGGGCCACACACAGCTTGTCAGTGACAAAATCAAAATTATCTTCCATATTTCAGAGCTTTTCTCAGGCTATTTGGTAACTATGAAAAGTTTTAAGATGTAAACCATTTCAACACATTTCATGTGCTTGAAGATTAATGTACACGAAACTGGTAATGTACAAGAAATAATACATGAGAACCAGAGAGTAAAATCATAACAACTTCACTGGTGTGATGGCCAGAAGCTAACAGCAGTCTCCACTTGCAGGAAGTTTAGTAAAGTCATTCTACAGACAAGAGGGAGACAGCTACTTCTCACAGTGATACATGAATTGCTACTAGAGGTGCTAGTTGTGCTGACTGCAAAAGGAGCCGAGGTGAATAAATTAGATTATTCCTTTTGATGGCTAAAGATATGTGTGATGTTTCCTAGCTGTCAATTAGACTGCACTGAGTTAAGAAGTTTCTGTAGAATGTATTTGCAACAAGCTATTTGCAAAATGAAAAGATGTCTTCTCTGTCTGGGCTTCAGTGCTGATGAGGAAGCAGAGAGTATACACGTTTTGCAGCAGGGTAAGGAAAATACAACTTTGGCAATGGTTTTTTGAAGGAATCAATTTCTTCTTGTTCAGAAGTACCAGATAAAGTTAACAGCCTAATTACCCGATGAGACAAAAACTCAGAAAACCCAGGACAACCTGTAAAAAAGTCAGCTTCTGGGGGGAACAGAAGCTCCAAATCTCACTGAAATTCCTTAAAGCTTGGACTCCCTTGTGCCTGTGGGCCTTGACAAAGGAGATGGTTAGTTTGGTTGCAGCCTGGATGCTTTTTCATGGCCTGTTTAGGCAAGCAAGACTGAGGCCAAATTTGTTACTTTGTTTTAGGTTTAAACATTCATGGGCAATGTCACTCCCAGCTGGTAGAGTATCTCTGCAAATTCGGCTGGTACAGAGAATCTCTAACACATCATTACCTTAGGTAGTCCCTTTGACAGTCAGCTAGCTGTGGACAGCAGGAAGCCTTAAAACCTGTAAACCAGGGGTTTAAACTAATGTACTTTGTTGCTAAATGCATGTGTGGGCAGTTAACTCAGGTTTTACTTGTGTACAAACAGCTGGACTGTATGCCTGATTATCTATCCACTTTTTCTAGAAGAACCTTGCACTCATAAGTATTTGGAAGATATTTTAAGTTTACTTATATATTTCAAAGCCTAGTAGTTATTGGGGTGATCAGTTCCCACTAATTTAAAAATGAAATCTGCGCAACCACTTAAATTCTCAAAATTCCCAATCTACATTTTCAGGTACCCAATCATTAAAAAAAAAAAAAATCTAGTCTATAAATATTGTGAGTACTCTTACCTACTGCCTACAGTGTAAATGATGTGTAAAAGCTGGATTCATGCTGTTTTTATTGCTTTTCTCTTGAAAACAAAAACTGGTTTAGTTTAAAACATGTTTTATAATGCAGGTCTGGCTTCAGTCCAGGATGCTCTGAGGACAGAGAAACCAGAGTTACCCTCTTTGAAGCAAGTCAGCTGTTTACAGAAAAGGAGAAGCTTTCCTTTTCTTTCCGATGTTAATATTGGCTGGTTTCTGCTCTATTTAAGCAGATTGAACTAGTGGGCAGTGCTCATTTTATCAGCTTAAACCAAATTTAAGGTAGTAGACAGTGGATTGCTTTAAATCAAAATGATTGAAAAGCCTTTTAAATCACGAATTTTAATCATTATTTAAATCATCAAACAATAAACTTGGATTTCATAACAGCATTTTTTTTTGCATATGTCTATCATTCATTTTCGTAAAAGAATGGAAAACACAGATTCATGTTGGCTGATTACTAATATGGCGACTGCATACAGCCTTTCTCACTACATTTTTATCTTTTACTCCTAGAGGGAAAGATAACCTGAATGTCTGTCTATTAAATAATTCTGTAGTTCAGGAGGCGATTATACAGATTCTTTACATGGTGCTTCTTTATGATAGAGAATGGGAAGTGATGCATTTCTTTTTTACTAGATAATGATTTCATTTTTACTTGTGATTTCTGTCAAGCTTCATTAGGGTGAGAATTGGAATTCAATTAAAATGGCACAAAAGAAGCATTTTAAAACTATATGTGTACTGTAAATATACTGTATGTATAGGAAAAGTAAATATTAAATAGAACCTGTTTTGATAAACTAAGTGATTTATTAAGTAAATATAACACTATCTGTAATTTTGTTTCTGGCCACTGCATCCTTCAAGAATATATCTGATATAGTTCATTTTATTTCATGTAATGTTTATTCAAAGGTTAGAGAAAGAAAAAATACTTTCAACTTTAAAAATATTCCCAATTACTTTTTGACATAGAATAGTATAATAATATATTTCAAACAGTAAAATAAATTGAAATGAAAAACATATTGTTTGTATGTGCAAACAGGTTATAATCTCAAAAAAAGGCATGCTTGATTTGACTCCATCTCCTTAGCCAGTGATTTCCAGTTCACAGTGGTTTCTTTAACTTTCTTCACAACTGGAATGGCTTGATCGTATCTTTTTGTTAAAATACAAGTGATATTAATAAATAGTTCTGTAAAAGTGTAGTCCTTAACACAACAGAGGTTTTCTTAATTACATATTTAGTTTTTAAAAGGTGCATTTTTAAAAACATTTAAAGAAATATAGATTTGTGACTCAAAAAGCGCCAACAGTTCTATCAACAGTTATATTGCCTGCCCTCCTCCACTGCAGCGTCATTTGAGTGGGCCTTAAAAGGAGAATTATTAAAGATCAGTCTTGTAAAGTCTTCAGTAGTGACCGATGTGTACACAGATGTATAGCAGAGGCAATGTATTTTTTCCTAATTTAAAACCAGTTCCAGTTATAGGTAAAGAAAATTTTACTGAGAAGTACAAGCTTAATAGCCTTGCTGCTTTACATTGTCAGATCAGACTGGTAACAGAGAACAAGCTGATAAATAGATCTGAACTGTAAAGTCACTGCATCTAAAGACTTCACTTAAAGCTCTACTTATTACCCATAAGATCCCACGGTCATGTTCTCCTGTCATATTTAAAGATTTTTATCTGTCATATTTAAAAATTTTTATTGGAAATTATGATTGTTGCATATTTCATTCTTAGCTCTGTGTCTTTATATAAATCTTGCTTGGGTGCACTGAGACATGACCACTCAGACTATTCCTGGGTGGGAACATGTTTAAGCATTATGTATGTGGTCAAAAGGGATCTGTAAGATGTAGCTTTTAGTTTTATTTCTAATATGTACCTACAGCATAGTTGATTGATGTAAGTAAATTTATTTATTTCAGGGATCATGAAGCAAGTACATGGCTCCAAATATTTGACTAATGGTAGAGATAGTGATATCAATAGGTAGCAGCAGATACCAGATGACACTGCAAATACATCTTGTCCTCTTCCACATTCTGTCTTCTTCATAACCTCTGATATCCTGTTTAGCTCTGTAACAGTTTTCCTTTTTCTGTTTCTCTTCTCCTCTCTTTCCAAGATCTGATAGTTAACACTGCACACAATATGCAGGAGATGTAACTGCAGTCTCTTTTCTAAATGCAAAACAATCAGAAGAACGTGGTAAAGCACAGAGTAAGCAGCTACATTATTCTTCAGACTTATTAGATTTTGAGGAAAAGAGCTGAGCTAACAAAACAGATCATGTAATGTAAAGAAGGCTAAACTAAAAAGCTGTAGAAGATGCTGATTTTTTTTTCATGCCAAAACATCTAATATCACAAAACTCACCTATTTCAGTCAAATCAGTTCCGTTGCTCAAAATTGTGGTAAGTACTGGGTTTTGCCCTTAGAGATCAGAATGAAAAAGCTGTGGCTTTAAGTCCTGAATAAGCCTCACTTGAATCCTGTGGATGATTTGGGCTTTTTTTAGAATCAGTCCTACTGCACAGTATGAACTTGTCTCTGGCCTAAAAGTTCTGTTTGGTGCCATGCAAAGGCATTTATCATAAGAAAAGAAAATATAAAATGCCAGGCAGAGAAAAACTTTCTCACTGGAGAAGTCTCCCCTTTCTATCTTCAAAGATAGTTTTAAAAAATCCTTTACAAATATGTAATGAGTAAAGACCTGCTACTCCCTGTACATGCTTATGTTCTCACAACTTCAAAAGTACCTCTGTACCTTTGCCTGGAGTCAAATTGTCAAAGGCACAATGAATCTAAGCCTTTGTAGCCTCCTTTGGTATGCAAATGAACTCATATTTTTCCTATATTCCATTATGTAGATTTAAGTTGTGGTTCTCTATGCATGTCAGGGAGGCTAAATCTTGTTTCAATCTTCGCTAAGAGGTTATGCACAATTGACACAATTACCATAAATATCATTTTCTAGTAACTATTTTACTGTTTTTAGAGGCATAATTTAATACATCTATTCAAATGTTAAGATCCTCATTTTAATTTGACCTTTTCCTCCTATAACAGGTAGGACCTTAATTTTGGCTTCAGGTCTATCTATGTAGCTCCTACTGAAGTCAAATGAATTAGTGCCTCAGTATGTATGATGCAGGATACAATTTAACAGTCCAAAGAGGCAATGTCACGTGTATGATATAGTTCAGGCTATATACATTTCATAATCTTAGAATCCCAACGTTTAAACTGTAATTGTAGCATCAATTTGGTATAATTGCAATTGCTTTTCTTTTTTAAGGGAAAACTTCAAACCCTCTTCCTCCTAGAGATTTTGTTGCATCATTGTTCACGGTAGGATTTAAAAAATGTAAGCATTTTGCAAGTAAATATCCAAAGTTAGACTCAGCACTTGAAATATTTACTATTGCTTTGCTTTGGTTTAGTTTTTTTACTAGGAGTATTATTATAACACTAATTCTAGTTAGAGATCCATGACAGAGGTTGAGTGTGACCCCTGCCTGGGCCAGCTGCATGACTAGATGGCTGACTACATCCTATCACTTGGAACAGAATCACTATATATATACTCTGCTCTCTAATTTGTGTCACAACATATAAAGTCAATGAAGATGCTGTTTTGATTGCAGAGAGTGAATTCTGAGGATACAAGGTTTTCTCCTGCTTCAAAAAAAAAGGAAGGGCTCAAAGCCAGAGGCTTCCAGTGATAGGTTGTTTTCTTTTAGTGATTTATACAGAGTTTATGCAAAAAAGATCACAAAGGAAACCTTGCTAGGTGGCTCTTTTTTTCTGGAAAGAAGGGACCTTAGTAACTTCAGAAACTATGGAGAAAACAGCAAGAAATATGTGAGAGTGCAACTTCAGTAAAGTCTTGTTGCTTTTCAGGGCTAGCTACAAATATTGATGATGCTTCAGCACACAATTAAAGTGAAAATTAAATGTGAATTAAATGTGCATATGTGGATATTCGTGTACCGGGGTGGGGGGACAATGTGCAATTTTGTCTGAGTTAATGAATTAAGATAATTTCAATTATACATGCAAAACAATGATGAGGGTTAGGTTTTTGTTTTAAAAACTAATTAGCATAAAGTTCCTTTTTAAATATATTTGCTATCATTTCATTTGTTGCTTGGTTTAGGCTAATGCTTTTCACACTGAGAAGTGCTGAAGGCAGTTTCACAAGAGAGATACAAATGACTAAGTCAGCTTTACAACATGGTTCCTATCCACTCTTCAGTGTGTCTTGTTAAGGATAGAAAAACAGAAATACTGCTGCTTCTGCTGAGAGAGCTACACAGTGGCATCTGGCCCGTTTATTATTATTATTATTATTATTATTATTATTATTATTACTACTACTATTATTGTTATTACTACTATTATTTATTGTGGTAGTGCCTGGAGGCCAGAACTGCATTGAACTAATCACTTCATGTAGCAAGAAACAGTGTCTACATTAGAATCTTACAATAATTTTAACTTGAAAAGATTCTTTTATTTCCTTAATATTTTAGAGAATAAAGCCCTCTTGATAATAATTTTAAGCTTTAATATTCTAGTAAAGTAAATATTAAACTATACATCTCTCCAAAAGTTAATGCTGAAATTCTTGAGAATATTTTTAATGTTTAACTCTGTTATTTAGGTATATAAAGCATGCATTATGTTTTCTGATTATGTTTTTTTTTTACATGAGTAAAAGATATTACTGCACTCTCTACTCCGTTGGAGACAACTAGATCTGATGGGTTTCAGGACCTATGAGTTTCCTCACTGCCCCAAACCAGAGCTGTTGCAGTGGGACGCTTCTCTTCATAGTGCTAGATGTCTGTGGTGGTTCCACAACCTCAGGTTTGGGGAGTACTGTGGCTGAGTCCATGCTCCCATTAGGTGCACATTTCTCCAATGCCCCTTTGTTCTTTCCTTTCCCTACCTTTGGTCGTCCCCCTAATCATCCCATCTATTAAATTCTTTGCCTTCTGTCTCACATCATCACTACTCCAAGCAGGACAGGCAACAATTGTACTTCTTGGTTCTTGTACTGATGGTGATTTTGAGTCTATCCTCAAGTTTCATTTTCTGAAAGAATTTTCCACCGCAGCAGAAGTTGGTCTTCAAACAAATGTTTGTTTTTAATGAGTTTTAACAATAAGGCTTCAGACCCAGGAATTTAGGAGCATAAATTTAAAATTAGACAAACCTCTCCTTAGATATTACTAACATTATATAAAATTTCAATTAACCCATGTCCATTCTTCTCTCTGTGACCCCAAGCCACTCCAAGACATGTTGAATGCAAAATAATGTTTATTTACAGACATCATCAAGTTGTAAGCATTGATTCCCTGTATGTGCAGACTGGGCCACTTTCCTCTTTATTTTCTCATTAAACTCTTTATATTTTCTTGGCATTTCTCAAATGTCAACACAATTTTAACTTCCAGATGTTCCCTCTTTCCTTGAAAATGCTCAGGTAGACAGATATGGATTGCATCTTCTCTTGAAAATAGATGTACATTGGTTGCATTGGAGCAATTCCAGTGTCAACCATATCCCGCTGGAGGAGGCAGCTGTTTTCCAAATGAAATTATTTAACTAGAAACAAAATATGCCTTATAAGGCCATTATGTGTCTGTTTTCTAGCCCAGCAATCTCATTTTCAGTCAATTCCACCTCTTCTCGTTTTCCTATGTTTATGTGAATAAACAGGAAAAGAGACTTATTCTCTTGTGCTGTAGGATTGTTTACAAAAAATGTGCAGAAATCTGAGTTCCTGGTCATGTGTGGCACAGAAAACATAGCAAATGGCTATGATTAATGTTAGGTCCTTGTGATAAAAAGCTAGAAAGGAACAGTGAAATACAGCTTGTATTAGTAAGTCCCTAGAAAACTTCCTAGATCATCCTTACCCTGTATTACTCATTTTCTCAAATACCTGGTGAATAGCCTGTAGTTCAGTATGCAATATGGAAAGCAATATCTAACCTGAAAAAAAAAAGCAACCAAACACCAAAACACCCCACAGATTTTTTTTCTTTTTTTTTGCATCAGAATAGGTATCAAAACAAACAAAAATGTGATGTGTAGTCTCTTAAAAAAACAGTGTTTACAAAAGCTTGTGGAGTCCTGGTTGTATGCCACGGTTTTCTTTCTCTTCTCAGTTCTCATCTTTGAATGTGATACCAAAGGTACATGTATTCTCTTTTAGAGTGTGCTTTATTTAAGTGAATATAAATTAAACGAGAAATACCACATTAACGTACTTTAGACTATTCTAGGTGTTCTGCAGACAGAGAAATGGAGGTACTGAAATCCTCAGGCTTAGTACACTTTATCAAGAACAGCATCCTGTCTTAAAGTCTGGGATTTTGCAGAACCATATTGTAAACTTTAGAAACTTCATCACACTTTTGAAAGTGTATTTTATTATAATTGCTGTCTTGATAGTTTCCTTACTAAAGCAACTTTACTCACCTGTCCCTAAGGAATATCCAAGTGAAAACAACCTTCCCACAGATTCACTCGTTCAAGTTAGTGTGAATGAAAACTCAGGCAATCTTTTCAATTTTTACAGGGTACATTGTCAAAACTCACTTCTTGAAGATATCATGACACCCTTTTCTCCTCTCACTCTTATTCCAATTTTTGTGTTTACTGTAAATTCTTTTATATTTGTGAACGTGACAATAACTTTGAAATCATTATTGTTGCTATTATTACTAAAACAATCCTTGTTATCTTTTGGTTTTCTTGAGAATTATTTCACTTTGTCTAATTGAATAATTCTAAGTCTTCAAAAAGTAGATGCACTTACTTAGGTCTATAATGAAATTTGCCTAAATGAAGTTTCTTATATCTTTGAATTTGGTTTTGGAAAAGATTCTCTTGTTTTCAACTGCAGTCAGAACTTCATATCTATGTTTGCTTTAATCTTTCCTCTTCTTTTATGCCTTTCATTCTTTTAATCTCACAGTGATTGGAGAGAATATTTTTCAATGGTTTTGAATAAAACTAGAAATATAATAATGTCGCATCAGCTTAAAAAGAATATCATGTGTTCTATGGGAAAAAACATACATTTTTAGTCTCTTGTTATCAGTTCATAAGTTGCTGATGTTCTTTAGGTTGCAGAAACATGTATTTTGCTCTGTGTTTCCAACTTGCTTTGGTGCTAGGGCAATGAACTAGGAAGACAAGGAAATAATAAATTATTTTATTCTTCATGGATTTTGTAACCAGTGTTTCATGAATATTTTTTTTGGACACAGATATGAACAATGTGAACTTCCAAACACACAGACTATTAACTTTCTGCAGACCTCTTGTACAAATACAATTTTCATGTTTTTTATGCTTCCAAAGATATCATCTGAATTTATTCTGTATAAAAGTTAGTTGCCCAAATTTCCACTATATGAATCTGCAAGGGCTTCAGGACTCTTTTTATACTTCTTTTTCCAGATAAGTAGCTCCTGACTAAAAGTAACATGAAGTGAAGTATCAGCTAGGACAGAACTACACTACATGTGATCAAATCCTGACAATATTTTCCATGACAAGCAGATCTTAGAGTTTCTTAAATTTGCAGATTTGTTACCAACATTTTCAGCACTTAATCACAGGCATAGTGACTTTAACAAGTCCCTGCTGTTTTATGGTCTTCCAATTCCATTTGTGTATTAGTTTGCTAGGCAAATGCATCCTCTGAGGAATGAATACCCAAGGTAATCTGTCTGGTTGTAGTATGCCAGGTCTGAGCATTTCTGGAAATGGAAGGAGAAAATCTAACCTGCACCTGCCCATTTGGTGACAAGGAAAACGTTCCAGCTCTCTCCCACTATAGGTATCACATGAATGTCCCTTAAAAGCTAGCAATACCATTCCTGCCCTGATCAGCAAGATGAGCAGAAATGAACTGATGATCTGGGCTTGGAAACAGGCTCAGCCGTTAATGAAACTGATATCTTATTTAAATCTTATTTGTCTGGTTAAGTGGTGCAAAACTTTTGTTGCAGTTCCCAGTGGTGAAAGAACCCTTTCCTCCACTCATCTGTCAAAAGTAGCCTGCCTGCACCAGTCTGGGGAAATACTATGCAAGGGATACTGTGCAGTATGTAGGTAGAGTTCTTTAGATCATCCTTTACAGTTTCTTTCGCACTTTCTATGTGGCACCTGGCCTAAGTTTAAATAATGTATTACCTTAAATAAAAAGACAAGAAAAGTTATAACAAGGGTAGTACACCTTGTGGCCTACTTCTATTTCATATTGTCAGTGTTATTCATTATTTCAATTCATCATTCAATTATTTTAGATACACTTTGTGTCTATTCTCGTCTACCAGCATAATACTTTAATACCATTCTGAATGTATTGTACTTTTGGGGGGATGAATTTTGTTAACGAGTGAAATATTATCAGTTATGTGAACACCAGAATATGCTCAATGGAAGCTGTAAGGCTAGAATATCGACTGTAATGTAAATGTTCATCTTCAATAAATGTGAAAGTACGTGTTTTTTATTTATTAGCACTTATCTAATTACAACTGAAGCTGCACTCTATTGATATAATAGAAAAGGAAATTAATAAAGAAAGGTTAGATGATGAATAACCCTTTGACCGGAATATAAGAGCCAGCAAAATCTTGCAAAGATGTACACAGAATAACTAAGTAGCTCTCAAAAGCTTTCTTAAAAATTTAGGAAGGACTATCAACTTCTACATCTGCAGAGGACATCTCTATCTCTTTTCATTATACTGACAAAGTTATGAGTTGAGACTGTTGTATTAATATTAAAAAACTTCAGAGAATTGCATGGAAGTTTCCTGAAATAAGAAAGCAGCAGTATTGGTATTCTTAAAATCCAAGATGGAAAGATTTCAAAACACTTTATGCACATACTGAAGGTACATATATGGCTTGAAAGAGTCATACATATATGGCATGATGGGAGATGAGTATGAACCACCCTCAGCCTGTGATACATTTGACTTAAACATATCACAAGGTAGATGTCTGTTTCCCACCAGACTACCTGTATGGCCTTCACTCTTCACTTAATTGCTCCATCACTTCCTTTCTTTCAAATGAAAAGAGTATGGCCTTACATCAGTGTGAACAGGAGGGAAGATAAATGTTAGATAAATTAGAGGCAAATAAATCCAGATTTGAAGACTGACAAAAAATACCCAAAAGAGATTTGTGCATTTTGAATATTACTATGTGAAGGTTTAGTAAACAGGAAAACTTTGTGTTTACGTGGACATGTTTGAGCGTCACTAGAAGATTTGTGAATACAACACAGGCAGTCTGGAAAGCCATGCCAGTCTTCAGCTGCTGTCTCTATTTCATTGATATAGAACAAAAGGACTTTTCTATTGAATGAGTGTGGGATGAAATCAGGACAAATACACATAAATACCCTTTTCAGGCAGCGTGGCTGAACTTCAGGCATAGATATGCAACTTCATTCTTCTCCTCTCACCATGAAAGTCAGGGAGTAAGGCACAAAAGACTAAGGTTGGTGTGAGATGCCAGGAATGTTATAGAGGTCCTGCAGGCGTCTGAAGTGTGAGCTTGGTGGAAACTTTGCAGCACCTGCTGTTACTGTGGGCTAGGAATACTAGAGCTCCTACTACATGGATCTGCTATTACAGAGAATGTGGGGAGGTGTTACAGCTTGTGAGTGAGAGCTGAATGGTTTTGCAATGAGTTTGTGCATGTTTACAGCAGATGCTAAAGATTGTTTGGTTTAGAATCCATGGGAGGAAACAAGGAAACTGTCATTCCAACCAGGTCAAAATTTTTCCCTGGTGTAGCTCACTTTCTGTTCCTGTTAGCAATAACATGGAAGGGCCACATTGAGATGGAAGCTTTTTTTTCCTAATAACTCAAAATAAAAACTTTTGAACTGCATGAGCAAGACTTTAACATTATGAATGCTTTTTGGACTGATTATGCCAGAAAAATGTGCAAAGGTTTTCCACTGTTCTAAGATGTATCACTGAGATTTGAGTGCTGCTCTGCTGGAATCCACTTAGACGTTAATTAGTCTTCCATGACCAAATAAGGTTGAACCTTGTTTTGTGTCAGTGTCTAATGTTTTAATGCAGAGACAGGAATTGAGAGGGGCTATGAACTCCAGAAAGGTTCACATTCCAGAAATGTAAGTAAATGGATGCCAATCCATGAATAGGGCAGAGACGTGCCCAGAAAGGGCAACTCAGAGATGTTTCAGCAGTTTTGTTCCATTTCTATGTGAGTGCTGATTAGAAAGATGAGAGTGAATTAAAATTAATGATCATTTTGCACTATTTTATGTTCTGCATAAGAATGTGTAAGTTGAATTTGTTTTCTAAAATTTTTAATCTTACAATGTTTCACAAATTTTTAGTTTAATTTGTTCCTTCACAATTTTTAATCTTACATTAGTTTCATAAATATGTGTCTCAGTACAGATTATTTTTATTTAATGTGTAGTAGGAACACACAGGCTTATCATTAATGCATTTTCCCTGTTTTGGGTTTTATGCTTAGAAGCTTAATGTAAGTAGGATAAAGAGATATTTTAGACATACTCTATATAGATAGATATTAAAAATAAATCATCTTCTGTTTTAGATATCTTTGAATTCAGACTAGATTTTTATCTTATCTGTCACTGAATAAGTTTAAAGCACTGTTAGCCTACAAGTAAATCTTTCATCTGAATAATTTTCAAGAATAAGATGTCACTTCTCTGAGTCACTTAACAATTAAACAACGGATCAAGATCCTTTTTTCCTTTCCAGGGCCTGAATCCTATAGCAAAAAATTTCCCCTCATGTCTTATAGCGGCCTTCCAGTACCTGAAGGGGGCCTATGAGGAAGCTGAGGAGGGACTTTTTAGAAGGGCATGTAGTGATAGGATGAGAGGGAATGGTTTTAAATTGGAAGGGGGTATATTTAGATTGGATATTAGGAAGAAATTCTTCACTATGAGGGTGGTGAGGCACTGGAACTGGTTGCCCAGGGAGGCGGCAGATGCCCCATCCCTGGAAGTGTTCAAAGCCATGTTGCATAGGACCTTGAGCTGCCTGATCTAGCAAGAGGTGCCCCTGCCCATAGCAGAGGGTTTGGAACTTGATGATCTTTAAGGTTCCTTCCAGCCCAAATCATTCTATGATTCTGTGATTATGGCTTTTTTGTCAACAAACCTTTACATTTTCAACAAGGTATGGAAAAAGCCATTTTTACTCTCATGATCCAGTAAATATTGAAAAATAGATATATTCACAACATTAGGAATATATTCTGGATAAGCATTGGCAATTGTGTGCTTAGTGAAAAAAAGTCACATTACAATTATGTCATTATTCCTTTATGTGGAAACCATTAATACAGAATGAAAAAATAAGCATCCATTTGGGATTTAGATTTACTCTGCCAGTTGGGAAAAATATTAGCATCTTTTTTAGGAAACAGGAAAATCTTAAGCTACTTTAATTGGTTGATAATTCTGCCAATTCTCTCTGTAAATCACAAAAGTTGTATAATGTCATTATTATACACCAGAAAAGACTAAGCAAAGAAAATATCCTATCCCCATAATAACACAAATATAAGACAGAGAAAAAATATTTACTTTAATAACCTCGCACTTCTTGATACCTTCTATGCATATTTCCATGGCTAAGATAGAATTTAAATGACATTTAGTTAGACTTGACATAGAAATGGAAAGTTCACTTGTAGTTTGTAAATTAGAGAAATAATCTTTTTAAGTGCACACTTCAATGTACTGTTTTCCATGCATTCAGTTTTGCAAGTAAACCCTTAAATGCTGAATTTGAATTCTGGGGTTTCTTCAGACCAGTAACAGTGGAGAGGTATGGAACTGTACTGACTTGTGTATACATCCAGACTATAATTTTGAGTTTTATTTTATATGCCACATAGGTATCTCACCACCTACTGAAGGATATTTCTAGGGCTTATTATAGAGAATGGTTCCATTTCTGGAGCTAAATACAGTAGCCACGTGACCACTTCTTGACATTTATCACTGGAATAAATTAGAAACCACTATGAATCTCATACCCATTTGGTCAGTTGAGGTCTTTATTATTTTATCTCATTTGCTCTGCAGAGATCTGAAGAATTGTGACAGGAAGATTTAAATTGCTGGTCAATCTATGGTCCCTTATATAGATAAGATTCGATGCGGAAGGTTTGTAAAACTGGTTCCCAGATCACAGAAACAAGATTCCCTAAACCAATCTGTAAGGCTATTCACTGGGCTCTTCAGCAACTCTTCTGGGTTGGTTTGTTCAGAATGGAGTAGTGTGACAATTAGCAATATTAGAAGTCCTAGGGCTCAGGTATGGGTAAAAGACAGACTCTCTTATAGTCTCATTTGTTGTTAATTGTGGGTATAAATCCAGTATCACTAACAATTTCTAAAATCTAGTAATGTTCTTGTTCTGCTGACAGCTGTTGATTAATTTGGGCTGGCAGGAGGAAGGATATAATAGATATAATTGCCATAAGTGTTGTTTTTTGGTTTTTTTCTTGGGTAACCTTGAGATCTTCTTGGTTTTCTTTCTTTTCAGTGTGTAGATGAACTATCATAAAAATATCTGCAAAGGGAGAAAAAGATTCCTAAGACTCTGCACCTTTCTGTGAACACCATGTAGTGAACTTTTCACATCAACCTTGAATTAACAGGTTTTTCACATATTCTGAAACTTGGCCAGTGTAAAATACAGAATAAAATAGATTAAGACATGGTCTAATGGTTGCAGCTAGTTCAGGAGCAATGGTAAGTAAGGAAAGACACAGTGACTTTTTTTTTCTTCATCAAAGATTTTGTTATTTATAATGGGTCTTGATAGTCTCAAACCCACCACCTTTTTTCCAGATTATTTAATTCTCATCTAAACCAAAATTTACTTCTCAAATGTATCTCTGGCAAGCTTCTAATAAAGAAACTTTTGTAAGATAGTGTAAAGATTTCCCAGCTCTTGAGAATCTCAGAACACATTTTCGATGACAGATGTATTGTGGATATGTGCCCTCAGCAAAGATCAACTGTCCTCACTGAGACAGTGTATCCTACCAGTCTCAGCTGCACGTAGAGATCACGCCTATTTCCAAATAAAGACCAGGGGTGAATGATAATATTAATTCAGTCTATCAAGGTTAAACTTAAACTTCAGATTACCATTTTTGGAATCAGTATTGCAAAAAGAAAATCATTTAACACACCATTAACTTTTAGCTAACACCAAATTCTATTCCTTAATTTCAGTTCAAGAGCCCTCTTACATCCTAAAACTGAAGGGATATTTTCCAAAGGATTCTTTCAGACCAAAAAAGAAGAAAAGAAAATACAGAACAAAATTTCCAGAGGAGCCATTTCTATCATGACTGCCACTCCTGTCTAGAATTCTTTTCTTATGGAAACGCACACTGAATACAAATAGTATATCATAAAGTATTTGGGGGCATATTTTGATAGCCCCATAAGTTTCAAAGCAAGCTTTAGAAAAACTTGTTTCCCTAGTATTTCAGGTGCCTATGTGGTGGACTATTCTGTAAGTATACGGATGGAGTACTCTCATATTTATTAGAAAATAACTGCCTGACAGAAGATAGACCTTTTTTCATCTGTTCCTGTTTACTATGGCTAACTACAGCCTCTCATGAAATTGGTTACACTGTTCTGCAAACCACATAACAGTTTTCTTCAGTAGATCTCTTTCAGTTTTCTCTCTCCCAGACAGCACAACCTGTAATAGTTTCATAGTAAATTGTCATTTACAGAAGAAATATATCTGTGACACACATGACTGACTTGCCATAAACACTTATTTTAGATTTCCCTTTTTGTCAGATGAGGAATTTTGTCTCTCCACTTTTTAGCAAGGTCTTTTCAATATATTATTTTTTTACTAGATAATTCTTTAACATAGAAACTTTTGTATTCTCATAGACTATAAATGCCTTTTTCTTCTGTCTCTGGTAAGACAGTTGGGGACCAGGTCTCTTCAATATGACTTATGCATATATATATAGTCAAACTGTATGCATGTGGTGATTTCCATATCTGAGCACTGTAATGACTGAATTGCTCCATATGGAAGACTTGGCAGACCTGTAATGTGAGCCACTGGTTTCACTGTAAGTTCTAGAGAGTATACTGAGCTACTTCCATTTTAGAGACTGGAAATATCAGTTCATTAAGACATATGAAGTTGTTCCTACATCCGGTGTCAGGTTAGCTTGGAATAAATGAATACAAGCAAATGATCTTATTAATGACTCCAATACACTTATATGAGAGAAAATTGTAGATCCACAAGAGGAAGCAGAGATCTGGAGTTTTCTTTAGAGGTTTTTTCATGCTGATATAATTCCCTGGAGTGCAGACTTTTCTAACTTACTATTTATACTAGTGACTTTCAATATTTATCATGACAATTACTATTTTACAGATGGGAACAAGCTTTTTTTTTCAGTAATAAAAAAAAAAAGTTGGTGGTTTTTTTTCTGTAATCCCCTCTGAAGATTGCAGGGATGTGTAGAGTTGAGTTTCCAAAAACAAATAACAAAGGGAATATAAACAGTGCTCTTGCTGCAGAAGTTTTCATGCTATTTAAAGATAAATGGGAACCATTTTCTTTCAACGTTCATTTTGACATTTTAAAAGATAAGATGTACCTCTCAGCTTATATCAACTCAAAAGTATGTCTAAATATCCCTTTGGCATCTCTGTTAAAAATGTCAGATTTCTAAGATTCACAGGCAGGTTAAACTTTTTACCATTTTAGAACACCAATTTGTTTCCAAAGAGAAGGTATTACTGTTGATCAATAAAAAAATTCATGTGTGGAACCAGAAAAATAACCAATTTTTCAGTGTGCTGATAGTTTAGTATTGGTTGTTCAGAATTCAGTTGCACCCTTATCTCATCTACATACTGAGAAGCCAGAAATGAAATATTTGATTCTTGAACAAATCTCAACATTTCTTTCTGAAAAAAGAAAATTAAAAACCCCATATAAAACTGAAGAGTTATTTCAAAGAGAAAAAAATTAAATAGCTAACATCCAGATCATGCAAAGATGAAATCTACTGCCTTTTGGACAGAGAGCAGCTCAATATCCCTTTGCCACGCTTGGTCACTCTTTTAAAGTGCACTTTTCTTGTTTTTATCAGCTGTACCTCCTACAGTTTTGATATTATAAAAGTGATTTATTCTGTGTTGATTATTGTTAAGCCCTGTGGTCTTCTAAATTCTAAAGAAATTACTACACAAAGAGATACAGCTGTAAGTAAAATTATCTATAAATTTTCCCAACAAAACCTTTTCTTTTAAACCTGGTCTTTGAGTCTTTGCTTACTTTTCTTTCCAAACTCACTTCAGGTATGAAGTATTGTAAAGAGTCTCACAATACAATCTGTCATATAAGACTATTTCAGTAGGCTCAACAACATAGAAGATCTTTTAACTACTAACTAATCACTAATCCCGTCTTTGTCTATTGTACATGAACAATCAGAATAATGGAAAAGCTCTTTGAAATACATGTGCACACAAGAAACAACCACACACAGACAGAAGGCTAAAGGTAATGTAGGCATAAGGTTCTGAAAAAGCAATTTAAACTTCCTGGCAAAGGTATACTGGACATATTTTCCTCCACTTAATTTGAATTATCGACCAATGCTCTACAAAATTGTCAAATTCAAACATGTAAAGATCAAAATTTGGCTCCAAATCCTTGAAGTTTAACTTTTCAAGTGGTTCAGGACTCATATAAGTTTTGAATGGGCTGTGGGATTCTAAGTCCTGAAGACATGTGCTGACCTAACTGGGCTCTCTGAAGTCAAAGGTCAGAAGTATGTCAGTTGAGAGGGAATAATGTATTTTAACTGCTGATCGTACTTTAGAACACAATGCAACTGGGGTCTGACTGAAGCTGGTTGCCACTTCCCTTCTTGAGATTGCTTCAAGACATCTGTAGAGTTGCTCTTCTTAGTGTGTAATTTATGTAATACTACAGTTCATACCTTGGCCTATTCCAGAACAAGTAACAGGTAGTATTAGTATTCCTCCAACAGGAACCAATGATGCATTCCTCAAAATGCAGATGTTGCCCATGCAATTTGCTAGCATTAAGGATCTGTTTTGTTTGTTGGAGGAACATGTCTGTTGAGGTCTTCATCCCCACTCTTCTCTGCAGGGGCAATCTGTCTGGAGCTAAGACACCTTTGCTCAGTCATATATCCTTAATCCTTTTCAAAATCATCTGAAGAACTTTTTTCTTAGTTATGCTTGTTGCTAAAGCACACTGAATTTCCCGACTGTAGAAGACCTCTTTCCCTACAGTCTCATTACATGCTCTGAGCCTTTTTAGACAAGACATCTTTATTTTACACTACTTTGATTTCTCCCCTTAATCAGGACAGCTCCTGCAGGAAGTAAGAACAGGTTGCCTTCACGGGATTCTGACTTCTTGTGTACAGCAATGGTCCAAGTCCAGCATTTGAATCTGCGCGGCAAGGAGTTAGCCACATGTGCTAACTTGTTTCATGATATACAACTGGTCTTTTAGACACACAAAATATCTTTAAAGTAAACATTGTAGCTGTTCTCAGAGAAAATAAGATCAGATACATGCATTCAAATGATTGCAGCTAGATGGGGAATGTGGAGTTTGGAAGTATTTTGATTCGGTATTTGTGGAGTATGATAAAGTGCTCCAGTGCTTTGGTTGATGAATTATTTTAAAATGTGATATATACCAGTTATATGATGCATTAGAAAAGAAAGAGTAAAATATAGTAAGAAACTTATTTAAAAACATTGGATCTTAGTTCCTGAATTTTCCGTATTTCTTTTCTTTAGTGTCACTAGCACTTCACAGCAGGTTTTGAAAAATTGTTCCGTGTGGAAAAAAAATCCTCCTATACATGTTATATTCGCCTTTTTATTATAAAGGCCATTTGCATAAAAATAGTGGATTTGTGTCTTAAAAGTTAATTTTCTCTTGCTGCTCCCTCCCATTTAGAATCATCATAATCCTCAGAAGAGGCTGACATGGAAATGGTTGAAATAGCACAGTGGAAGAATTATGACTCCAAGTAGGATGTAAGCAGCAGGTTCTTAAAGGGAACAGATGCTGTTCCCAAACCAGTAACATTGCAAATAAGGAGCAATGGAGAAGCAGTAAGGCGTACAAAAGATTGTTAAAATGGATTTTTCTTAGACTTTGATATTTATTTGGCATTATTTAATGAAAATAAGGTCAGCAAGAGCATGAGTACATCCAACATGTCAGAGGATTGGTCCAACTGGTGCATTACCTTGTCTTCAGCAGCCGCCACTCACTGAGGAGAAACTAGAAGTTCAGGCATTGACCCCTGTCCTGCCAGGGAATACTTGATTAGAATTCAAGGGTGTGAAATAAGGAAGTTCCCAAGTGAGAAATTATGCCTTTGTATTCAAGAGTCCTTTTTACTTTCATGCAGTTGTCCGGTCCTTATTATAATCTCACCATATATCTTTGAAAAGTATTTTTCTATTCACAGAGTTGTAGAAATTTTCTAATTAGTATTAAACCAGTTTCTTTAGAGATTCTTCATTTGTTTGGTTGTTTTTTTTCTATATATCACATGATAGTGTACTTGATCCTAAGGAACAGCCATTATTAAAATACAGAAAAATATAACATAACTTATAATACAGCATTAATAACCTCTGGTTTTCACCTCATAGTGTCTATTAGTAGGTGCTGCTATTAGTATTATTTACTGATACTGAATTAAGTACAGATTTTCTTTGAACTGGATAATGAAATGTCTTGATAGGATGTATCTTTTATTCTACAAACTTCTTATTGAAATTTATGAGATCAGAAGATTGGTGTACATAATTTCTTGGAGGATGAATGGAAAGGATTAATACAATTTACTTCTTTGAATTATCAGATGCTGTCTATTGATCAAAAATAAAACCGATACAGATATAATAACAGAAAAGGAAATTAAAAAAGTACACAGCGCTATATGTAATTATAAGTACCTTTTCTGAAGGCAATTGTTCAGTTAATTTTCATGCACCATCCTCTCCATATTCCATAATCTCTATTCTATTTCTTTTGTCATGTAGAATTGGTTTCTACATAATCTCCAACTCTATTTTCCACATTTCATAAAGAATATTACATTTTATAACTATCAGTCACCAATAAATCCGCAAACGTTCCCTCACACACAGTCCCAGTCCCAGCTTTCTAAGCCTTTAGCCTGCAGAAAGACTACCTTTTAATAAATACACAATATGTGTTGAGAGGTTTTTCTCTTTCCTTTAATTAGATTAATTGTATTACAACACTTCAATACTCTGATGAATTTGGAAGTCTGTAAATTCAGGTATGAGTTGTGAAACTCCTTTTATATATATTATTCCCTGTTATATTCCAATCGCATTCATTAATTCATACATACAGGAATGTAGTATGATACAAAAGAAATCCTGGAATGTCAGCCATCTCAAGAGAGGATTTATGCTGCAGCTCTAAATGAATTAGCTTTTCTCAAAACAGTCACATTTCTGCTCAACAATTTGTAGAAGCTCCTTCATACTCAGAAGACCTAAACTAGGTGCCTGCCACACATTTTTGGGCTGAACTGTAGGTCACTGCTCTATTCATAGTGTCTGTTGCAGATAATGGTGAGAGAGAGGAGCTATTTAAGCTGTCTTTCCTAGTTTTCATCTGCCTGTCAGAGTTAGGAAGACTCTTGCCTTTATATTACCCTGTAAATCCAACAGAAAACATGATCTATATTAGTGGATCTAACTGTCTTCCCAAACTATTGAAGGTTACCAGGACTACAGTTCCTTCATATCAAATGTTTTGAAATCTGCTGTAATCACAAGATTTAACAGCATTTGGAGGAGAGAAAAGGGTTTTGCCCATCTGGAGTCCTCTTGCTCTTCCTCCTCTGAGCTGTTCTGCACTTTGGTACTCATCGTCCAATGTCTGCATCTCTTGGCCACTGGTGCTGGCCAGGTGAGATGGTGGAGGCTCTCTGTTCAGGTGTGTACAGTGGGTTTTGAGTGTCTCTCCTTTCTGCTCACCATTGCGTCCCCACATAGATGTATGAAGGAAAAAGCATGAAACCACTGAAGATTTTTTAACTCCCTGTGCCTATGGAAGTGCTAGGAAATTGGCTACTCGCTTATGATGAGGCAAAAGAATTTTAGACAAAAGTCATTAGACCACTTCAGGAGAGAATATTGTTACCGATATTTTATTGCAAGCTACTAACTCATAACCACAATGGAAATTCTATCTTTTGCTTTCCAATTTTATAAGCCAAGGATGCAGAAACCATAGAAGAGAGATCAAAAGAGGAGTTAGGTGTATCTTTTCTTGGGGTAGAAAGCATTTTCCCCACATGGGAAAAGGGGTGATAATTGTGACAGCTGCAAAGGCCTGTAAACTCACAAAGGGTGATGTGCTGGACCTGAAAAAATGCAGCAGATTATTGTATGTCCATTGCCCAGTCCTTCAATGAAGGGTTCTAATTCCTTGTCTTCTTCTCTCTGTGGTACCCTCCTTAACACAGGCTGAGACTCCTGCCTTCCTGATCACAACAGTGGTGGATTGATAAGGTCACCAGGTTAAAGCCCAAGGCTCAAGCTGGTGCTTAACTTACAGTGTCAATTTATACAGTCATTCTTTCTCTCTTCTGCTCCCTTAATTAGTATTTAAATATTCTAAGTGAAGTGGAATAGGTCGAACAGGGGACATTAATGACCTGAATCCAGAATACTCCATAGTCTATTTATTGGAGTGTTCATCTGGGGAGTGGAACAGACAAGGCAAAATCTACCAGCTCTTTCATTTAGAGCAGGCTGCACTGAAGCTTCTCACATCCCGATTGAATTGCCTTAGCAACAATATTATTATTTAAAAAAGAACACCCTCTTTTTTTCAGTAGCATGACTAGTCCTCTGCTTTTAATACCCTCAGCCTTAAAAAGGCCTTGCACATTAAATATTTTACTCTAATATTTTTTTTTGTGCTATTGGCAGAATGAGGAATGTTATGCATAAAATAACTGTGAAATAACATAAAATAGAGAAAATTACTATTTTACATTTGAATGAGTCTGAATGGAGTAGGGGTATTTTTTGCTTTTGTTTGGGGGTTTTGTTTTGCTTTTCTTCTGGGGTAGAAGAAGGTATAGCTGTTGAACTGTAAAATTAAGTGTCCATCATTAATCATGGACTCCTATGCTTATTATGCCTTATGGAAAGCTCAGCTCACAAATACAAAGGGTTATTTTGTCTAAGCTGCCAGGACTACAAGCTCACATTGGACACTGGTAGTCGCGCAGTGTTCTCCTCAAAGTTGTCACCAAATGTCAAAGTTTATTTATACTTACGAGACTATATGGGTCTTCAGATTGTATCCTAAGTGACACCTCTGAAACCAGAGAAATAGTAACAATCTCAGAGTTTCGGCTATTTGGAATTTAGCAAATCAATCTGTTGATGTAAAGGTGACATTTGTGACCTGATGAGGTAGTTCTGTGTGCATGAGAAATTGTGATGTGGAGTCAGAGGTATATATCCCCAGAGTAATCTTTTTATAGAAATATATATATAACTTTTTTAAGTTCCCATCCTCATTGCAAATCAATAGCAATCACAACCCAAAGTGCCAGGAGGCTCTAGCAGACATGTGGTGGTGGATTTAAATTGGATGGCTGAAAATGTAACAGCCTTCACCTGCACCCTCCACTCCTATGACAGATGTCGCCTCCTCCAAAGCATGGACAAGAGATCTACTCATGAATCTCCTGATCCACTGCACCATTCATCTCTGTATACTAAAGTAAACTGACTTGGATTCCACTTGGATGTAATACAGACAGTGAAATTTGTCTTGGGAAAGAAAACGTGTATTATGTGGGCAGCAGGGATGTCTGGAGACATTCAGGAATCTGATTTTAAGCTATTGCTGAATGACCACTGTCAATTCTAAAAGTAAAAAATGATAGGCTTCATCAGGTGATTACGAATCACCAAAAATGCCTGTTTTTCTCATTCTCCCACTGGGCACCTGAAGCCTCACTGACTTCTTGGGCAAGAGCCCTGCTTAGCTTTGGCACTTTTCTGAGAAACAGAATGGCTAATGGCTGAATTAATGGAAACATTGTTCTGCTGTCCACAGCAACCTTCTGTAAAACGGTGTAGAACACTTCTTTCTCAACTAGTCTATCTGTGTAAATAGCACCACTGTAGGCTTAGGGAGGAGGTTATCACTAGTAGGAGATGGACAAAAATGCACATAATGCCCAGGCACTGCAAGTCAGGGACCAAGGAGAGAAAAGCATCAGGATAGCACCACAGGTACTGCAGTAACAGAGTGGTTGCAGGGGAGAGTGCAATCATCTTGGTGTTATTGCCTCTTGTTTTGGAAGTAATGAAATTACAATGGTATCAATATACAATCCAAACCACATGAGATAATGAAGCAGCAATCAATGTCTTCTTCAGGAGTCCAGCCAAATGTGTTTATATTAGTATCTCAGGACATAAAAATCTAATTTCTGTTTTCAGTTGTTTAGGGCATCCTCTCTGGGCTCCTCCAGTCAGTTCATAAATTACTGTCCTGTAGATGATACCTGCCAGTCCTGTGACAAAGTCTCTGATACCATAAAGCACCAATAAATACTGGAGACATTTCTTGGACACCTCAATCATATAGCAAGTACCTGCATTGGGAATCTCTAGCACCATAGCAGCATTTTTCTTATCTTGACTCTCAGGCAAATTTGCATCACCGGTTGCAAATCACTCCCACTTCAGTGAATGTAACTGTGGTGATTTTATTGTATAACAGCCTGAGATTTTAAGAGGAAATCTGACTTGGCTACATCAACAGCCAAAAACATGCAATAGATAAACTTCTTAGCATACTGAGCTTTGTCTCTGCAGCATTGCTCAGACTAATAAATAGTGGGAATATATTTACATTACCAAAGAGGCACATAGCAGTTTGAGTTTGAAAAGTTAGGTAAACTGAATAAGAAGGAACTATTTTTAAATAGCAACAGACCTAGAGGAATGATCTTTTGAATGATAATTATATGTATATGTCTATATCTATATACACACGGAGTTTTAATTTCTTGTATTATAGCTGTGCAAATATCTGCCATTAGTATGTCCTTGGAGATATGCTGTGATACTAATCAGATTTGTCAAGATGCGACAGTACTTTTCTATTCTCTCTTACACATCATAAACTCTGGTTGATATCCCCAAGGGAAAAAAATGCATAATGTGTCATTTATGACCTGTTGTATGCACAAATCACTTGCATATTGTATGCAGTAGTATAACAAAGTGCTATTGATTTTGAATTTGACTTTAGGAAACTGATCTTTATTACCAGTTGTTACTTGGCAGATTTTTCCTCCTGCTGTGAAATGTTTGATTCAAAATTTATGTCTGGAGAAATGGAAGCAGTGGTAATTTTATAATACTTCTTTAAAAAAAAAAAAAAGAGCACGAGTTCTATCCTGGTAGGTAGACATTATTCATAAGCAGAATAAACATTCTATAAATAAGACTAATTTTCAAATAAATAATAAAAACCATAGTTCTGCTTATACAACACCACTGCTGTTTAGCAGAGTACATTTCTGATCAGTGTCAGGATGCTTGTGTAGAAGCAACCTTAGGAGGTAGAACTAAGGGAATTATACACAAATGCAATGCACTACATAATAAATAAAGAAATGTATAATCATTCAGGGTATGAATCTGAACACTCTACAGATATGACAGGTTAAGAGTTAGGGAACGTCTGATACCAAAATTGTCCTTCCCTGTTCTACAGATGTACGTGAGATACATAAAGGTCATTTTAGTAGCATTTTAGAGTATTGTTCTCACTTTCTACAGAAAAAGATATAAAATCAGTATTCATTACCATGAGGACTGGAAGACTTGTTATGCCATCTTCTTTGGTATTTTGTTGAGGTTTTTATAAGGGATTGGTATACATACCTATGGGTAATATCAAGGATTTAATTATTCATTTATTTCTTTAAGAATATCACTATAGTGATTCTCAAATGGAGGCTACATATATTTTGTGGTGACAAATACTTGAAAGTCTTCAACAGCCTTATACTTTAGCTCTACTGAGAAGTTTCCAATGGCATATTTGTAATTTTCTCTGTGAGAAGTGGAACTAAATCTGTTTATGTTTGTATAAAGCATGTCTGTCACTTTGTGTACAATCTGTCATCCTAGAAAATTATCAGCTTTATAGAGTATATCAACTGTAACAGTAGATAGGTGATCTCAGTGAGAGAAGCAAAGGTATGAGCAAACCAGGCATCAGGTATCACCTTATTCCTTGAAACTTCAGATCACTATGAGCAAGGATCCCTGAAATCACTTATGTTAATTTATGAGAGTTGGTATCATCAACCATTCCAGTAACATATGTAATATATGTTTTAATATTTTAACAATAGCTTGCAAACAGATATTGTGAACTAAGCTAAGTAGGAACTAAGAACTAAGCTAGCTAAGGAAGTACTCCGCTTTTCTACTGTTGTTGAGTGTGGAGTTATGAATATTTTTGCTATTATTGTATATACTGGGAAACAAATACCAACCAAGATTGTTTAGGTTATCATGTTCTTTTGTAAGGAAGACTAATATGAAAATTTTCAAATGTTTTCAGGTTTCAGTTATCATGGGTTTGTTTCATGTCCAGAATTAACATTTCTTAATACCCCAGGAAGGAGATTAAATCCCTGCCTTCCATTAAACAGTTGATGTGTGTCAACTGCTCACTTAGACAACATACATACTCACCTTCCTATCACTTTTCTAGTACCAAACCTATGCTACCTGGAATTAAATCTGCTTTGGCCTTGTAATTCTTGGGGTTTATTCAATTGAATTAAGAATGCCACAAAAAACATCAGCTACAACCTCTTTGCAACTTATAAGGATACTGGACATGTGAAGTATTTCTGTTTCCGTGAGATGAAATGGAGTACACACATTCCTATTGCCACTGATACTTGTCCTTGACAACAGAAGTCCAGTCAAACTGTGAGTGGTGTAGATGCATTTGCTCCATTACAGTCAATGGAAATATACTTCATCACATCACCTGAGAGCCTGGCCTGCAGCCCATAACAAGACAGTCCTTTGGAGAGTAATATTATTTTATGCTTTCATCAATCACTCTCCTAGGCTCTGCAGCTCTTCATGGCAGACTAAAAAATGTCATATTATAATCAAAAAGGTCAGTTGTGACTGTTTCACCGTGTTTGCTCCCAAATTAGCTTTACCAAAACTGGCCCCAGTTCAGGAAAAACTCCTTCCAGAAAGCACAAGAACCTGTATTTAATAATGCAATATTTACATTTATTTTAACTATTCTGAGTACAGAAGGATTAAAAAAAATCATTATTTTTAGGCACCAAGTGTTACATTCTATTTCCTCTTCTTTGACTATCTGCCTAGGACATATGTCTACAACCACAACAATAATAGATGGTAAGAACGGATCCGTTCCCTCATCATCCATGAAGGTGGGAAAGAAATCAGTTGCAGAAGACCTTGTGACAACATTCAGCTCACCAGCAGCATGGATCCTTGTTATTGCTCTGATTGTTACCTGGTCAGCAGTAGCTATTGTAATGTTTGACTTGGTGGATTACAAAGCCTTTGCAGGTAAAATTCAGCATATTCTGTTTGACATCTTGTATATTAAAATTTAAAAATATATTAAGTGTGTTATGTAAATTTGCATGTTTCTCACCTTCTTGGAGCCAGCACTATGTCTCTGCTGACTTTACCAAGAGAAGAGATTGTGGGGAATGTCAGAATGTATTAGTTTACGCTTCATACATCTTTAAATCTCGCCATTTTGTGAAGCCCATCCTCATCCTGGAAAATCTATATGCTGACATTAATATAGTGTGTATATGAGCATGTGTAATCACATTTCTGCTTTGCAATTTCTACATAAAATTATTTCAAGAAAAATAAAATTACTAATTCACATTTTCTGAAATATATTTTAAATTCTTTCATACTTGTTCTGAGTCTTCTGACATCTATTTATACAGTTCAATAAGAAACATGCAAAAGATCATTTCTAAACATGCTGAACCTAAATTCATTTTCAAAACCCATAAGCATAGAGGACCAGATTCTCAACCTCAACTAAGTCATGCACCTGTCTTCAATAGGGCAATAATTAATCTGAGTTTAAGAACTGGTAAACTGACTCAGCAAGACCAAGTTTTGGGGTACATAGTGGTTACCAAAAACAAAGGTGAAAATGAAGTGTGTGGTACATGGGCTGTGATCATAGTTGAAGAATTGGAAAAAAGGAATAGGAGAAGAGCTTCTTGAGAGTAGCCCTGCTGAGAAGGACTTGGGGATTGTGGTGGACGAGAGACTTAACATGAGCCAGCAGTGTGCTCTTGCAGCTCGCAAGGCCAATGGGATCCTGGGCTCCATTAGAAGAGGGGTGGCCAGCAGGGACAGGGAGGGGAGTGTCCCTCTCTACTCTGCCCTCGTGAGGCCCCATCTGGAGTACTGTGTCCAGATCTGGGGCCCNGACAAGGGGGAATGGACTAAAGCTAAAGGAGGGAAGGTTTAGATTAGATATTAGGGGGAAGGTTTTTACAGAAAGAGTGGTGAGGTGCTGGAACAGGCTGCCCAGAGAAGTAGTGGATGCCCCGTCCCTGGAAGTGTTCAAGGCCAGGTTGGATGGGGCCCTGGGCAACCTTGTGTAGATCCAGACCTGGAGGTTGGTGGCCCTGCCTGTGGCAGGGGGGTTGGAGCTCTATGATCCATGGGGTCCCTTCCAACCCAGACCATTCTATGATTCTATGATTCTATGAAATAGAAATTACCTTGTTGCTGCTTGATTTTTACACCTTGTGTCTGGCAATGATATATAAATGGAAATAAAAAATATTAACTATCCCTGTTTGTAAAGGGTTCATAGTGTTCAGCAAGCCACTTTGGCAGCAAAACTGTTGTGAAGTAACCAGGCTGTAGTGACTGGAAAGATATAAGTGAAGCAGAAACATATTATTAGAGTCCTTTTCTTTCTTAAATGAGAACTCTAGACCTAAAGTTATCACATCTGTCACAATAATTAACTAGGAACTGAAATTCAGACTTCAGCCTTTTAATTCAAAACAAATTGAGTTGATGTTTCAAAGTTAATTTCCTAGACTTTATTAGTTTACTGATAAATCCATAGATTTGTGTCCTGCTATATATCAATATTGACCTCAAGATTAATTTTAAAAGCTTTTGAGACATAGAGCTTGAAAGAAACTGACCAATCCTGGATCAATGGATGACATGGAAGCTTGAAATGTAGAAAAATTGTATCACAAACCTCTCCTAAATTTTCTGCTTCTCATTTGTCCTTGTTTTCAGAAGGAATTTGCTTGAGTCACAGCAAAACATAAAGTTCTTTTTGAACAATTCTCCCAGAACAGACATCAGATTTGAATTTGTACACAACACAATGTTACAACATTGGTGTAAACCAAGAGAGAGCAATCATCATATTTTGCTTTTAATTTTCCATATTAACTGTCGATCAATATCACAATATGTTTTCAATAAGCAGTAAGGAACCAGGGCATAACTCAGGCAAAACTCCTAAACTATGTGATTCCTGAGCTGGCTGTCAGGTCATGCATGTTCGATATACTTAGGGTAGTACTAAGCAATGAGAATATGTATTCGTGCTGGAGACTGAAGGAAACTTTCTAAGCAGATGGAAATATGATGTTCATGTTGTATTGGTTAAATGAGCTTAAATCCCAAAGGTGTGGATAGAAACTGACATTTTCAGACCAGGCTGTAGAAATAAAAAATGTAAAATTTAATCTGTAGGCTAAGTTCATTTTTTTAGGAGATCTCTGAGAGATGATTCTTCAGTATTTTGAGTTCATGAGTTCATTTGTTTTCCTTCCCAAAGATATTTCAGGTCCTAAGTGATTAATTAAAACAGCATTTAAATCAGGTCTCAACAGTGAAATATTAAGAGAAAGAACTTCTGTGCTCCTTTAGACCAGGATTTATTGAACTGTTTCTGTATTTACATAAATATAACAATAGTTACATAACTCTTATCGTGACCCTTGGGTTTCAACTCCTGAATTCCTACTCAGTCTGATTTTCTCCAGGCAAAACCCACCAATTTATAAAAATGTCATGGAAATAGCTGAAGATTTCACATAGGACCACCTGGCTCCATTACTGATACTAGAATGATCTTCTCCCACTAACAGTTTAGTCCTTTGCCTCCAGTGGAGATACTGACATCTTTTAATATAGAAAGTTGCACTTGGGGCATATTTTAAAGTGACTCCTTAAATCTAAAACCCACTGATCTTTTCTCTCAGGTTTGACATTGTTCTTTGAACAACCAAAACTGCATTAAAAATGAATAGTTATTTTCAGGACTGTCAGTAAGTTTTGGAAGCATGATTAAAATTAATTTCCTCATTTTAAAATGCAAATGAAAGATGCTAAAGAAATTATATTCAACTGTATATTTTTTAATCTATAAAGTGCGGAATCTTCAGTGTATTTTTCCTTAAATAACACTTACCTTTCATAAGTCAGTGCTTTCAATTTCTTTTCCATTTCTTTACCTGAAGTTCCATGAAGTTCAAGTTTAGAAAATATGCATAGCATATGAATGAAGCAAGCTGAGACAGCTGAACTTGGTTAGTCTAGAGAAAAGGAAACTGAGGAGTGACCTAAGAGTACTCTGAAGATTTTTTGAAGAACAGTTACAAAGATGACAGTTACCCAGATGATGCCCTTGTTGTATCAGGTGATATAACAAGGGAGAGATGGCCAGAAATCACTGCCTGAGAGGTGCATGTTGAACAAGGGGGATTAGTCTTTACCAAGAGGGTAGTGCATCACTGAAAGAGGTTGCTTAGAGGGGCTGCAGTTTATCTGTCCTTGGTATAGTTCAAGATGGCCATACTTAACCATATCCCATGTTGTCAAGAGTCCCTCACTGAGTGGGATTGCACTAGATGAACTTTGGAGATGTCTATTGATAGAGATCTATATGATTGCAAGATTTCATGGAATGTCTGTTAGAATCACAAAAGATATTTAGAATACACCTACCCAGAGATCTCAGTGGAGACACAAAGGTTACTAAAGGGCAGATTCTTCCACCTTTGTGGAGTGTACCCCCAGACCTCAGTACTCAGGATTCCATTCACTTATTCATACAGTTATCCTGTATATTTCTGTGCAGGTGTTTCGCAGTGGTACCTGGTGATATGACTTAAAAACATACCGTGCACATCTGCAGAGCCAGCCCTTTGTCAGATTTGCAGGAAGCAAAGACCTGAGTTGGGGAAGCTCTGGCACAGCTGGGTTAAGGGCCACATACCTCCACGGTGGGTCCGGTTCTGACCTGTGAGGTCCCACTGGACATTTCCACTATGTTTCTGCACCAGAAATAACCATCTACATAGCTAAGCTTTACGAACAATTGTTCTGTGCAGGACTGAATGCAGCAGAAAACAGGAGCCAGTTGACACAGCAAACCAAGGTAGGAAATGTGTGGCTGAGGAATACATACAGCTTTATTCCTTGTGATGACACTACAGAGCTGCTAGCCTCTAAGGCAATGCCTTAAATTATGAGTTTATCTAGACGCACCCTGACCTTATGCAGATTCCTGGAACTAAGTAGAAACACAACAGAATTGTCCTCAGAAGAGTAAGAATTTTTGACTGGAATTCAAACATTGTTTGCTTATGTGAACAATGATCAATTTTTCTCTTATTGTCTTAAAAGCAAACAATTCCAAAAATACATATAATATTGGTACGTGTATTTTAGCTCTTAATCATTCTTTTATTTACCCGTATAAGCTTCATGTTGACTCTATGATAAAAGAATGCCAACCCATGGATTTTGCTCCTTGATCATTACGTTTTCACATTCTTTTAGAAGTAAACTATCAATTTGGGGAATTTCGACAGTTTATACAAGACTAAATTTGTCCAATGAGTAACTATATGAAGTGCTTGGTTACATCCCAAAGCAGGTGTTGTAAATTACTTTTGGAGGAAACCCTCTGTATTCACTGAAAAGGAGCCTTCAGAACTGAGGGAGGCTGAGGGACAATAGCGCTTAGGTTTTAGGTAGCTGATTTTTGATGACATGAGTTCAACCTATACTCATAGACAGATTTAAAATACATTTTCTGGAATTTTACACATCCAGAACACGTTTACTGTAAGCTCTATAGTACTCTGTAGTATTCAAGAGGTGCTGGTTATGATAGAAAACATTGCAGGTGGACCCCGTTTTACAGGGTGCATGTGTAAATCTGTGCCTCCTTAGTGGTCATGTGTCAGTTTGCTCAGAGGTTAGAACAGAGACAGGATTTCCATGTCAGCCTTGGCATTGGAATTTGAGGAAAGCATGAGCCAAGAATTAGATTGATGCTGAAAGATTTTGCCTGTGTTCTATCTAAAGAGGAGAAGGAAAGCAAATGTTGCCATGTTTCACTCTAGTGTGTTGTGTTCATTCCTTTGAGGAAAGGAATGAGAGCTTGCATTCCTATCATGTTGCTTTGTACAGCTATAAACATGACTGAAATATTTCTAATGTGGTATGAAGGTGCCATGCATTACAAAATCCTGAGATAAGAAACTACGAATCTCATGCAGTTCATAGTGTGTACGAATAAGCAATAAATAGCATATTGCTTAGGAAGTTCTCCTACATATTCTCAGAATTTTCAGAAATGTGGATAAAAGATTCATTTTGGTTTGACGTGTGCTTTGCAACTGTTTGTTATTGTGCCATCCTTTGTGTTAGAAAATATACCTTGTTAATTGGTATCATAATTCATGAATGTATTTCACGCATTGCTTGTACACATAACTGGATTATATATTTTAATTGGTAAATGTAACTAAATAATTTAAGATTATTTTAGTCCTAAAGATTGATTACCCAGGAATCTACATTTGCTAATGGGCTAATAAAGTGTTCAGAATTCTCTGCCATCTCTGTGACCAATTACAGCTAATTAGCACCACCCTAATTTCAGCTCTGGAGTGTTCAATATTCAGAGTAAATTGGTAGTGATTTAGCCAGTCACCTAAAGGCCAGACTAAATCAAACCTAATGAAACCTCACCAGATCTATGAAATCCAGAACTATCCACAAAATAATATAAGTGAAAAAATAGCGGAGACATCCAGCACGATGAGCTTGCCATATTATTGTGACTGCTTTCGTAAAAGAAAAAAGAGCAGGTTCTTTGTTGTGGATAATTCGGTTTGCTCAACCATAAAGAGGCTTTTTAGAAACCTGCAGCAAAGGCAGAGGGATGTCTGTGGAGGGAATGCCTGCCAATGTCAGGAATAGGGAGCAAAAACACCACAGAGGCACAGAGAATCACAAGGAGCATCTGGGATTCCAGTCAGGCGTTCTTTGTAATGCTTTGTTTGTTTGTTTGTTTGTGTCCTTTTTAAGCTAATGGCAAAATGTCTGGACAAATTGTTGTGGGTTGTCCCACATCAGCTTCTGACTGTAACAGAGTCTGAAGTCACCATGTCCCAGCCTTAGCTTGTGGTCACTTCTATTACTGTCATGTAGCTACAGAAAGCTATTGGTTGGCTCTGGGGAATCAGGATGATAAACCTATTAATATTCTCTGGTAGAGGAAAACAAGCAAACAAAAAAATTAAGAGCCATATATTCACATACAAAAGACATAAGAAGGTGAAGAACCGAACTCCAAACAACTTGTACTGTATAATACACATGGACCTTCGTTTTCCCAGTCTCCTGCATGAAAGGTGCAAAAGCTGTTAGCTGCAGTGTTTTGTCATTAAGAGAAGTGGACATCAGCAAAAAACAGTTATTCTGATGGGTTTTTTGTTTATGGGTTTTCTTCTCTTTTTTGTGTGTGAGGTAATTGCTATTAGGAATAGATGCATCTTTTTCTCTGGAAACATTATCATGTTGCAGTCATTCTTTTGGGCTCATGTTCACTGGAAACTTTTAAGAACCGCAAAAACAAGAGTGCACTTTAATTACTCTTGTATTGCACACCAGTATATACACCATTTTAAAAACTGATAATACCTTTGCACAGGATTAAGAGTTAACTTCTGGTTAGTTTAAAGCACCAGCAAACTTAATGGAACAAATCATTTTGACTCTTGGGGCAAGAGGTGTTTCACAGTCTCACCAAATTTCAGTGGTAGGTAAATGCTTTTCCATGAATGTGAAACCCTAGAAAAATCTCCCATAGAACAAAGCAGTGGGATGTACAACACGCTGGGCCTTGTTGTGATTGCTTTGGAATTTATCAAAACAGTGCTATGGTCTTTTGAAATACAATTTTTACTGCATTTACAGGCTTCAGTCCAGAGCATGTGTAAAACAACACGTTTCAAAGTTCTTAATGAAATCTTTAATCTAATTACATGGGGCTACCATTAGTGTACAAAACCCTACAAAACAGTTTTCCACTGTCTTCCATAATGATAAAAGCAATTAAAGGGATTTAAATCTAATTCCAGTTTGAAGAAGGGCTACCTAGATGACAACTTATTTCCCATGTTTCACTCTGCAATAAATCATACATCTGAGTTATAAATACCTAGAAAATGAGTTTATGCTGGAAAGAATGACAGTCAATGAAGTACTGCAGTGCTGCAAGTATGTGTTTTGCCCACATGGTCTGGCATATGCAATATGATAAATTTTGATAGATCAAACTTCATGAGGTCATTAAGCTGAAAATATGAAATTTCAGAAAATAACTTAATTAATAGAATCTAAGAAAATAAATGTCTTGCATGCTTAAATGCACTTCATGGGATACAAACCACAAAACAAATTTCTGGCCTATAATGGTACCTATGAAATTTCTAATTTTAAACAAACAAAAACCTCCAGTAATTTATTTCAGTAAGGATTCAGTAGCATAATTATTTGGTTCTTTGCTGTTGAAGAAAGCAAAATACCTCAACTAGAATCAGCTATATGTAATACATTCTTTTCTGAAACAATTATTTGTAGTTTGTGAAGATACCTGTGCTTTATTCAACCATGTTTTCATATTGCTCTAATTCATGTTGCTTTTTTTTTAATGAATTCCAATTTCTACTTCATAACAGCAGCCTCACAGAGATGAAATAACTCCTCACTTCACTCCGTAGCTGCTTCCTTTAGTCAAGCAACAGCTGAGGATGTTCATTATCGCTAATGGTTTTTCTTCCTTTTTTTTTTCTTTTTTTCTTTTTTTTTTTATTGGCCTTTCTGGGGTTCATCCTGTTGCCATCCACTCTAGCCACCTATTCACAACATTGTGATGATCCCTGTTTACCACCTGGTAAAGAAATTCTGCCTGCAGTGTTCTGAGTACGCGTGTGCGGACTGGAGATAACAAAGCATGGGCACGCTGAGCAAAGTGCCAGGACGCGGCAGCACTGCTTCTCTGCTAACCCCCAAATCTAGCTGGCTGGGACTGCAAGGTTCATTGCAATAGCTTCTGCCCAGTTTTCACATCGTGCTTGAAATAGATCTGTCAGCTAAGAGATGACCTCAGTCAGGAGATTCCCAGGAAATTGTGGCGAGCTGAGACTCGTTTTACGCTCAGAAATGCCCTTTAAAAATGCCACTGCACAATTATTTAACAGGACTGCCTTTTTAATCTGAAGTTAAGATCTGTGTTCTTTGTCAGCGAAGTGAATCCTTAAATGAGAAAACAATAAAGCTTCAAATTATGTTAGATAAAATGTGAAGCTGTTTTATAAAACACCATCTTATTGGGGTCTGATCCATCAAATCAGAAGTCTTTCAGCTGACATCAAATCAAGTCATATTAATTACATGCAAAGCCTGTCCTAAACCTACATTCCTGTCCATGTGTATGGTGATATCAAAAGTACTTGATACTTTATGACATTTTGTGAATTTCTTTTTACATTTTGGCAAGTAGATTCTAGTTATTTCATTTACATTTTGAGTCAAATGCTTTTATCTGCTTTCAGGTGAGGTTTTCTCTATGGACTTGAACTCAATATAATTATCTAAGGCTGGTCCTGGAAAGACAAGGAGATTTATACTACAGTTTGTAGTCTTCATATTTACAATTTAATTATGTAGAAAATAGAAATTAGTGGGTAATGTTCACTCTGAGCTCTATTTGGCATTGTTTTTACACTTATAATTCCACATACTTATAATGCAAAATTAAATTTTAATTTTAATATTTATTATTCGGTGATGCCCAAAAGAGTTTGTCCTGAAGCTTACTGCTGTAAGCATGACAAAAATGTTAGTCTATGAAATAGGGACACCTGAGCTAATAAACTGGAATTTTAATACCGGTAGACTTTATGTGTGTGTTGAGTTTTATATGCTAAATACTACTCTTCAGAAGACCACAGAGTAGAAACAAACTACTATTACTACTAACAAACCTTAAAATATATATAAACTTTCAAATTAAAACACATCCCTCTAGATTTTGAAGACAATATTTTACTAAAACTGGGATATGTTTTATTATCACAAACTAGTGCTAAAAATTTGTACTTTATCAAACATGACAGAATTCTCTGTCTTCATCAGCTGTATCTTGTCAGTGTCAATGAATTAGATTATATCTCATAGATCAATCTTTACACCAGATAATTACCATAACTTGTAGTTTAATTGCATTCAATTCACTAGAGTCAAAATATGTAATTGATTAAAACCCAACAATTATTAAGTAACTCAGTACAATTCATTAAAAGAAAAACCCTTCAAAATAGGTTGAACTCTGAATATATATTTAGCTGTTTGACAAGCAAAAAAGATTGATAGGAAACTACATTCCTGGCAGAGATATTAAGACTGGAATAATGACTGGAGTGATTTGCACAGATAAATCAATTAGTCACTTTTTGTTGTTCACTTCACAGGAATAAGTGACACAGACCATGAAACATTATCAGATTTGCTTGAGGTGTTACAACAAATGCTACCACATGCTTAAACAATCCTTATTTCCAAAAGCCACTGTTAAAGACACATTATCAGTCCAGATGAAAAAAAAGAAAGGTAATTCTGTTCACAAAATACCACAATTTTACTGAAGTTGAGTGACTCTGTCACTTTATGAAAATTATCTTCTGTCCCAAGAATATACCTAAGGCTGAATGAAGGACTTTGGAATTCTGTCATTGGTTGATTTCAAAGACCTGATTTAAGTGTGACCTGTTAATTCCTATTAAACATAAAATTTTCTATTTTTAAATTAATTTGAATTAAAATTGAGAGCCAAGGTGAGGCTTTCTACAATAAGGTTTTTTGGAAGGTAATATACAAAGTCCTTCAATTTGACTGAGATTCTTTAATTCTTCCAAATTTCAGCATTTTCTAGAAAGTTTTGGAATTAAAATTTTGAAGTTTCCACTGAAAAAGATTTTCTATTATTCTCATACCAGTGAAAGTGCCATCACAAGTAGAACCAAACTTTTCCTGAACTCAAAAACTTGTCTTACAGAGTATGAAGTAATAAAAGGCCATGACAAAACGAAATGTTATAGCAAAACATTGTCAGTCATATGAGTGCTGGTTTGGAATGCACCCAATTTATTGAGGTGAATATTTGTATTGACCTGGAATTAATTATGAATGTTAAGTTACAAAGCTAAATGCTTAGCCAAAGTGTATGATGACAAGAGGGATTTAAATATGAAACAGTACCACTAGTAGGATCCATGTCACATACCTCAGATATATGACAATGAAGTGTCATGTCCAAGCTAATTTTTCAGGCTTCCTTTCCTTCTTATTCCGTAGAAAGGGCTAGGCTTCTTTGTAAATTAATTCATATAGCTCTAAAAAAGGTGTCAGAGGAAACCGAGAGATTTGCCTTCTGAAGGTCACAGTATGTCTTTCTACATTGCCTTTTGAGGAAGCCTAGAAACCACCAGGGATTCAACACCTGGCTTTCAGGTACAGTTGGCTAGATAGGATAATCTGAATTTAAGCTGTGATTAAATTAAATTACATCCTGTCAACAAAAAGTCTTCAATATTAATTGCATGTTTCATCCCTGAGCTTAACCTGCTGAGTAACCATTTGCTTCCTTTCCCCTCCAACCTCCCTCAACAGACATTTAGTATTTTTCTACTATATTATCTCAGAGGAACAATTGTCTCAGTCCCTGTTTACAAGTTCAGCAAAAGGCAGAACTTCACAGCCCTTGTCTGTCTGAGAAATAGTCTGTATTCATAAGACTGTTTACAGTTTAAATTCAAGAACCTCTCCCTTCTACTCCCAGCACAATAAATGCTATATGCTGTATGCTATATCATATATAAATCATAGTTTATACTTATAGATTTGCTCTAATTATATAATACACATGATAGCAAGAGAAGTGTATTGTGAGCTTAGTTTTAAAATTATTGTGTTCTAAATTCTGCCAAGAAATGAAAAGTCAGAAAGAGGACAGCTAATCCACTCTGAATATGCTGAATCCAAGACTAGTCAAAATACATTCATGGTACTGCACCCTTGCTGGATACCTGTAAATAAATTTTTAAAAATAGTAATCTAGATTATATCAAAGTATCAAGATCAGAATTATCTCAGCTTCACTTTTGAAGCATGAGTATGCAAATCCTCTGGAAAATATTCTTTTCCTTTGCATGTCTGTGAGGCAAATGGCATCTTTCTCTCTACTTGCTACGCCCTGAATTGATTTATTTCCTTTGTTTCTTGTGTGTTTTGTTCCACTGGGGAAAGAACCTGCTGCTGTCAAAGTTGTGGGGAGAGCTAACAGCATGGATTTGATCAGTAGCAATTTTCATTTCAGTATTACCTAGTGTGGTATTCTTAAGCATTTTAGGACACATTGTTGCTGTTAGCACTAATTTTTAAAAAAATGTAGGAAACAGAACAAAAATTAAACAGAAGATCTATGCACTAGGAAACAGATTTCCAGACCTGTGTCACTTGCATCAGAGCACGAATGGATCTCATGGAATCTGTTCATATACAAAATTTAATTTTGCAAATACCATTGAAGTGTCCTTTACACAGCCCCAAACTAAATTTTTAAAGCTTTTTATGCTAAAGAGGATTTGCAACTTGGGCCTTTTAGTGTAGGCGTGACTGGAGAATTTTGCCTCTGGACACTTAAAATTTCTAATCCCTTTTCATAGTTTGCTATGAAGATGTTGTGAATTAAAGACCAGGATATGATGTTGAGGGCTCTGATTCATCAGCAAAGATGGCTTGCCTTGGGGTGGTTGGAATAAATTCCTCTGCTCTTGATCTTTCTCTTCTCTGAGCATTTCCCTTGCCTGCCTGGGGGGACAGCTCTGCTACCTGTGATGCTGTTCTTGAACTTCTAGTTGATAGACCAGTATATTAAAATAAATTGACACCAATTCTTGTTCAGTTTACAGCTGTAGTCCCTGCGGCTGTAAAAGCCCATGGCTGTAAAAGCAACTGAGCCATCCCTAAGCAACCAGTGGGTAAAGGGGAGGTGGATAGCCAGAGTGGAAATCAAGGCAGCTGTCCGAAGTTAAACCATCCCTGCTTGTGAATCAAAAATCTCAGTTATGTTAAGACCCCTCTGGCATAATTCTACAAGTCCACTTGGACTCCTTAGCGCCTCTAGATTGAAGCACAAACAGCATCAGGGGTCAGGTTGCAGATTTACTTTTTAATAGCCAGGATGTAAGTGTTCATTCTCCTGGTAAACACTTGAGAAGGGCATTTGTGGTGAATCAATTGAAAAAAGTTAATTCTCAACATCTCAATGCATGAAGCCAATGCAAATAAATAAATGCCTTAAGATAAGCACAGGAAATATTCCCTGTTATACTACTTAGTCTTCCTGAAATTTTTAATCCAATGCAAAGTGTAGCAAGTAATAGCATAATAACTTAAGAGATCATGCATATTTCTTTGCAATTATGTCATTTCATCATGGCACACAACTAATTAATTTGATGTGTATGATTATTCTGTAGCAGATATCTATATAATATAGTCTTCAAAAAAAGCATTAACTGAAATATTTCTTTGGTCTACATTATTAATAAGAATATGCAAAATAATAGAAATTCAGGCTGGTCTTTTCTGTTTCAGATTAGTTAATTGGAAATAAAAGGAATTATGTATTTTTACATTTCTATTTCAAATAAAGTTATTTGTATATTTCATTACGGCACTTTTAGAAAATAACTGTTCATACTGCTGCCATCAAAGATGTTGCTTCAAGCCTGTACTTTGCCTGTCCTTGTAACCTGCAAGTCCATGTGAGACTACTTCTGATTAATGCTGAGATTTGGCTTGTGAGTCAGAACACTGCAACCAGAAGCAGTTCTGAGGACACCTGTGTTAAACTTCCTCTTGAAATATTTGCATACAGAAAGATAGTGGTAAACAGAGATGTGATTCCCATCTTGACACCATTAAATTCAGTGTATAGGTTTCTACTGAAAATTCTAGGAAGAAGACTAGACCAAAGACTCAAATTACATTTGTCATCTACCTTTGATTGTGTACATTTGTGGGAAGCCTTCACGTAGATGAGGGTGATCTTCAGTCTGTCATTTCAGGTGTACATTTACATAAAGTGAATAATGGTTGTCCCTCTTCCTAAGCAGTGCTTGATACAGTTTTCAACAGAATAAAAGTTTGCTGGTCAGAAGAAATATTATCAGCAGCTGGAAAGTTCCTCTGAAATGCTACATCAGCATAACTAAGGCGGGGACAAAACCAGTAAAATCACTCTTAGAAAAGACTTCAAGATAATACCTGTATTACTCACTGATGGTTGCCCTCCCTGGGTGTGTTCTGGGGAGCAGGGGCCGTCCTTCCATTAAAGGTCCCAGGAAGGTGTTAGTGCATTCAGCTACACAGGTTTCTCATTTGCCAGCTTGCTTGCCTACAGAAGCAGAAAGATCAGAACTAGTTAAGTATGCAGATGTACACAAGTGCATCAGAAAGAAACTCTAGAGAAGTTTTGAGAGAACCAGATACTTGGTGTTTGAAAGTAGCTGTCTCTGTGTTGCAATTTGGACTCTGTGTTCTGCTTTCAATCAAGACTCAGGTTTATTCTGGCTCAGGTCTACATAGCTTTCTTCTTCCCATCCTTTACATGTACATGGCACCAATATGACCTGTGTGGTGAAGCCAAGGCTCAGCAATTTCCCCATCCAGGACTTGGGTGAGGCAGAGGGTCTAAGGGGAGATGTGACATAAGAAGTGCGACACAGATGGCAAAGAATCCTAAATAGGCATCAAGAGGCAGAAGACCTGGGCCAGAGAACAAAACTGGGCTGAAAGAAAGAGTTTAACTGAAAGGATGACAAATCTATATTTTCCTTAACCCAATCTAACTTCAGAAGAAGAGCCAGAACTTCCAGCACAGATTAAATTATCAACTGGGTCCTGAATCATTCTGCTAACAGCAAGTACAGTAGGATACAAGTTTGTACCAGCTTTTCACAGGAAGGAGAGATGTCCTCAAAGCTTTGAATAATAAAAGTTACACATTCAAAATCTTTGTTTCTGTTAAAGGAAGTAGTATAATTAGTCCTGTATAAAATGAAGATTAATCACTGAAGGAGTATTTATTTTCAAACCCCTTTTGTTTTACACTCTGCACTCAGGAAGATCTGTTAACAAGCTCAGCACAGAACCACTGAGAATCATTCATGAGACATTGGAAGAATCCACTGATTGGCTTTATGGCTTTATTTCTTTACTGTCTGACATCGTATGGAGTGATGATGATGACAGTGATGAAGGTATTTGTAATATAAAGACTTCTGTAACTGCTCTAACTGCTGGCTTACATGCATTATGTTGGCTTACTCAGCTTTTAACCTCACAGACAAGAAGGTCAAACAAAATGAAAAGTGAACATTGTTGTTAATAAAGCATCTATTGGCTATTCCAATCACTAAATTGATCTCTTTGTTAGCTTTCATCTCATGTTTAATGTACCATTACAGAAAAGCTGTCAGAATTAAATATTACCATTAGTACATCTTGAAGTAAAGAGCATTAATTTATACAAGACTTCAAAGCCACAATCAAAATATGCATCAGGGTATTGCTTTAGAGAACGGCAATAGCTTTTTTCTTTTAATCAGTAAGAATCTAAAGAACCGTGGCAAATATTCAAGACAGACCAGGAAACTTAGAAGTTTTTTATTTGATATATTGATGAAAGAGCAATATTTTGAAATTTTAAAAAAAATAGAAAAAATAGTATTTTGTCAAAACTAAAGGGATTTTGAATGACATATTGCAAACAATTCTGTTTAGTAGAAATTATGGTTCTGTCATAGTAACATGCTTCATCTGACATCATCTGATAAATGAAAGTAAATTGCTAACATTTGAAGTTTGGAAATAACTTTCCTTCTGTTATAAAGAAAGTAGTTCCCTGGTACAGGCAGAGCAGTAGTGTATCATCATGTCACATCTCATTGGTCATTTTGACAAGTAATGAGTGTAGGAGTGACATCATTTCACGGTAGTTTATTTTATATTCTATATGGCTATACAAGAATATAATTAAAAAGCAACATATACTGAAACTGACTTCTACCTGTTTGTTCATAAACCTGAGATACTATGAAATTTCTATGTTTTAAACATGTGCATGAGCTTTTTACGTTAGCACCATATATTAATAGATAGGCTGCTACATGTGAGTCTGTGAACTAGGCATCCTATTCTGAGATATGATTTATAACTAGGAGAAAGTCAGTCTCTCATATGGTTGAGAAACAGAAAAGGTGAAATATGGAGAGCTTGCTAAAATTTGAAAAGTGTTCACTTTTACTGCTTCATAGCTCCCAAAGCACCTGCAAGCTTTCAAGTACTTGAGTGGACAAGTGTTAATGCAAGTAGGAAAGGTCATAAAATAGCCAACACACAAAAATTCACGATCTGAATGCTTGCTAAGAAGTGTTTGGAACCTCACTCGCAGTCTTTGTCCCAAGCAGTACTTCATTAATACCTACCAAGAGTGCAAAAAAGCAGCAGGCAACTTACTGCATTATAACATAAAAAGTAAGTGCATGTGAATTCGCTGCCCATTGTGAGCTGCAGTGCACTCACCACAGTTGTCCAGGCTCAGCCCTTTAAATTCCACGTCCCACATAGAAGTGGCGTGACACAAGGTGGCAATCAAATGTTCACAGCTCCCCAGAAGTTGAGTGTTTTTTGCCTTGGATTTCACTGAAGTATTGTTAGGTTTAAAATCTTGCTAACCTGCATATGCATCTTATTATTCGGAGCTAAAAGAGAACCACTGGGCCTTTCCTTAAAACATGGAAGCACACATAACATCAGAAGCACAAACACAGATTTGGATGTGTCCTTGGTTACTACTGCACGTTGAATTTATCTACCCCAGACCCAGGAAAACCTCTATGGTAAGAGAGATGTGTTACGAAAAATCCAAAATCTCAGAATAGAGTGCTTGATGTTTAACATATGAAGAATAGATTTTATAAATAAATAAATTAAATGAGACAATGTGAGGGGAAAAAAAAAATGTTATCTCTTCTCTGACATTTGTTCTTTTCTCTTGGTTTAGGTGAAGTGGAACCTTCCCTGAAAAAAGGTTGGTTAGTTTCCATACTATAAGAGGGCAAATTTTTTGCAAACATTTTAAGAATTAACTGGTATATCTGTCATTAGTTACATGTCAGCCTACTAATGATGTAAGTTGATCTTTAACAAAATCATTAAGATAAGAAATTCAAGTAATAATACTTGCTGTACAGTTTGCTGGTCTATGAAAATTCTTGACTTTCATTATTATCTACAAAATCTGAAAAATGTTCTGAAAAGCCCAATATACTTACAGAAATAATGCTGTCTGTACCCTTGACCTATAAGTTTGACTCCTATTAATGCCAGTATGAATTATGTGTATGTCTTGATATAAATAATATTTAGGAATAATAATATAGAAAGAATATTTAGTGAGAAATAATCATGAGGTGTTGTAAAAGCATTTTACCTTCTGCCAACGCAAAAGCCTAAAATAAGGACTACTTCTGAATCTTCTGAAAAAAAAAAAAACCAACTTCATTATCATTGAATTTTTAAAGCAGACATGTGAAGCAAGTAGGATTTGTAATATAAATCTTTCAGACATGAAAATTGTCATGCTGAAGCATAAAACTTAAGTTCAACTTCTATTAATTTGAAATGAAAATGTATAAGAAGGCTTAAAATGCTGGTAGGATGTAAAGCTTTTCAAAATTAGGGTGTAGTTTTTTTATTCAAATTGGGCACAGCTTGAGAATAACCAGATGTGTAACCATCCCTATGTGATCTGAATTTGGTATCCATCAAATTCTCAATAGATAAATGCCAATACTAAAGAATCTATCACCCCTGTTGGTGCTGAGATTACAATCCAGTTCTCTCCGAAGTTAATTGCCACTGAATCAGGCTTCTATTTAATGATGCATTTTGTCAATCTCGATAGGATATCCAAGGAATTAATAGGCTTGAAGATCAGGATCATTCATCTTTTTCTGGATGATCCTTCATGTTAGAACTGAAGAGAACAGGCAGTGTAGGAAAACATTTCATCCCTTTACTCCACGGGTAAAAATCTCAAAAGGGCTCAGCATTGCCCTGCTGCTTCTCCCAAAGAGAGAAATGCACTGATGCTTTTACAGTGGGTGCAATGAGTCTGAAGCTGTAGTGCCTTGTCAGCAGGGACACCAAGTACCATGAAGAAAGTGGTCTAAGACCCTTTCTGGATATTGCTGTAAGCTTTCACATGACAACAACTTCCTCAAATAACTTGCTACCATCTCCAGGTGGCTGGAAGTGTCCATTTCATCCTGGCAGCTAAAATCTGGCCTTGATTATACTTGGTTTTGTCACCTCTTTTCTGGGCTACAGAAATACAATCCATGTGACCTGAAGCCAATAGTCCCTTAGAAAGGCCTTTGCAGATTATTGCGCGTGTCTGCCCAGTGACAGGCGGCTGTGAGTTCCTCAGAACTGTTACTGTCTTTCTTTGCCAACTTCTCTTACAACTGTGTAAATATCAGGCAATCCCATCACCTGGGTCTAAGCCTATATAGAAGTTTTCCAAGACCTCTGTGATAAAATCTAGAATCAACAACTTTTCTGCTTAGGTACTGTGAAATTTGTTCCCAGGGCTAAAGCTCATGACTGCAGAAGGCAAAGCTCTGGGAGGTGAGGCGAGGGTTCAGACCAGCTCACGCAGGCAGCACTCTCACAGACATCACAATCTGTTCCTCTGAGCACACGATGCACATCTCTTTGAGTAGCTTTTCCTAACTACTAATTCTGTGCTGTCGTGTCTGTGGTCCAGAAATAAGAGAGCCAAAAGAAAAGCTTTCTAGAACAAAACAAGACATTGCATCTGTCATTATTCCATGTGACTGCTGTTAAGGATGGACCCAAAGAGGGACCAGCTATACAAAACTTGCGGCTTTTTGGGTGTGAAAATGTGAGCACTTAGATCTACAAAAACTGAACCAGATTTTTAGGCTATGAACTATACTCTGCTTTCCTTTAAAGGCCCATTTCTCCATCAGAGTCCCTTCCACTCTGTGCAGCATTGTTACCTATAGCTTTGCGATTTAGGTTGCTCTTATGCTTACGGCATTTGAACATCCCAAACAAAAACAACAAAAAAAAATAGACCCAGTGAGACTGTGCAGTACACTACTACTGTCTCCACAAGATGAACAGTTTGACTTTTTGCACATACTTACAGAAAACCTCTCTCAAATTCCACCCTGGAAATACACATTATGATTGCTACACCAGGTGTTTGTATTGGATCTAACCCACAGTTATTGTGGTATTCGTGAATAGGCTGAGAGGTTTTGAAAAATCACCATAAATATTTCTGGTGTAGCCTTCAATCTTTAACTTTGTTAAGATTAGCATTTTTGTTGATTAGCACGTTTGTTGATTATCATTTTTTTATGAATGCTAAAATGTAAGCACAAAATTTACTTTATAGTGGAATACAGTAAATGAAAAAAACCCTAAGATTGCTAGTACCACAATACAATTACATATTGAATAAAATCCGAGGGGAGCGGTGAGGACACTGTGTAGTGATGAAGGAAGCAGAGAATATTGTAGTGATAATTAAGAGCCCAAAGAAAGCAAAGATCACCTTCCTAGAAATGTAAATTAAAAGCAAAGATAATAAAAGTACAATAATGACTATGGCCTTGCACAGGCAACAGGACAAATATCAGTGTTAGAATTCTTTAGAAAGGATGGAAATGTCTGTTGAATGCCTTTGTTATTCCAATTATTTTTGCCAGTTCAATTCTTATCACTAATATTTATCTTTAATAATTGGAAAAGAGTGAACATTTGATAGTGTCCAGCAAAATAGAAAGTGAAAGATTCTGCTCAGGACTTTGCAATCTTTAACAATGCATATTCTCAGCTTGCTAAAACTACAGATCATTTTCACAAAAGACATTGAGAATCCTAATAACAGTTTATTGCAGTCTTAGTATGGTCTGGGCATCACTTCTTTTGAGAGCAATGGTTATGAATTATAAACTTCATTTTTTCAGGGTTAGTTTAACATTTAGAGGCAAATCCAATTATTTGACAGCTGTATGTTTCTTTTTGCTAGAAATTATTGTTATAAAAAGAGGGAGAAACATTTGTTATTTTGTGGTGGATATTACTCCTATCAGTTGTGAATCTGGAAGAGAGCTGAGAAATCTGGTGCACGAAATTGGATATAATGATCTGTAAAATATAGGCAAGTACAGATACTTCAGCATTGTCCTCCATGGCTAAAAAATGTCATTAAACTGGTCTGGAACTTCACTCTGGTTTTCATAAGGGTAACTGAAAATTTAAAATCTGAGCACAGATTCCTCATTTAGTTAGTCAGGGTACGCCTGACAAGCTGTGCACAGGTAGCAGTGGGCTTTGTACATTAAAGTAGCATCTTGTGCTTCAGAAAAACCCAATGCATTCTCTCTGGGAAATTGAATCTGGTCTTAGGAGACCATAAAACAAGAAGCCACAAACAATAGCATTCCCTGTCACCGGTTGCAAGGAAATTTGTTAATTACAAATAAGCTTTTCAGCACATCACCTTGTCCCTCTGTTTTTAGTTCAAATGAGAATAGGATTGCCTGAGTATTAGGCTGGTGACATAGGTGTCATGCTCATCGTAAAAGATGTAGCAACTTCTAAGGGTATAGTTGGTGACAGTAACTTACTCTCTGCAGCTCTGACCGAGGCGTAGTTCCTCCAGACCTGAATCCAGACACTCAGTCACATTAAGCCCCCCAGAGTTACGACAGATAATTTCCTACAACTCCTTTTCGGACTGACCAAGCAAACACCTACCACAGCTTTGCCTGGGAAAGGGGAGAGGTAGGAACAAACTGCTCAGAGAAGACTGGTTGGGGGTTTGCTAATTTGGATTTGAAAGTGGTTTTGACATTATGGCCTGTACAAGCCTATATTGGTCTCAGTCAAGGTAAGGAAAAACATGCTGACAAATACTTAAGGTTTTAGTCCTGCAATTTATCACAGAATCACAGAATCGTAGGGGTTGGAAGGGACCTCGAGAGATCCCTTATAGTGTGTGTCAGGGTTTTTTATCTAAGTAGGTAAGAATGGATATATTTGATCAGACCAAAAATCCAGTGCACTCAATGCGTGGGACAGAAGTCCTTATTGTTGCCCAAGACTGACCAATGCAAATACCTCAGGAAGGATATAAGAACGACTAAAAATGTAGATAATTTGCCAAAACCATTCTCCATACTCTAGACAGGGACTCCCTGAGCTATGGTGTCAATGAATATTTGCCTCAAGGTCAACAGCATCCTGGCTTGGATCAGGAATAGCACAGTCAGCAGGACCAAGGAGGTGATCATCCTCCTGTACTCAGCTCTGCTGAGGCTACACCTTGAATACTGTGTTCAGTTTTGGGCCCCTCACTAAAGGAAAGACATTGAGGCCCTGGATCATGTCCAGAGAAGGGCAATGAAGCTGGTGAAGGATCTGGAACACAAGTCTTATGAGGGGCAGCTGAGGGTACTGGGACTGTTTAGTCTGGAGGAGGCACAGGGAACTACCTGAAAGGAGGTTGCAGTGAGCTGGGGGTCAGCCTCTTCTCACATTTAAGTAGCAATAAGACAAGAGGGAATGGCTGCAACTTCTACCAGGGAAGGTTCCGGTTAGAAATTAGGAGAAATTTCTTCCCAGAAGGAGTGGTTAGGCATTGGAACGGGTGGCACAGGGACGTGGTGGAGTCATCATCTCTCATTCAAGGAAAGATTGCATGAGGTACTTCCGGACATGGTTTAGTTAGTAATATAGGTGGTAGGGGGATGGTTGGACTAGATGATCTTGGAGGTCTTTTCCTACCTTAATGATTCTGTGATTCTGAATTTAACAGGGACACAGTTCTTGCATGACTGTAATCCATCTGCCACTTTCTGTGAACCCAAGGCTACAGACAGTATGTACAATAACTTTTGGAAGTAAAACCACCCTGGCAGTAAGATGCTGGACCAAAGTAGGTTTCATAACAGGATTTTGAAGAAGACTTTTTTTTTTCCACATATTCCTATTGTTACCTTAATGAAGTACCATATACATTAGAAAGTTTTTTCTTTACTTTTAATTCAGTATCATCAAGCAACACAGTGGAAGCAAATTAGGCAGGATTCAGGGGAATAAACATTGCTTATTTTTGCAATTTTAGATACCATATTGTATTTCAGATGTAGCCTGGGACTGTCAGAATTGACAACACAGGACGTGTGCGAGAAGTGCACCCTTATAGGATAGTTGGTGAATACTAGAGTACCTTAGGATGTTTAAAATGTTATCAGGTGCCTATTAAGATTCTTATCTGCACTAAAACATTTTTCTCAAGATTACATTGCTTGTTAACATGGCAACTATTTCTGGGCAGAATACTGAAATTAGACGGTGATGGTCTTTTATAAGACTTTTTGTTATGCAGTAACAAATCTGAAAAAAATTAAGAAATTAAGTGGGTTTTCTGCAGGTAATATTCATGATCAGGAAAGAGTTTCCAACAAAAATAATCAGAAATGTACTAGAGAATAAAAAGAATACTGTAGATGCAACCTGAAAACTGAGTTGCCAGTGTGGCTGTTATATGCATGTCTTGGAAATTAATTATGCAGTTCCATTCATCCCTAAAGTATATATCTATTTGCACTGGTAATGCCTTCTAAATTCAACTTCTTTTATGTTGCCATATGGTAATGCTCACTTTTCCGTGTATGAGTTGCTACTATAGATCTCTCTAAAAGGCTTTCACTGTCTTCCTAGGCTACACTTTACTACAAAGCATTTTGCGTAGCATTGTATAAAGTACATCCTGTGTTAAAAGATGAAAATCATTGATTTATTTAATTCTTAGATGCTAAACTGCTTTTCCAGATACGTATTTTTGCATTTTTGTGGCATCCATTTCTGTTACTAATATTCTTTTTACAATCTCATCTTGTTTTACTTCCTCTGATCAATACAGTAATAGGATACCCACAATAAAATAACATTTAATAATGTAAAGAAAACATTCACTGTATTATCCAGATGAAAACAAAATACATATAGCTTTAGGGAATAGTTCTTTTGCTTATTGAAGAATAGCGATTGCGTTTCAATTTGAGCTGAAATATTTTAATCCAAATTTACCAGCTCTCTTTTAAAAGATACAGAGATAATTTTGAATCACTGGACTAATAGGAATGCTGGGCAGAAGTGTAGCAGCACAGAGGTTTGCAGCTGTTTAAGCTATCTTCTTAAATCAGGGAAAACCTTAAGTGAAGTTATCTGGGTTATCTTGGTGAAAAATCTTCATTTGAGCCCCAGCAGTGGAGCACTGGGGAGGTTCTCACTCTAAGAGGGGAATGTTAGGCAGATGTCCCCGCCCCCCGGCTAGGGGCTTGCTGTGCCTGAGACAAAGCAAAAGTCTTACCTGGTGAGTGAGAGGGTCATCCAAAACTCAGTTATACCTACAGCACCAAAACTCGGGGTCCTGCGTGCTTGTTACAGAACTCCAAACCCCTCACAACGACTGCTGTGCAAAGGAGAGGGTATATCAAGTGGAATCCCATGTTCATCACCCACAGAAACAATATCCCTCTCCTGCATGCCAGGCCCATTTAAAATAAACAACTAAATAACTAAATAAATATTCATTAATTGAATCTAGAAGTGATTGAATTTATAAGATACATATATACAGACTAATACATTAGGCTCTTTTAAAGCTGTGCAGAGGAGATGTGGTTAGCCTTGTGATTTCTTTATTTTTTCTTTCTTTCACAAAAAAACCCCACACATTGAATAGATTTATATGGGAAAAGATTTCTTTGATGCTAATAAAGATTAGAGATTTTATGTACTACTGTCTATATCATTTTACTCAGAGGCCTGCAATTTTTGTCTGCATTTTGTCTGCATAAAATTACATTCAATTAAATGCATACTCTGATAAAACTGATTATGAAAAACATTTAAAACTGCTCCAATAACATCTTTGCAGGCTGAAATCCATAAAGAAAAACGTGTCAAGACAATTTTATTTTCCACAGAAAGAAAAGAAAAACCTGGTTTTTCACATGGGTCTATCTCAGATTCATTTAATTTGGGAGTTTTTGTGGTTATTTTTTCATTGATCAAAGTGTAATTTTATCAATTTAACAATTTAATCAAAGTATAATTAGCATTCCTTTTACATTTCAGAACCAGCTACAGAACTGCAGTCTGAGAATGAAAAAAAAAAAAAAAAAATCCCAGTAAAACACAAAACAGTTTTCACTTTTTTATTTACTTAGAAAAAAATTACTTGCATGTAAAAATATTCAGGGATTAAGATTGTTTAATATCTTCCACTTTTAATTCTTTCAAAAGCCCCATCATTAAAATTCCTCCTTATAAAAGAGACTGGTGTGATCTTCCTGAAGAATGCCAGTGCTGCTTACAGGATAGTTAGTCAAAGATAATTGCAAATACCCTACTCCTCTTAGAAACCTTTCTGTCAAGATATTGATTTTCTGCTGGAAATGGAAACCTTACCAGAGGGAAAAGTAAACCCAAAACAAAATCCGTTAGGCTTTAGATAGAAGAGGGAAGAAATGGTTGTGCACTGTGTCAAGTTCCATTTGCCTTGGTAAACTGAGGCTTCCAAATTGGAATAAGCCACAGCCATTTCCTTCTTTCTGGTGAAGGATGTAGTACAACTTTTGCATTTAATCTCAGATAAACAAATCTTAAGAGAACGATGTAACAGCTCCCATGTTCACAGCTAGTTCCTCAGCCTGAGGGACTTCCACCAAACTTTCCCTCTCATCACAGCTCTTCAGGAAAAAGAAACCATTTCCTATTTTGCTGAAAGACAGTTTTGTATTGAAAGAATTTGTGGGAGTTAGTTTTTAAGCAGGTCTTATAAAAATGCCCAAACACATAAAAACAAAGGGGAAATGTCAACTACACCAGTCAGTGATTTTGTGACAAAAATGTTTTGAGAAGTGCATAGTAATATAATCATGCACTTTCACTCAACATTAATTGCTAAAACTATTTTATTCTATAGCAGAAGGAATACTATTTCTAACATAGCAATATGGAAAAATATGTACATATTTAATTGTCTTTAATATAATGAGAAAAGGAGAACTGGAACAAGTTCAGTTTAGAAAGATGGAGATTATAAAAGACTGACTTACAATAAAATCTTTACATGGGCTGGCTTATTTTCCTGTTATGAAAATAAACTGCACACTGTTTAAAAATGTCTTCCTCACAGTGTATCTCCTTCTCTTTATAGTCTTGTAAAAATAAAGTAGGATAAAACATCATCCTGGAAATAATACCCCTCAGCAAAATGATGTTGTCAGTAGTTCACCTACAGTGAATTTCTATTATAGACCAATGAAACTACAGTAGTGTGGAAACAATTGAATATCTCTTGAACTAGAATCTAATCTATTTATTTTTGTCCTGTTCTGGCATTATAAAGAAGGCTTAACATATATCTGGAAGGCCACATTAAATCCCTGTATTCTCGGGGGAAGATAAAGCCTGCTATATGCTACTCAAGATAGGTAAATTGTTCAGAAATATTTGAGGGTCGTGTTCTTTGTATCTCTGATAGATGTTTAGTCATGCCAAAGTATCAAATGGAGGGAAGAAGGGCCACTAGGGTGAAGTAGTTGAGCTTTGCTGAATAGGTTTAGGACCAATCAATGTCACTTCATGGCAACATTTACTGTTTACAACAATGTGTTGTTTTGGGTAAATATACACCAGAGCAGAGGATTTTCACCAAGAAGAATGAGAAATGGTCTTCTGTGACCTCTGTCAAAACCAGTCTTATACAGCAAATAAAAGAGATGCTGCATAAGTCTGCAACATCTGAAAGAAAAAAAAATAGAAAAGGAAAACCTTCATTCTCATTCTAAATTGTAGCTGTGATTTCCAAAAGGATGGACAAACAATTTTGAAACCATACTTAAGAAGCACTGTGGCCTGGTATCTCATGCATTAGATGAGTACACAAACCATTCAGGATTTTCATGGGTAAGAGACAATTGATCTCTTGTCACACTTTCAAGAATGATCTTAGATACATGACTTCAGGAAAGATGGTTCTGTCCACCAACTTAAAGTTGCTATGAATCCTCAAAACAGGGCAGGATCTAAGAAAGAAATAGGGTTAAAACTGTGCTAATAGCAAGCTAGAAGGGAAGTCACCTAAATTAGGCATATGTGTCACACAGACTTTCCAAGACCTATTGTCTAAATTTAAAGCATTTTGTTACACTGTCTTTGATTCTTGGATATAGGAATAACAGACCCATTTAATTACCCAAATAAATATATTCTAATCTTTTTTTTTTTCCCATACTTTTTTCTTGTTGCAGAATTTGTGTTGGGTTTTTGTTGGGCTGTTTTTTCCCCCCTCTAGAACACAGCTACATGATGTATTAGTAGTTAGCTGGAAGTTGCTCTAATGCACAGATTCCCTTATTCTCCTTCTAGCCCCACAAGGATAACTGTCACCCTCACCAGCTGGTACTATCTAGATTAAAAATAGATATCAGCTGCACAACTGCAAATTTCTCCTGAGGATAGTAGCAGAAAGAGAGTTGCCTACAATTCTTCATGCAGACAGCATTTAGAAACACGTTAGAAATTACATCCCTCCCATCTTCTAAAGCTCTTAACACCACTCACTCTTGCCTTGCCCTCAGTATCTATTTCCACCAACTCTTCAGTATAATCAGCTGACTGCTACCAATTAGTCTTGATAAACTAGAAAGGAAATAGCCCCATTAAGTTGCTGGCAATAGCTATAAGGGATTTGACTGCTCAAAAGCAAATTATTAACCTCTGGTTCATCAGGACTCCAAATAGGACTCACTTTCCTTTTTATGCTTAGATATTTGTAAGGGAAAGAATATCAAAGCAGTAAAGGCATATATTTCTGTGTTACATGTAAGAGGTTACAAAAAAGATGACCACCTGGTAAAATTTGCTTATAACAGTGTACTATTACTACAAGAAAATTTCCATCTGTTCAATTATACCTTTAAAGCCATAGATACATTCAACCTACTTTCCATCCTCACTACAGTGTTTAAGTAGAAACAGAATTGCTTTAAGCATGAGATAGTATTGAATGTCAGGGATCAGAAGTAAATTTCCAGTTCTTTTGCTGACTTCCTGAGGAAAACAGTCTTGTGAGTTTAGACTGGGACAATAATCCCATTTTTTTCTCACTTTGGTTCTAATATTGACTTTTATTATTTGGTTAGTTGGGGTTCTTTTAGGTATATTTCAGCTGCAAGATGGAAACTCAGCAGAAGGTGAGGCCTAGGAGTTGTTTTAGCAATGCCAGATTGTTACTCACCACTTCATTCCCTAATGAAGCAAGATGCAGGGCTGCGCTTTTCCACTGAGAGGAAATGGAGCCCAGTTAATTTGAATTCCTATGTCATGGTGGGATAATATATCCTGTTAAAACCCCATGCAGAACCTGAAGCAATTCATGTAGGCTGAGGCCCATAAGTGCTATCATAATACAGTACAATTAAAATATCTAAAAATAATGTTCTATATTCTAGTACGTTAATCAAGGAGACAGCAAAAAATCAAATGTACTCAAGTACTGTAACCAGTTCTGGGCTCCCCAGTATAAAAAAACCAGAGATTTCTTGGAAAGAGTCCAGCAGAGGGCTGCAAAGATTCAGTAAGGGCCTGGAGCATCTCCCCTGCAAGGAAATGCTGAAGAACTGGGGCTGTTCGGCCTTGTGAAATGAAGGCTGAGAGGGAATCTGATTAATGTTTATAAATATCTTAAGTATGGGAGACAAAGGGAAATGGTCAGCCTCTTTTCAGTTTTGTGTGGGACAGGACAAGGGACAATGACCCCAAGCTGGAGCACAGGAAGTTCCGCACCAGTATGTGGAAGAACTTTTTCACAGTAAGGGTGACAGAGCACTGGAACAGGCTGCCCAAGGGGGTTGTGGAGTCTCCTTCTCTGGAGGTATTCAAAAACCCATTGGGCCACCTACCTGTGCAACCTGTCCTAGGGAATCTGCTTGGGCAGAGGGATTGGACTCAATGATCTCTGGATGTCACTTCCAACCCCTACATTTCTGTGATTCTGTGAATCTGTGAAAATCAGAACCATGAGAACAGATGAAGAGGGAAGCTCTGCTGCAAGAACCAGTGCCCTGCCATGAGAGGTGTTGTTCTTCAGTCACACTGATGTAAAGCTGCACAGTGCTGCACCACTAGCTCACACAGATTCAGGGGACTGTCACCTTTTATTTCTCTTTCTCCCACTGCAATCTTCCCAGAGCTGGGGCTCTGTAGTGCATACCCAGTGCCAGGCTGCTGTTAGACACTGTGAACTTCTCCTAATGAAAATCAGCTGGGTGAGGAGTTCACCCAAACTATATGTTTGGCAGGGATTTTCAGTAAAGCCGCCTGCGTTACTGATCCTCAGCTGATTGTGAGGGCCTGCTTTGGGTCAACAGTACATAAATATATTAGCCTGCTAAAAATACATGCAATATATCTCCTTTCAACATCTTGAAATGGTCAGTAGGAAGACTACTAGCTTCCTTTCTTGGAGTTATTTAAAATAATCACCCTGCATGTTCTGTGTATCTGCACAAGACCTGAGGTCTAGAGAAGTCAGTGTCAAGCAGTATCCATATTTAAGGAAATAAAGTACTTATCCATTCAAAACCCAAGAAACGCAAGGGGAAAGATAATTTTTCATGTCTGCTTGATAACCCAAGAAAACAAACAATGAAATGCAGCTTTTAAAATAGATACTCCCTTACAATAATTTAATAAACCATGCTGTCATCTCATAAAGAATCGGAATGGTTGCCGTGGCGACAAAGATTATCCTTGCTGCTGCTTGATTCTGTCATTTTTCTAAACATGAATTCATAATATTTAGGATTTATTAACAGTGTGTCACACTGATAGAGATAAATTACATGCTTTAAACTGGCCATTTAAGTCTTCTATGATATTATAGCCACTTTGTCAACTCAGCAATAAGATATGATTACTAGAAAATTAAACCTATTTGTCAAAAAAGATAAAGCAGGGAGTACCAAAACTCTTAGAACAGAAAAAAAAATCTCCAATAACCTAATGTGTTCCCTTATTTTAAATATTTTGGAGTTAGCAAAGAGTCACTGTTTTCTGCCTTGTAAATTGATCAAGATCAGCATATATTGAGACTAGATTTATTTGTGCTGGGAAAATTTGGGTTGTAGTGTATTAGAATTGATGTGTTCCAGGCTGCAATCTTTTATGATGGTTCAAGCTGTAAGAGGGCACTTGTAGGGAGGTCTTAACAATGGCACATTTTGCAATGTATGAAAACGTATATACTGACACTTACGTATTATGAAAATGCATTTCACAACGTGGAATTTTTGTAGGATGTTTTGTGATGTGTAGTATCCTAATTGTAGCAGCAAGTTAAGTGAGATTCTCAGTGTTGCTATTGAGAAAATAGTTTGGTGTTCCTTACTGAAGTATTTCTGTCAAGTAATCTTCACTGCTGATACAATGTGAGGATGGTTTAAATGGTCAGCTCTACAGTCATTGTGCCATATACATGTTGCAGTCAAACAAGCAGTAAGAATTTCCCTAAAACCACAGTAATTTAAAAAAAAACCCAGAAAACATTCTCTGAAATAACAAAGTTCTATACTTTTTTTTTTTTTAAAAAAAAAGAGGCCTATTTTCTATAGTAAGTCACACAATAGGTGGTGGGAACCCAACAGAGCTGAGGCGTCTTAAGGCAAGCAAGGAATACATGTCTGTGTAGATGACTGCCTGAAGAATGTGATTTACCACTTAGTGGGCCATACTCGTCTCTGTGTGTAGCATGACGTCTTGAGCTGGCTGAGCTATGTCTCTGCTATATGTTGCAATGCGGAGGAAGTGACTCAGCTTTCCTTATAAGCAAGGTCTAGAGGCAGCCTGGAGCAACAACATGGAGAACAGTTCCAACATGCTCAGAATCAGGGACCAATTCTCCAGGTCTTCTTGTCTTGTACCATTCCTACCACTTATGCCACCTGAACTAGTTAATGCATCCTTTTTAAGCAGAACAGGTGGAAATAGTTTGAAAATCCAGCAACTAGATTCTATCAGTTGATTAAAAAAAATTAAATATATCCTTATACAGTTCTAAAAAGAAATTTAATCCAGGCTCAGCTGAAATGCAGTAAATCAGTATGGCATGATTTCTTCCTAATTGCAACCTCTGAGGTTTATAGAACAATAAATTAATACACACCCAGGCTGCAAAGAAGAAGATGAAAACTGAATAGAAAGTCCTTTTAGCTTAATCGTATTATATAATTAGCTTAGTTTTTCTACCATACACAGGTGGCTAACAACAATACCTATTTTGACCTTTGTTGCCTTTATCTCTGTAAAATAATGTTCTCTCTATCCAAAGACAACATAGGCCGGTGCTATATACCAGTTACGTTTCTTGCGATCTAGACAATCATTGTTTCAGAGGAAAAATACTCTCTGATAAAAGTATTTGGTATTTATTTACAAAGTCCTATGCAAAAATCAATCTTGGGAAGGGAAAATTGTGTTTTCTACTGTATCCCTTTGGCAATGCTACAGCCTGAGCAAATAATGAAGGGTAAAAATGGAAGATTTCAATTGTCTCCAGTAGGCATTAAAGCAGCTCCTTAGAGTTCAGCTGTGATATGCATAACTTTTCCTCTGTTGGATTACTTTTGAGATTGGTGTTCTTGCAATTTAGAACCTTCCGACCAAATCTAACCATAAAATACAAGGAGGCACCTTTCATAGAGTCTAGTGAAATTTGCTTTTGTCAAGGATTAATTTCATCCAGTGCCTTATACAGGCTTCCTACTGCAGAAAATTTATGCACAATACCATAAACCAGGCACCCTTTATAGGGTCTATATAGTCTTAATGACTTTATTGCGCACATGTAATAAATGGCCTTTAAATTTGTACCACAGTATGCAAAGAGGACTATGCAAACTTGATTTAATTCTCATATGCTTTTTCTCAACTTTAACATTTAGCATAGATTATATTAACCTGGTTTTGGCACAATAAGAACATTAGGAAAAAATTAGTTACAGAAGTACAAAGCAGTAATTTAGTGTCTGTGTCACAGGTGAGGAATTTTGTTCAAAAGAGGTGGCATAGCAAGGGCAGGTAAATACTGTACTAATTCCTCCTCTAACAAGGCAGTTCTCAGTGTGTTGGTATACAGCGTGATTAAAATGAGTCATTCTCTGAGAAAACCATGCCTAACTGGGGACTTTTATCTCTGTAATTTGTATACTGCATTGAATCTACCTTTTATTGTGTGTTGGAGCTACCAATTGAGAATTTCAGATTTATAAGATTTAGAAAATGTAGTAAAAAGAACATTTTTCCCTTCCAAAGGTAATTTGGAAAACATAAAGAACTAATACTGGTAAAAAACTCAAGATACATATAGAAAAATGTTTAGTAAAAGCATGTTTTTTCTGATTCATGACTAACACATTACTGTATAGCTGCTACAGATCAGCTAGACCTAGTCTTGATTTTTAAAATAGCTGTATTGCTCAGTTAAAATCAGAATAATTATTAAAGTCACTTAATGTTATTAATTTTGTCCATGTATACTGTATATGTATATATAGATATAAAATTGAACACTACTGTTTATTATTCTGAATATGCAGATGATAAAGCTATGGTAGTGCTATAATATTTGAAGCACTTTTTTTTTTATTACAGTAATGCATCTGATGTGTGAAAATTATTTTAATATTGATAACTCTATATTGTGTGGTTTTCAGAAATACATAAAGAGAAACTGGACAGACATGAAAAACGAACACCACCAAAGGGTAACTTTATTTTTTTTTGTCTGTTTACCTACATATATATGTGCAATATACAGTGTATTTGTAAACCGCATATGTTACCACTTTTGTATTATAGAGTCATTCAAAGATCAGTTGGCACAGAATGCAATTGATAAAAAATTCATGTATACCTTAGCATTAAGAAATAGTGTCATTTTATGTTTGTGTGGCTACATTGCAAATGCACATTCATAATAAGATTTTCCTGCCCAAACTTATCTAAGAATCTTTTTCGCAGCAAAACTGCAAGAAAGTAGAGTGCTGATGAACTTCCTTTGGTGCAAAAGGTGTGAAGTGTGTTGGTCAGGGGAGAAAGTAAATTTATAGGCCAGTGGGTGCCATCCAAGTTAGAAAGTCATAGTTAACTGTCAGCCAGGTGTGTATCAGAGATAAGAGAAACCTCCACTTTAACAAGCTACTTTTTCAGAGTATTCTAATCTCTAACTGGCACTTTCCAAAATTCCACAGAGGAACTGGTTGGGACTGGTTTTCAGAGGTCATGTAAAAAAAGACATTTCCTGGAGTATGTGCAGATATTTTTGCCTAAGAAAGCTTCCCCTGTAAAGGTTTGACCACATAAAATTTGATGAGCACCATTCTGAACCACCAGTGTAGTGCCTAGTAATGGCTGGAGGAAGCAAGAAGAGAGCTTATTAAGAATAACGTGCATATACATGCATCCTCCTTCACACAATTATATTCACTTCATTATCCATTCTTTATCTATTTTTATAGAATTTTACACCTCTAGTACTAGCTTCCCTGTTCCGTGCTAATCAGGGTCATCTGGAGTGCTTAGAACTGCTTCCCAACTACTTAATAAATCATGTATGAAAATGAAGTTTTTAGGGTATCAGTGGGCAATAATGAACTCAGATCCATTAGCAAGGGATCCCAGTTCGGGTCTTTTCAAGTACAGTACTCTAAAAAACCAAATAAAGTTGCAGCCTTGACCAAAACAGTCTCATTTGCAACATTTCATCTATATAGGAGTTGATTGAGAGACATAGAAGAACAGAATGATTACAAGGAAGTTACAAGATGCCAGAAAAAAAGCATTCATGTGCCATTAGTTAAGTCCCTTTATGCATATGCCTGATAATGCAGTCTTTAATTATGCAATCAATTACTGAAGCACAGGACAAATATTTTTTCTATTTTTCATTTTCATAGTATGTCCCAAAAGTGCATCTTGTACATAGGAGGAACAATTACAAGAAAACATTCTGTCTGGCCTCAAGCTAGAGCATGATAAAGGCATGAATCTTTTGGGAGTTTTACTGTTACCTTCCATGGTACCTCCAGGAAGCATGTACAAATAAAATCTTTTCTTGGTTTTAATAGGACAAATCTAGAGGTAAAATGAATTCTTTTAATAGAAGCATACACCCCAAATAAATTTCAGTCCTCCATGCAAAAATATGAGGACACTAGAGTTTTTAAAATGAAGTATATTTTCATTTGTCAAACCCCTTGTATCCAAGATACAAGATTTACAAGGGAATCCCATCTGTAATCTTAATTTTGAAAAAAAATTCTTGAAATACCAGGAACAGATGCAATGAATGGAAAGCCCAGATCAAAGTGGCTAAAATTACAAGATTCTTACAGTATTAAGAGCCAGGCAAACTGGTGCCCTAAAATTTGCTTTTAATTGAATATTTTTATAAATTACTAGTAATAAAGTCCATTCCAATTATTACACTTAGTCAATTTTATCCTCACAAGAAGAAATACTCTTAGAAATGACCCAAAGAAGCATTTTCTCATGCTTAAGAGCACTTAAATTACATTATTTCATGATTATGTCTACACATAAACAAAAATTCTCTACAAAATCTTCTTCCCAATTTCTTAATTGATGTATTAGCACTTGCACAAGGGCAAGCTGCACCCCAGACTGTATGACCAGGAGCTCAGCCAGTCAGTGGAGGTAAGAGATACCTTATCCCCCTGTACTCAGCTCTCATGAGACCACATCTAGATATTGCATCCAGTCCTCAGCCTCCCAGTTCAGGGAAAGCCCTAGGATGAGTTCAGTGTTGGGCCACTGCAATGGCCACAATTTGAGGGGAGAGGCTGAGGGATGGAGCTGCCTCAACCTGGGGCAGCTGTCCTCCAAGTCTGCCATTTCGTGACATACAGAGACTTTTTAAGACTTTGCTGCTGCTGAAGGCTGTTTAAGAAGTATTATCATTGTTATTACTATCAATAAGTAAGAGGTAACTATGCAATACTTTGGCAACAGGGAAGAACAATAATAAATTATATTGAAACAAAAGTAGATATGAGTATATAATTTCTCTCTAATGGATGGTGCAATGGTAATCCAAATGGACCCATAAGGTCCTTTCTGATTTTTATGGAAAACTGGTATTAGCAGTGGAATCAACTGATCTACATTTCCAGGAAACATCTCTTATTACAACAGGCATTGGGAAGGCATGGTGTGGTGGTTTTGGCCCTGACCAAAGGCCAAATACCCACCAAGCCGCTCGCTCACTCCCCCCCTTCAGCCAAAAAGGGGGAGAAAATAGATATTAGGAGGCTTAGGACTTGAGATAAGGACAGAGGGATCACTCTCCAATTAGTGCAATGGGCAAAACAGACGCAGCACAGAATAAAGGAAAGAAAAAGTGATTTATTACTACTTACTACAACTACTACACCCAGTGAACCGGAACGAGATAAGAAGCGGCCAGGTCTTCAAGCACCTTCCCCCCCACCCCTCCCTTCTTAGCAAACTTAAAACTCATCACGATTTTACTCCCTTCTTCCCCCCCCAACATGGCGCGGGGAGGGGCAGGGAATGGGCAGTGGGGTTCCGGTGATTCCCAACAAGCTGCTTTTCTTCCCCAGATATTATCACTTCTACTTCCCCCCACCCCTCGCCTCTTCGCACTCATGACTTTAATCAGAGATTCGCTCCCTTCTTCCCTCCCGTTCGCAGTACAGGGGGGGCAGGGAATGGAGAGTGAGGGGTTTCAGTCCGTTCCTCCCAAGCTGTCTTCCATCTCAGCTGTGGGGGGGGGCATTCCACATACACACACCCTTCCCCTGCGGCACCGTGGGGTCCCACCCACGCGAGAGTCGTGTCCACGACCTTCTGCAGCGTGAGTCCTCTCTATCGGGGAGTCATCCCCTCACCACAGGCCTCTCAGCAGGACTCTCCCCTCCATAGGGTGCTGACATCCGGGTCCAGACCCCCCGGCCTGGTCCCCCGCAAAGTCACAAGTCCCTTGGCAAACCTGCTGAGGCGTGGATCAATCTTCACAGGGCATAGTTGTCTCTGCTCCCCATCCTCATCCATGGGCTTCGGGGGGACACCCGTTTCACCATGGACTCCACCACAAGCTGCAGGGAAAACTTTCTCTTCACATTCTTTATCCTCCCCTCCTCCAGGCCTGACCTTGGAGTCTGTGCAGCTTGTTACATCTTCTCACTCCCGCTCCAGTGGCAAAGTGCGCCTGCCAGCAGTTTTTTTTTCTCCTATATGTGATTCACAGAGGCGCTATGACCAGCTCTGATAGGCTTGGTCTCAAATTTGGCCTTGAATGTACCAGTGTTTTCAAAACATGGGGCTTGCAGAAAGCTGTAACTGCAGCTTACAAGAGCCACTGAAGCAGCAGTTACACCAAACTGCAACACATGGGAAAAGGTTGTTCTATTGTGTGGCTTTTTTTCAAATATACTTCATTGTTGGAGTGAGGGATGGAAGAAGACAATGTGACAATGAAGTGCTACCTCTGACAACTATACACTGAATTGTAGTGATTTTGGAACACGCATCTCTGAATTAGCACTAGCCTCTGTTTTTTTTGCAGCAAGTATCTCTGAACATAGCCTGAATTGACCAAAAAAAAAAAATCCAGGTCTTTCAAAACCATTTCATTTACTATGCTGTCCCTCCTGCCCCTATGGACTTGTTAACAGGGCCATACTGATAATGCACATATTAAACATCTTAGAATAAAGCTCTCTGTATTTCAACATAAGGATATATTATGAGACAAATATAATGTGTCCCTATATCTTAATATGTGACTGGAAGACAGGGTTGTTGAAACAGCTAACTAGATAAATAGAACTACACCATACAAATCCATAGTATACTAGAAATCCTCATAAATTCACAAATTTAGCAAGTTAAATGGCATGTTTATGTTTGGCACAGAGGCTCTCTGCCCTGATTTCTGGAGATATGTCTACAGATACACCAGAGTTAACATTAAACTCGTTAACATTGTACAGGTAGCATGGGAGCTGTAGTGGCTCGGGTACAGTTGGCAAGTATTTATTTAACTGAATCGCAGTTCAGAAGGGATGTAATGCTGTCAGACTATTGCAATTAAATCTCACTCTTAATTGTCCCACTCTTATATAGGCATTTACATTCAGTGTTGAAGGGCTAAAGTCCAACACAGGGTTAGGTGCTGCAGTGAGCAGCGTGTGCATGTGTGGTGCTGGTTGGGAAGATCTGGGCAAACTCAGAGGCAAGCTTCTTCCCCCTTCACAGGTAATTGAGGTGGTTTTTAATGAGTGCAGATGCCTCAACAGTTAATTCATTGCTGTGATTTTCTTAGATTATGGTTTGGACCTGCAAGCCTGTACCCCTCTCTCCAGACCAAGTCCTTTCCTTTTTTATCTTTTCTTTTTTTTTTTTTTTGAGTGTTCCTTCAAGAAGAATTAAGCTATAGTCATCTAAGGTTACTTTACTTCTGAATAAAAGCATCTACACAGAGATTTAATGCACTCTAACTTCATTGTATTAGTTCATTTATCTTAACTTTCCTGAGTGTTGCTCTGTAGACAAGCACTTAGTCAGTTAGCTGGAGCAAGCAATCTCTGCTTCATGCTTACTGCACTCATCACCTAGCTTTATACTAAGCAGCAGACTTAAGACTTACTCAGCTGGAAACTATTTTTACTTCCCTTAGGTATGGAATTAGTGTCTTCTTATTACATCTCTTCTTTTTACACTTGCTTTTTAGGGGTGGGAAATGTCTCAGTCTCAAACAATGTAATGAAGAAAAACTAAATCGCTTCCCCCTTCACTACATTTCCACTTGATGTAAATCAAATACACAATTAGATGATCGAAATTTGGAAAAATCTCTCACATATATGCTATACTGCTTCTTTTTAATTTTATGTGAAGTAGATAGCAATATTCTTATATGATTAACTTTGGAATATCTTGTTAAATTACCTTTAAGTTTTCCATTATAAACTTCTATTTTAAATCATTTAGAAATTTACCACACTCCAGTCATTGAGGATGAAATTTTTCATGCTCATCTTTTTGCCCGAGGCTGAATTTTCATTCAAAGTCATATAAAAATGTTTCAGCAATTTCCAAAATCTAGGTTAGTGAAAAATAGGTTGGGGTGTTATATTTTTTCCAATGCTAATAACAGTTCATTCTGAGCTTGTGCTTTTTGGTATTTGCAAGTCCAATAAAATTTCTTTAATTGTGGGAAAATTTTAGCTTACACAATGGTCATTAAGCTGTTTGTTGTTGTTCTTCTTATTTTTTTCTGGTTGAATCCAGCATCCTATTAAAAAAAGAAAAGAGTTGATCTTTTAATTATGAAGTGTGCCATAAAGCAAATAAAATTGTTGAATTAAACTTGAACAAGCAGGTTTAGTTCCAGCAATTTTTAGCTGAAGAGTGCTTGACTTTGCAGATTTAAAAACATTTTTATGTGCTTTCTCTTTATTTTTACGTGCAAGAAAGAAAATCTCATTAACACTAGTTTGTTTCACAGACAGATGGCAGTTTGGCCAACCTGGCTTTTTTCTAAAACCTAGCGCTTGCACCTAAGTGTTGAGAGCTTGAAAAAGGGCATGTATTAAGTCCTTTACAAAGAAATAGATATACAGGTGACTACATCTGGATAGAATGTAGACAGAATATTTTCTGTAGACAGACTATTTTCTAGGACAGAGATTTTAGGGCTATGTATGAAGCTGAAAATCAGGGGGAAAAACAGAGTTAATATGCGCAAGAAAAATAATATTCAAATTTGTCAGATCAAAAGCTTCAGTGGACTTTGGTGTCCCTGCTGCACTGTGACTGAAGAGTCAAAAATGACCAGTCATCACACCCCTGAAACATGAATCCTTTAATTTTTGGCAACACCTGCCCTTCCCCGATAAGGTTCTACCCAAAAGCCATAACCCTGGCAGTGCCCATAAGAGGTAAAAGTAAACATTACAATCTGAGATTAGTGAGCTCTGTGGCCATGGGGATATGAGCGCACAGGACAGAGCTCTTGAACTAACCAGAGATCATCTTCAGCCTATCATTGGCAAGAGAAAAATAGCTTATGCTTATGCCAGCCTGGTCTCTGCTTATCCACATTCCAGGCTCCGTGCCCAGTTACATCAAGTTACTTTCACATCTCAAGAAGGAGCCAACTGATCCCTTCACTGTGTTTTTAGCTTGGGGTCCACATAAATGTTAATATGTGCTTGCATTTTAGCCCTTTATACCATTTTGATGATGGGAAGGAACCTTGAACAAGATTTTTCTGTACACTTTAAGGTCTGCTGACAATTCAGTTAGTATTGTTCAAGGCTTGTTTTGAGGTGGTTTTTTTTTCCAAAGCATGAAATAGGGAAATGCTATGGAGAAATTAGAATAAATTTTTAAAAAGCCACAGCAGCCTCCACTACACTAGTAAGATGTTCTGTGACTACAACCAAGATTTCTGATTGTCAGTCTGTTCTGCATAGCTCAGCTACATTTTTTGGCATAGAGACTACAAGGGCTTTTGACTGCTGTACAGAATCTCATGTTTCACTGCCATTGACCATCACAGAGCTATTGTTTGCAAAACTCTGCCATTGCCCCATCCAAAACCAACAACAAGCTGGCTCAGAGTGTTTCGTGGAGAGCTAGCACCTGCTAATACAAATGTAAGATGTAAAAGCATGCTACAGTTTCTGGAAAAACATTCAAAGTTCTACACAGTATAGAGAGAGAGTTATGCTACTGGATGTCTTAAAGCAATTGAATGAGTTACAACCTGTAATTCTCTCAATAATACATTGCTGGTGCTGCTGTGTTCTTCTCAGCCTGTGTGTGGGTTTTTTTAGTGTAAATTGGCTGTCCACATTCCTTAAAAGTTTTGAAAAATCTCCCTTCAATATTTTTCCACAGTACTGCCAAGTGTTATCAGCAATAATTTACCTGTTATGACTGGAAGTGTATTTGGATAATGTGAGCACATGCAAGGCATAATGAAATTACTGAAAGTTTGGAATGATTTTATTTAAGGACGTACCTACTTTTTAATGAGGAAATATTTAACCAACAAAAAAATGCTTGCATGTCTGTGAAATTACATTTGCTGCAGAGGTGAATGGGTGTATACAAAAACATTACTGTGCTTCTGTTTAAAGCTCACAGTTGTCTTCTAATCAGAGTTGTAATTTCTGTGCCTTATTTGTTCACAAAAACTTGAGTATTGCAAAGATTATTTTTTGTTTGTTTTCACTGAAATTTCAAGTCTTTTCATAGTATAGGTTGACAGGGAATGTTTTTGTCTGAATAATTGGGATGTGGAATACAACCATGTCTAAAAACATGGTCTGGACATTGAGTGGGCAATAGAGTCAGTAAGGATACCTGTTAGCCTGCTTCTGACAGGACATGTAGTTGGTTGTGTTTTGAACAGCTGCTGATTAAGAGACATGTTTTCTTGTTAATCCACTCCATGGCTGAAGTAACAGCTAAAAATAAAGAAAAAAAGAGCATGGAAAGCAATATGCTAGCTGTTTTTTGTTCAGAATAGAAAGCAATGCTGTCAAGGACTGAAAGTAATTTCCTCTGACAGAAATGTTAGTCAGGGTACTTGTGTAATGGGACCAAAAGAGATCCCACAGATTAGATTTAGGTTGCTGAATAATCAATTATTTTGCAAAAAAACAGTCTAACATCTGAAAGCTTATTCAAGAAAAAAATATTTCTCTTGGACCTGGAATTAAATATTGACATTGAGAAGGTCTATACAGCATCTAGTACCTGTGACTCAGAACTAAAATCCATTATTTGATTTTACAAATATTTTTCCTCCATCACTTTGGTGAAACAATAAGTGTACAGATAACCTCCAGATTAAAGGCTTGTTGTGGGGTTTTGTTTGTTTGTTTGTTTGTTTATTTGTGATTTCTTTATTATTATTTCTAGTAATTCACAGAGACAAACCTGAAAAACAAGAAAAAATTGAGAGGAAGGAAGCCCTCAAGTGTACGTATTCCACATTTGATGTTCTTTGTCTTTTTACCAGTCGTTTAACACAATCTAATCTATTGACTCTTAGACCTTATTGTAAATCCCAATTATGTTTAGGGACGGAGGAGGTGTTGTGAAAGCCAGCTGGAAGAAGAACAAGGATTTTAAAAGTATTTTGAATTCATTACTCTGTAGAAAGGCTAAAATTATATTCAGAGATTAATGAATAAGTTTTTACTGTATTATTAACTTATGTAAAAGATGCCCAGAGCATAAATAGGTGCCTTTTTTTATTCTTCTTCAATGAATTCAAAAGTAATATTTGTCTTTGGGAATACTTCAGAGCAAAATATAATGAGTAAATTATAACACGCAGGGCACGGTCCCTGGAGGCATTCTGCTTCAGAGACCTGACATAGAAAAAAATTTCCCCAGCTCATTTCAAGAGATCTTGGGGAGGAGGTTTTAAAAAGGATTTACCAGTTTGCTGTTGATGTGTGCTAACAACAAATTACAGATCCACCTGTTGTAGGAGTCAGAATCAGGATACTGCTTCCTCTGCTGGGCTCCAAGGGTCACCATAGAGTTTGCATCATGTGAGGGATTTTTTGGCAAAATGGAATTTTGTTGGAATGTATGGACCGATCGAAACACTTTAACCATATCCTTTACATAAAAATGTGATTAATGAAGTCTCAGGCTGGAGGAAGAAACCCATTCAGGAAGAGCAAATAGGCCAACTGTCAATAAATCATACTAAAAAGGGAAGACCCAATGTACAGCCATGGCTGATTTATTTCAGACCAAGATCATGAATCTTACAGCCCTAACGAACATGCACCCTCCTGAAATCTGTGCTTGATTGGGCCATTTTAATGGTCTGTGGTTGGAACTTTTCCATTTTATATAAATAATTAAAAGTACATTGAGTTAGCAAGACTGACTCTAGAAGTTAATGGCAGGCACATAAGTTCAGGTTTCTGTTAGAATGAATATTTATTAATAGAAAATGGAATGGTGGTAACAAAAGTTTTTTTTTTCTGAGATTGTGAAAAATGACAGAGCAAAGATTAGAATATCCCATATTGAAACATGAATTTGTCATTAAGAGCCCTCCTGTTATTTTGTAGAAAACTTGAAGAACCCTTCAATATGATTTGACAGGAGAAAAAATGTTTTTTAAAGATTCTTAGAATGGGAAAAATGATCCCAGAAAATATCAGATAACAAATGTAGAAGAATAAGAATTACTATATTGCCTTAACTGGTCATAACTCCTACTAAGAATCTGTTTACCTAACTATATTCTATCTGATGGTGAATGTATTACTTAGGTGGGGGGGTGTTTAGTGAAATATTGCTACAATTGCTACTAAAACACTACTGTGCATAGAGAATCCCAGTATTCTGGTATTCTCAGTACATTTGCCTTCAGACAGTACATTATGTTTTAAAACTATGTCTACAGATACTTGTCTTTCTAAGACCTATTTCATTGAAGTGTGCCCTGCATTTTAACTGCTTCTTCTCTCCTTTAAATACATTCCTTTTCCGAGATTTAGATGACGAAGTAATAACATCCCATTCTAATTTCTAAGCAACTTCTGTGATGATGTTTAGGAAAGTTTTCTAATGACACAGAGAATTACTAGAACCATCTCAGTCAGCATGACTCAGCTGTCAGGAGCTCAATTCTCATGTACTTCATCACTATATTGCTAAACAAATTTTCACCTGAATATTCCCTACCCTTTTTCTTTTGCTTCAGTTAGTTGTGGCATACATGGGACTGTAAGAGAACTTCCTTATTTTCTGGTGTTTGACAAAGGGAGTTTTTCTCTACTGGGATGAAATCTCCACAGGAGTTAGGTTTAAAGCTAGCTTGCGGTTTCACAACTGATTTTTCTGAAGTGCTCTAAAATCCACATGCTCATTTCCCATTGTCTGGAAAATTATTGTGTAAAATCCTAAGAAAAGTGAGTGGAAATTGTTATGTGAATGAGTGGATAGCATAATACAGTTCCTACTGTCACAGTGTTAGATTTTACTTTGTACATACTGGGCATCTAATTATGTCTCTGAGATCATGATTGCCAGGGACTGACTGATCTCAGCTAGTGTCCATTACTAGCTATCTGTATCCATTTCTAGCCTTCCATATCCATAACTGGTTATCCATTTCAAGCCAGCTGGCAAGTGACAGATGTGTCATTTGTGCATGTGATGCTCTTATTCTCCAGGATTGATTCCAGGGTTTTTCCAAGCCTCTGCCTGACAGAGTACAGGGTGGTCCAGGTGATGACGTCTTCTTTCTAGTGCAGGCAGCAGCAGCATTTGATGTGTGCTCTGCCTTAGTCCTTAACAGTTTTCTGAAAATCTCTCTTGAAGAATGAGCAGACAGTTGCAAGCGATGACGTTACTGCATTAAACAGCTACAGAACATTGCCATGGCTTGTGTGGTAAGCAATAACTTCTTGGGCAGAGTGGTCAGCTCACAGCCATGTGATATGATGTACACTGTGCAGATATGCACAGGATAGCTCAGGAGTAAATCACAGTTGCCATTTTGTCTCCTAAGAGTTGGTAGAATTATTTTTGATTCTTAAGGTATTTTTAAATAGATATGAACACATTTCTTCTTTCCTAGTGACACATAAAGACAAACTGGAAAGACAAGAGAAAACTGAAAAAAAGGAAAGGCATACAGGTAATGATTTAATGTCAGAACTTATTTTACATTTTTAGCTACCACAGAACTAATTGCCTACTCAATTTCCATTTATGTATCCCCTTGACTGGAAAAAATGTTACAGAGCTTTATGAATAAAAGCCATGAGATCATATAAAGGTTTGCAGACATGCAGACTGACTAACTTTTTGTATTCCTTGTGCATGTTCATTATTTTGTTGGGTATTTTGGGATAATATATTTTACACTCTGCATTAGTATACTCTCCCAGTAGTCTCAAAGTATTTCCAACACTCACGGTAAGTATTGCTGGTAAGAGAATATGGTCATCCAGGAAAATAACCTGACAACCTGTACACAAAGGTAATGAGGTAGACCATGTTTAAAAGAACTGTTTCAAATACAGTAGTGAGTAAGGACATAGGCACTAAATAGGGCAGGAGCAATTCCTTAAGTAGTTATTCGTAATAAATAGGTATCTAGCACTGCTTGACCTTCCATAATTCTTACTTTCTTTTGAAACTCCAAAACAAGGCTGGAGAGTACATAGCAATGCTCACACTTACATTTTTGTGTTCGTAGTGTAAACTCCTATGCCAGAATCAAACAGGCAGCTTGGTCCCTGTTGGATACCTCAGAAGATATCAACGCATATAAATATCAGTTCTGCAGATCCATGGACAAATCAGAGCCCATATAGGGGAATATTCCAGACTACCCACCACTCAGTGACTATTTCACAACTCAGGTGTATTTTGAAACCTGAGTGAGAAATCTAGTCACTATAGTGTACTTTATTTCAATTTGTAAAGTGGAAATTAAAAGCAAACAAAAAGCCCCAAAGAGCATTAGTTATAATGCCATTGCAATTAGATTTGTAATTAATTATAGTGTTTAATCATTCATAGCTGGAAAAACTGTTAGTTGTTATGTGGACTTCAGAAAATCCTTCAGAAATTAACCAAAGTACTAAACAAGAAAGCTCAAAAATAACAATAAACCAAAATAAACCAATAAATGACAGTGTAAACAAAACAATCAAAATGAACCAGTAAGCAACATAAATAAGCATGACTTTTCTTGAAGAACTTACTTCGTGGGATTAGAGTTGTGCCAGAAAGGCCATTCCTGCCCCAGCCAATGGCAGAGACCTCAGGGATGGTAGATGAGTTTTTGAAAGTTCAGAACACAAGTTTTGGCATCAATAGCAGACAGTTGCAGCTGAATCAATCTTTCTCATTCTTTGCACAAAGCGCCATGGTGCATAGTTGTGTCTCTTGATGTTTCTTCTCTTCTTTTGCACTTAAACATGCAACATTTTTTTAATAACCATTAATGTTGTCATTTATTCCTAGATACTCGTAAGGAGAAACCTGAAAAGCCAGAAAAACATGAAAAGAAAGCACCTCCTAAAGGTAATACAGATTGATATCAGATGTTGTAGAGTTTTGGATTTCCAGTGACTACACAGTTTGGGAGAGTGTGGAGATGTGTATTTAAGCTATAAAGCTCTTTTAGTCCATACTGTACATTTTTTGGCTACTCTCACTTTTGCTTGAGCAGGTCTTGATCAGCCCCTGAGTGGTATCTTGCTGAGCACATATTTCTTGCTTAGTTCTCTTGTTTTGATGCACAGAGGTAATTATAAATCATTCTCATGCAGCTAAAGAAATAAGCCTATGACTATTGTATTTGCAGTCCTTGATGTCTTTTCATCCACAGTGGGATTCAGTAATTTGCCTGCAAAGAAGGCTTTCTTTTGTATATCAGTTTTCAGTCTGGTGCAGACCTAATGCAAGCATGTTTACTAACTCTCGGTCTGGATCTTCCATCATAATCAAATACAGATTTTCATTTTCTCGCCTTTATTTTCTTGCAATAATATTTTCATTTCAATACATGGTTTGTACTTTCCTCCATGGCAGAAGTGGCTGTGTTGAAGATTTACATATCTACTAATTATCATGTATTTTCTTAAGCAATATCATGTATGAGGGATTATTTTTGATATTCTTTTGACAGATATTTCCCTTTTTTTAGGTAACTCGCACAGGCGGATTTGAAACTCCAATCAGCTTGCCCTGTTGTGATATTTTTTAAAGACTAACATTTATTATTGGTTGGCATGTGAATGGTTTTGCTCTAACATTTTCTTTTTCCTCTTTTTTTGTTAGGGTTGTGGATTGTTTATTTTCACATGCATGGTTTTTTGGAATCCAAATATTTCTATAATGAGGTTAGGTTTCCATCTTGGTCTCTTCGTACTTCTACTCAGTCATCTCCTGAAAAAAATCCCTATGCAATGTACCTAAATATCAGTCTGTTACAACATTCAGATTAATTTGACAATGATGGGATACATGAATTAATTATCTTTAATTTGAATCTTTTCAGACAGTATAGAATGTACAAATCAAATTCAAATGTACAAATCAGTCTTTATTGGACTTGACCTTACTCTAAGGAGAAGTGTAAAATGGGAATTAGGAGTGGAAAAAAGAGAAAGGTGGAATGAAAATTGAAAGCCTCAGAAACTTTGAAAAGTAGCCATTGTCAAGTCTCTCTTTAAAAGGAATATTTGGTCATTTTTCTGTTTTCAGTGTATAGCTGTGGTGCTTTTTTTAATAAAGCAAAATCACACTGAAGTAATCCAGAGAAAATAAGTGCCCACAGTGTCTGTGTAGATTTGAAAAGCAAATATCTTCCAAGGATCACTGAGATATACTTAACGAGCAGCCAGCCTGTTTACCTATTTATCTTCTGCTAGCTAATCAAATAATCACTTAGAGCTTTAATGTGTTTAATAGCAGCCATAACTCCAGTCACTGCCTGGACAATTTTATGAAGAATTTGGCCAGTTTGTAGCTAGGGAGATTTGCTGATGTTTTTGTATGACACACGGGCTTGCTACCCTCTCTTGAAGAGTTTCCATGCCATGAGAGTCCCTCTGGGTGGACTCAGTGCAGTAGGATGCTTGTTACCTTCTGTGCTTCCTAAGGCACATTTCTGCTGGCAGTGTGCTGAGCTGTTCATCCCCAGGCTCACCTCCCTTTTGTTCGGGGTCTGCTCTAAACTGGTTCGGCTACCAGCAGTGCTGAGGGGCCGTTTCAACCCCTTGCAGTCCCAAGGAAATGAGGATGCTCAGGTCTAGGCCAATTTCAGGGAACAAGTATACTGAAAATCAGGTGGCTAATCCCCTACAGTCAGGAGATGCTCAGTTTAGAGTACTTCTTCAGCCCACTGTTAAAGGCATCAAAAAGCTTCAGTGTTATTTAGCCACATTATCTAAGAAACAACTAAAAAAAAAAATCTAAATATCAATCATGGCTCATAAGGTCAGCAATTCCAGTCTGGAATTCAGAGAGACTGTTGCTATTATGTCGTTATCATTTGACTGAAGTGTAATTAACTCTCAAGGCTGTTTTGTTTCAGCAATATGTCTGGCTGGCAAACGAGAGGGGAAAGATAGAAGTGTCTGCATAAAATTTGGATAACCTTTCTAGGACATAGCAGAGTGTGTGTTTACACAGTGTATCCTGGACAGACATGAACTCATTTGAGCTGGGCTCTGAAGTGAGCACCAGGCTTGTGGTTGTGCTTGCAGCGAGCCCAAGCTAAGAAAAACCCCTTTCTGTAAGATGACTAGTTGCATGACTTCCTGCTGGCTGGCATACAAGAAGATCAAGCCCATGTCTGATCAGAGCTTGAGCAGAGAAATTTGGTGTAATCTAGAATATGCAGTATAAACATTCCCTACAAAGCATCAGATCTGTGTGACTGCCTTGTCTTAGGTGACTTTCAATTGACATTTTGAAGCTTTTTACCTCGTTTTGTGAACCTCAGAAAAAGAAGCAAAGTTTTTGCAACCCAAAAAAAAAGTATCATGAAAAAATCTGAAACTTCCAGGGATGCTAATTGTGATTTAGCAATATATTCCCATTCTTTGTCATTTTTTTCCCCTAATATATATAATTGTACCACTCTCTAGTGATTCAAAAAGAGAAACCTGAACGACATGAAAAAGCTGAAAAGAAACCTCCTCCTAAAGGTATCTATTTATTTATATAATTTTTACCAGAATTTACATTAAATTGTACATTTTATTTTATTGGAGCACAGAATATAATGCATACCAAAAAAAAAAAAAAAAAGCTATAATGTAATTAAAACCAAATTCAAAGTAAGATTTCTTTAGAACATCTAGGGGTTAGTGGTATGCATGATCCCTTTCAGAATATGTTGAAGCTTCAAAAATTAAAATTTAAGGTTTGAACCACCATTTCCCTGAAAAAGAAGTAGGCCTATCCATGAGTGATCTGACAGACACATATACACATTTCCATTGTAACTAGTTAAGGAAACCCTTTCTTCACTGGTCAGCATTATATTTGGTCATGCCATAACTTTGAAAGCAGCAATTTTCCCTTATAAAAAGATCTGTATTCTGTTTTAGAATAGGTAGAAATATTTAGTTCACATATTCATAAAATCAATTTAGTTAGCTCAATGGCTTAATAGAAATAGAATTCCAGAGCCTTAAAGAAGACATGGATTTTGTATCAATCAAGTTTTGCATCAAGGTTGGAGACCTTCAGAGCTATGAAGAAGACAGAAGTCTGAACATCACATAAAACAGATTAAACCATTTTCAGTGGCATTTTAAGCTACTGTTGGATTTTCCCCTGAAGTGAACTAGAAACACATATCTTGTCAGCACTAATGTCTCAGGTGAGAAAAAGCTGATGATACATATGAACAGAAGGAATACTGGTCTCACCAACTTCTGTGTAGCTTCAGCTACTGACAGCTGTAATTCAGTAATTCTGCTAGGAAGCCTTCTCATTCAGCAACAGGGCACATCATGATCTGGCCTGTCTTAGACTACTCTTTCAGGCCATGGAAGTGGTGTAGAGGGATAGTCAAGAACTCCACATTTTTGGCAAAGACCAGGAATCAGTGCATAAAAGTGACCCTTAAAAATAGCTACTCTTTAAATCAATGGCATAGCTTACTATAGAATTTGGCTCTGATCTCCATCTAAGGTTACTCAGATTTAGCCTGGAAGTACCTTTCACATTTGCTTGCTTTGTGACCAACATTTATCTCCCTAGCTCATACCCGAAAAGCCAACATATTGTCATTACAAATATTGAATATTATTTGCCATAGCCTACAATCCTTAGTATCAGTCAAATACTTGGTAGAGGACTGAAGAGAAAATATGCTTGCATCTTATATTTCTATCTAAGTATGTCTAGTTTGAGGGGGTAATAGCTTTCATCAGCTCTGAGCAAGGTGTTAATGATGAAGACATACGTGTTAGTAACAGCACAAGACTAAATGGCATTTAATATTCGTCTTTATTTTTCTTTATTACTTGCAGAGGAGAAGAAAGTAAAGAGCGCTAAAGTGGAAGCAAAAGTTAAAAAGGATGGAAAAGGAGAAGCAAAGATGACTGAGAAGGTCAAGCAGGCAGAGACTAAAACAACAGAAGTGGGGCTAATAAAGGCCAAACCGAAAGTTAAGGAGGAGAAAGCTCTTCAGACTGTAACTAAATCGGAAAAGAAAGGTAAACAAAACCAGGAGGAAACAGATGAAGATCTTAAAAAGTTAGTAGGGAAGAAACAGAAAGAATGGAGTTAGAACTGGCAAGGACCAAAGTCCACCCATGAAAAGTGCAGTACAAATAAATTCCAGATGAATCTCAGACCTCTAGAAGCAGCCTATCAAGAATTTTTAAAAGTTTAAATAACCAGAATATTCTAACTTTCTGTTATGGCTAAATATTCATTTTAGATTAAATCCCCCTACTAAGGACCAATTTCTCTTCAGATAGACCTGAGACTTCATGGGTTTGCTCAATGGAATATTACATAGTGTATTGCTAGTAAAGTTATTTTGGAAAATACAGACTGTCTAATGATCTTTCAGGAATTATGTTTTGTTTCTACATCTGCATACTTCCTGGGTAACAACACGGAGAGTAGCAGCAGAAGAAAGGGAGTGTAAGAATGTGTATTACATAAAGTTATTGAATCCTGTTGTCAGGTATTGTATGACATAATGATATACTTGCCTGATGTAATTTTATGTGTTCAGCTTCCAAGTTTCTTCTAAAAAGGAAAGAAAGACTTATCACCCTGGTGAGAGGAAGAAATTAAGAGCTAAAACAAAGAATCAGCATGCATCAACACTAAACAAAGGTGTTAATTATATGCTGTTCTTTGTCAGAGCCAGCCCCACTTCTTCCACTCCAGGGTTGCTCTGTCTGGGTCCCTGATTTCCCTGTGGCTATTCTATGGCGTTAGGTACAATTTTGTAGGAATAAAGGTGGCAGGACCTGCCACCTGTACGAATTGCCACACTGCAGGCACAGGATTATCCTGACATTAACAGAGGCAGCTCAGCATTGCGTGGCGCACCTATCTGATCCTTTCAGCTGATAACCACAGATAAATCTTTTGCCTGAGCATCAGAGCAGTCATCCCTGCCTGGGTATCTGAATTTGCCCAGCCAGATTCTCTCAGAATTTCACAGCCATCAGCTGTGGACCCCTTAGGGATTGCCGAAATTATGTTTCTAGAAATCTGAGAGATTTTGAGGCATAGCCTCCTTTCTGATATACATAGTGTGCCGAACCAGGGGCGTTTTGGTTTTTTTTTAGTCTTATTTGTATTCTAGTTAATTTTGGTTTTTTACTTCAAATACTGCAGCCTTTGAGGCATAAAATCAAAGCAGCATCTTTCATGCTGATGTTGTGACCATGGGGAAAGTTCAGCAAATTGTTGAGCTCCTCTTGGGAGGTGCAAATCTCTTTCAGTTTTTGTTTGCTCTGACAAAGTTTCAAGTGCACAGTGGGATCCACTCCGTACTCTTCCAGATAAGGCTCTCAGAAGCAATGGTGTGCAGATGAGGCACTTTAGTCCCTGACAGAAAAATATTTTAAGTAGGGGTCAAATATTACAAAGCGCAATAGAGAGTGGTGGTAGCTTTCTGGCTGTTTCTGGTTTTTTTGTGGGTTTTTCACCTTCTTAAACTGATAAATATTACCAAAACAATCCATCTTAATGTCAGACATTAACAGAACACTTTGTAAGTCTCGTTTAGTGTGACCCCAGTCACTGTGCGCTGAGTCATGGCAGGTGAAAGTCAGAATGAGCAGCTGGAGTGGAGGAAGGAAAGAGCCTCTTAAACTGCCCTTATCACTGGAGATAGGGCTACACAAGTTTAGTGAAAGCTGCTTTTCCTACTTTCATCCTTCCTTTCTCAACACTTTAAGCCGCTGCTGCCCAGCTGGATACTCTCAGAAAATTCAGTTCTACATTTCAGTCCAGCTGTGACTGTTCACCCAAGGTGAACATAATTTTGAAGTCAATATGGTTTTGCCAAGATTTCCTGATCCTGCAGTCCTTACGTTCCTTGCTCAAGGGAGTAGTTCCGTGAGCTTTTCTGCAGCAATGTAGGAAATATAACAGTCATCGCCCAGGGTTTGCTGTGATGTCCCTGCTGTTACATCATTCCTTACTCAAATTAAAATTTAAAAAATAGGTCATCTACCAGGGCAAATCAGATGAGATCCAATGACGGAAATGTCTGTGACTGTTTTTATCAATAAGAATATAGTCCCAAAACATGACATGATTTATTAGTACTCAGATGAATATCTACGCTACTATTACAGAGTTATAAGGTGTAAAATATAGGTTAAATGTTGTTTTTAACAGGAGAGTTTAAATTAAAATGAGTTTTTAGCCATGAAGAGATATTTGGAAAATCACATTAATTTAAAATTCCTTAGGTTTCAATCTTTGCTGATTAGCAGAATTCCCATGAACATCAGTGGGATGTTACCGTGCACCTTATTATCCCATATACAGTAGAAATGCTATTCTTGTTATTCAGAGTTTGACATTTTACCTTCTTTTTTTTTTTTTTTTGGAGGGGGGTTTGAATTGAGAAAGAAATCCTCAATTCAGTCCTCAAAAAGATGGTTAATACAAAATCTTCTCAGCTACAACCAAGACTAAATCTTTTCTTTTTTAAAGTTTATTTAAATTACATTTCCACAAATTAAACAAACCAACCAAAAGAGGGCACAAGGAAAACTCAGCTTTGTGGGCAAGAGCTGATCTCTGCCATTTCCCTTCTGGGTTAAAGAATTAGCATCCATTTTATTTATTAAGACAAACCGACTCACTGAGGCCCTATTTGCAGGTGAATTGAAGTCAGTGCAAACACTTTGCTGATTTCAGTGGCTTTAGATGGGCTTACTGAGTAGAGATTTGTACATACTTGTTTTCTCACACATATGCTCCCATTTTGTTCCAGAAAATTAGCACATAGACTTAGGGCAGATATTGCAGCCAAATTCCTTAGATTCCTTAAGGCTGGAATCCAAAGCTGCAGACAGCCAGAATGATAAATTCAAATTCCTAAAACTGTAAGTAAAAACTATTCTGAATAGTCATTAAAGCTTTTAAAAACAGTGTTTAAAGGCACAGTCCTGTGTATGTCCTGAAAGTTTTGCCTCAGGGAATACATTACTGACTGGTATTACCCTCACCATCTTGGTAACAAGAAATAGCTGCACAAGCCCGTATCAACTAATAGAAACAGTTGGATATTTGCTGAGTTTGTAAACCCTTTCCTAAGAAATCATGACATGAAATCTGCAGTTTTCCACCCAAGGATTTCTGTGGCAGTCAGCATAAAAGAGCAGCAATCACATAAATGCCTCAGCATCAACTAATACTGATGCTCCAGTGAACTATGTTCACTTGGACATATATGTATATACTTGGGAACAAAATTTTGCATTTATATATAACAGTTATGCCATTTTAAAAGTTTTAAGTCCTCCAAAGTCTGCATAATTTTGAAGTTAGCTAAGACAAAGTAAGTGGCTTTGTAGGTGTGTAGGGGAAAGATGCAAGTTGCTGCAAAAAGGAAGAGATGTCATTTCTGTAGCCTAGGAACATTGCTAGAACAGTCTAGGACAGATGGATGAAGAACTGGGAACTAACTTATTTAACCAGATTTGAAATTTAGTCATCAACATTAAACTTTACAGCTAATGTCTCTTAGAGTCTGGCAGGGCAACGTGTTTTTTCTGGAAAACCAGAGAAACCAGTAATAAAGTCACAGTTCTTTTGCACTCAGTTACAATTGGTAATTTTTCTTCACCATTCTTAATGACAGAAATTTTTATTAAGGTCTTCACTTGTGCTTATGAAGAAATCAATAGACAATGAACATTTCTGAAATCAGTGTTAATTTATATTCAGAATCCTTAATTTCTGAATAGCATAGTTTATATATATATATGCAGATTTAATATATACATATATATATTTGTAAAGATTAGTGTTTGGAAAATAATTCTGTAGTGAAGCAATAAATTTCTGTGGAAAATCTCATTGCTACAGGAATATAAGTACACAGAGTTCTCTTTATATTCCCATTCACTAAATGTATATATTGATTATACTGTTAAAACAATATTAACAAAGTACTGTGAGATGACATTCTATCAAATATTTCTATCACCTGGCTGCGACTATTTGAAATGCATCTTCAAAGACAAGAAAAAGTCTTTGGGATCTGTGTCCAGGGTCAGCAGTTTGTGCAGTACTGGTACATGGAGTCAGGACGTATGCCAAAACCAAGGCTGTGCACTGATGACCTGGGGCACACGCTGCACCCTGCCAGTCCAGAAAAAGAGCTGGTAGCTCTGCAGCACTGGTAGCTCTGAAGTTCTTGGCTGGGAGGCTTGAATTCTACCTGGACAATAAATTGTCTCTTTCAGAGCATGTGAATTACTTGAATGCCAGGAAAAAACCTAAACCTACAAGTGAGACTATACCTGAAATTAGTCTTTGCACTGCCAAGCTTTATCTTCACTTAAATAGAAGCAACATTTTAAATTTACTTTTTTTCATGACTCTTTTTTTCCTTTCTGCTCTGTTAGATCAATATGCATTCTGTCGCTATGTGATTGACATGTTTGCGCAAGGGGATTTTTATCCAGGTACTTTCCTACATCATTGAACTCTGTTTTAATTTTCTTCTGTTTCCCTGAGAGCTTCTGCTCCTTTATGTATTAAAAGTGTGGTTTGTATTGTTGAAAGGTCTTGCAAGTGCAACAAAGAGTGTGCAAATAGTTTTAATAAAGCATAAGAGCTAATGGCTGTATTATTAAAGCTTTTAAATTACTGTCTACAATGCATGAATTAAATCTAAGGTTATTTTAAAAGTAGATTCAATGCAAGGCTATAGAAATTGCTAAAATTTTTCATGCTTTTTTTTTGGCTGAAATGCAAGAGGAAAGAGCTTATCTTTAATAGCTTATTGTTTTTTTCCCCACAAATAGCAAGCCTTAACCCCAGAATGCTTCAAAAATAGAACTGCCATTGTTGTTCTTAGCATATAAAATATCTTAGCTGATCCCTCAATTCTGTGCTTTGTCTCCTTGTTTCCCATATCTCTATGCTTATATGTTTTAACGCGGGCACTTAATTCTTAGCCAAAAATGATGCCTGAGCATTGTCTTTACAGTATTAAGTCGATCCACCCTGACCTTATATAATGGACACTCTTCCTGCTGAAATCCAGTGCAAGAGGACATACTATAGAAAGGACATAATCCTAGGAATGATAAGCAATAATATTTATGAAAAGAGTCAAGGCTAGAATATTTAAGGACACACAAAACCTTACAAGATTTGTTTAGTCGGTTATTTGCTCAAGTAACTCTCCCCTGAATTGGATGTGATTTCTTATCTCTACCTTGTGGCTTAGGTTCCCTCTCAGGTCCAGCCTGGGCAGTCCTAAGGATGTAGAAAAGCAACAGAGACTCTCAAAATGGGGTGAGGGAGGACACAGGTTTTTGTGGAGGGGAAATGAACAAGTCCAGGGAATTTAGGAGGGAGAGGGTTTGTATGGTCCGTTCTCAAAGATTAACAAGGAGAGACGGGGGGTCCATTAAAAGGGAGAAAAGTAGTATATCACCTCTAGGACTTTTAAAGACAGCCAGTTATAGACCATTCTAGGCTGTGAATGAAAGATTAAGAAAACCTGCCAGAGACCATCAGTTAGCTTTCATTTAGAAAATAACCCCTTGTACCAGATGTGATTCACCCTTTTCTGGCATTTCACAGCTGTACCGCTAATAAATCACAACACAAAGACTTGCATGGAGATCTTCAAGATCTCTCTTATAGTTCTCCTGACATTTGCAAGTAGCTTTGACACATGTCAGAGCCCTTTTTTTCCAGATGGCTCCCTGGTCTGTTTGACACTCTCCTAAGGCAGAACAGACATGCTGTGGGAAGGGAGTTTTGGAGAAGATTACTTTTCAGTTTTGACCTTTCCAGCTGCGAGGAAAGGGGGCAGACCATGAAGGGGAGCAGCGAAATAGAGAGTCAACTCTGTAGTGATTTGAATTTCAGAAGATAAAAGACACGACTGTCTGCTCTTCCCTCCCAGTGTTTGTCTTGTGCTATTTCAGTGTGCTATGACAGAGTTTGTGCTAAGAAATCATAGGTTAATGACTGGCTGTGTCTCTGAGAAGCAAGGTAAAGGCCAGGTATGCCCAGCTCTGTACTCTTTATAGAAATCACTGGCCTTTGTGAGCTGAAATATTACTGTGATTCATTTTTCTTAATAGATAAATGTGGGGAAAACACCAGCACACAAAGTCCCTTTAATAACCCTAACAGCCAATTAGCTTTAAAATCTGCTGTATTTCATCCTTTTATTCATTTATATATTTACTGGTAAATTACATTGCCCAAATATTGCTGTTTAACCCGGTCGGCATTTAAAACAACCACAAAGCCTTCCACTCGCTCCTCCCTGCCCAGTGGAACAGGGGAAACAACTGGAAATAGAAAGATAAAAATATAAAAATAAATCTAATCGAGATAAAATCAGTTTAATAGGACAGAAAAGGAAGGTGATTATGATGATAATGATGATAGTAGTAGTAACAGTACTAGTAATAATAATAAAAACTATACAAGTAATGCACAGCACACTTTTGCACCACCTAAAGCTGATGTTCAGGTAGTTCCCAAGTCACTCCACCTCTCAGCAAGTCCCCTCCTTCCCAGTTATATATATGGAGCATGACTTCATATGGTATGGAATATTCCTTTGGCCACTTTGGGTCAGTTGCCCTGGCTGTGTCCCCTCCCAACTTCTTGGGCACCCTTGGCCTTCTCATCAGCAGGGCAGTATGAGAAGCTTAAAATTCCTCGACTGTTTGGCAACAACTGAAAACATCAGTATGTTATCAACATTATTCTTATCCTAAATCCAAAGCACAGCACTATATCAGTTGCTAGGAAGAACATTAACTTTAGCCCTGCCAAAATCAGAGAGACCTTGGTTTAATGCAGCTAAGGAATTCAACTACAGTCACCCTGACACTAGAATACTTTAAAGCCAGGAATAATTTCTTTTAATCTCAATACTGACACTTGCAAAGAAAAATATCCACTTTTTTTCTTACAGAAAACTCCTTCACGTAGGTATATTAGATTTTTGTATGATTGTTTGCACCAATATGAAGTCCTGTCTTCCTGAGTTTATAAGAGCAGTGTCCCACTCATTAAATTCCTTAGGCACAATATATGGATTTATAATGTCAGTAATAACTATATTGTTCAGTATGTATTCTTTGACAGTATTTTTAAAGTATTTGTATTACTGAAAAGTTCTTATTCATTATTGGCAACATTAAATTATTTTAGTTTTATGTAAATTTTGTGCAAGAATTTATGACAAAGTAAACCATTTAAGAAAGCGTTTCATAGTAATCAAATAATTAAAAATAAAACTCAGATCCTTGTGTTTGCTAATTAGATACATTTCAAAATATATAATTAATACATTTTGACAATAACCTGAACAATCTGTTGCAAGTCAGTTAATGCTTTTGTGCTAATTTTAACAAACTACTTCGAAATGTTGTTCATTTACTCAAATTTTTTTCATGCTACTATAATCCTAGCTCTAAAAAAAGGAATGAAACCTATGTAAACTGTACACAGTGAATTTATAAGAATCTAGAAAAGGGACAACTCTTGCTAAGCTGCTCCATGAAGCATTAACTGTTTTTCTTGTTTCTCTTGCCAGAATTTGTCCCCCATTTCATACAGATTATCTTGCAAATCTCAATTACATCAATATCAATTAACTTCCAAGATGTTTATTTTACTTTTTATTAAAGAAAGTGTCTGAGGATCTCAGCCCTTTACAATAGATACCAGTGGAGTTTTAACCATAAACTCAGATAAGTTTTGATAAACCATAAGTCCATCTCATGAATATCATGACTGCAACAGTGACTTACCCTGGATTCTACCGAGACATTTATAGATAGTCCTCTTGAGCTCTACTGTATACAGTATAAAAAATTGTTTTCTGATTTTATCTGATGAAGTATGAAGCTTGAGAATATTTTTTACTTTCTCTCTAACATGCACGTGATAAGTGACAATTTCTCAGAGCCACTCTTAAACCACCTTCCTTCAAAAGGACAGATTTTCTGACCTTATTTATCCCTGGACTACTGTTTCTCAGCCAAGTATGGGCAGTACTGTCTCAGCATTAACAAATTGCTCTGTCCAAATATCTTTGTGCTCCTTTTGGCTGCCTGTAAATAAAAAATAAATATGCATTTATTACAGGGTTTATTTTCCAAGTAAAAAAAAACCTAAAACCTTAAAAACTAAAGAGGAAAGAATGTTCGTTAAGAGATGCTGAGACACATTGGTTCTGAACGGCACCTCTGTTCTTCTACTGGCACTGGTATTTCTGAGGTCCAAGACATCCTTTCTGATACAGAAGAGCACTGACTTTCTTTTGTATAGTTTCATGGATATAGACAGTCTATTCCATGTATATGATAGTTTATTTGATATTCCTGATTTTTGTTCTGAGTAATATTGCTAGTGTTCTTACTTGTATTGTTATACTTTCTTGGCAGAAGAAAAAAAATTTGGTTTAGTTGAAAATTTTAGCTTGACTTTCATAACTGATTTTTGCCCTTAGAGGTTTCGAAATCCTCACCCATGTGGATGGACTTCAGGGATACTAGCTGGTCACTCTTTCAGCACGTAGGACGTGCTTCTCTAAGCTAGCTCTATGTTATTTCCCTCGTGCCAAGCTCCTATTACCATCCTGCCCTACTTTCCCTGCAATGTTTGCCAGCTTGCTTTGCATTTACATTTCCTGAACTACTCCAGCAGATCAAGTTCTTCCAATAAAATGCCTTTTATATTTTGCAGCTACCTAAAGTGGATTCTTGTGTGTCTGTCTTTTTTGCATGCCCACCTCCGCATGTGGTTGCGCATGCTGCCAAACTCAGTTATAAGCATCTCTTGGGTATGTGGTCATAGTGTGGCACCCTTGTTTCCCATGGGCATACTACATATTTATGGTCGGGTTTTGTTTTCATTTTAATTGCTTGGAAGTTTATTTCGCATGCCTAAGTTTACTGTGTTCAGTAATCAGGATTTCTGGCAAGAGTGTATGCTATAGGGTAAAACATTCACCCCACCTTCTCTTTAAAAAATCATCAAAGTCTCACCCATCACACATATGCTTATAAAAAAAAAATAATAAGAAAAGACAAACATAGACAGTTGAGATAAATTGAGGAAAATTGTGTCACGAATCCGTAAGGAATGCTACGGTCTCCTTGATGGTGGACAGAAATGGAAGACTGAATGTCCTTCATGTCTACACTGTTCTTCCAAGGCTTGTCTCTTTCATTGTCCAGAAGTACTCAATCAAAGAGCAGGGATTATTGGTATTATGTATTGTAGTAAGAGAATTCCAAGACATTTTCAGTATGATACCTGCCATTTAATATCCTAAAAGATTTGTGGAGATACTGGTATAACAGCACACTGATACTGGAAGATGGTAGAGTGTATTACTGGAAAAAACACTGAGACCATTAAGTGCCTAATCTGGAAAGTACAAATGGCTATATTTGCTGTGGGTGGCTGTAGCATCAGAGTTAAATACTTGCCCTCTACCATTCAGAGGGCAAAATGCTTCAGGCTCTTAACTATTTTTAAGTGTCACTCCTACTTGGTTAAAGACTAGTATGTGTTGTGGATATAGTAATAACAAGGGGTAACTTTTCACCTTGTTACATTACATTTACATCAGAAGAACTTTGATACTAGCGTAGCTACTCTGGGGATATGTTTCATGTGGTACAATAAAAAAAAAACCAGTCTTAACAAGTAAGGAAGTAACATATTATCTGCTTTTTGTATGGAGCAATTCAGCATGAAATCTGTGTTACAGGCTTTCACATTTTGGAGAGAATGCTAGAGATTTTTTTTTCTAGTGGAGAGATGGTTTGTGATGCTACCTACACAATACCTTCTCCCTTACTATAGAAAATAAGCAAACCAGACATTTGTTTTAGTCAAGTATAAAGGGGAAAGTTTGGGAGCTGTGAAACTTCCAGTTTTACTTTTTAAATGGGAAAGGTACCAAAGAACTAACATGTCTTCTCTCTCTCTGAGGGGAGTACTGTACTCCAAAACTTGCAGAGACTCATCTGGATTCATCTTTAGAGTTGGCAGTTAATTGTCCATCAGTTTATAAAAAAAGCTTGTTTGTATGAAGAAACACTTGTCAACAGAATTTTTTGCTGATGACATAAATGGAGATGAATGAATGAGAGTAGCATTTATTCTTCTAGTAATCTTCTGGGAGAGTTCTGAATACTTTTCCAGGAGTCTGAAAGGAAAGAAGTAATGAAGAGCAATTTTAAATATGTGTATGAGAAAATGAAAATTAAGTTTTAATCATTGAAATTTTTCTAACTGATTTATTAATATGAAATTCTTGCAATGGCTTTTAGCTATCATTTTAAATCTAAATATTGCTTCTTTACATTTCTATCCAGTTAGATAAAATTATGATAAGACATCCACTGATGTCATTACAATGAGGTTCTCAACTATGACTCCCCTCTCACCACGAAAGCTGTTTCTATTTGGTCAAACTCTGAAATTACATTGATCTGCTAAAGGGGATGTTACCAGCACACGTTCCTGACACCATCCCACAGAGGCAAAATAGCTATCCATTATTCCCTGCTTATATCATCCCACTGTGAATTGGAGCCAGATGCTGGCACACCAAGCTGCATCTGTCAACACTTTTATGGCACTTTATTGTAACTTTGCAAAAAAATTTTTCAAATGACTTTCACTCTCTCAGAAGCTACCCAGGGAATACATGATATTCTGCTTCTGTAGAAAGGAATAGATCTCTTTCTTTGATAGTCATCATATGCATATAGTATTTCACAGAATCACAGAATCACAGAATCGTAGGGGTTGGAAGGGACCTCCAGAGATCATCGGGTCCAACCCCCCTGCCAGATCAGGCTCCCTAGCTCATACTACATAGATAGGCGTCCAGATGAGACTTGAATATCTCCAGAGGAGACTCCACCACCTCCCTGGGCAGCCTATTCCAGTGCTCTGTCACCCTCACTGTGAAAAAGTTCTTCCCCATGTTGGTGCGGAACTTCCTATACTCCAGTTTACAGCCATTGCCCCTAGTCCTGTCTCCACAGACCACTGAAAAGGGGCTGGCCAATTCCCCCTGCATCCCATGTCTAAGATATTTATAAACACTAATTAGGTCCCCCCTAAGTCTTCTTTTCTCAAGACTAAACAGTCCCAGTTCACTCAGCCTGTCCTCA
>VZTU01022589.1:2048-12864 GCA_013400835.1 Zapornia atra
AAAAAATGTTCTCCTTGTTTGCTAACACCATTATCAAGATGAATTTGTGTTTATCAAAACTCTATGCAAGCACTGATAAAGACTTTTTTCCCTCCAAACATCAGTTGTACTAAAAGACATGCTGTGGATAGAAATATGAGCTGGTTAAAAATCAAGGAACTACAAGGTAATACAGAAAAATTGTTGTGTCTTGTAGGGAGAGTTTATGATGGTTTCATAGCATTGTTATCAGCGCTCATCACTTTCCATGCTAAGAAACTGAGGTTTTACAGATAAATAAAATTATAGTAATGGTTATTTTCTTTGGCTTCAATACATCGACTTCAAAGGTTATGTATAGCTTTCAGAATTGGATAGAAAATACATTGCATTGCCAGGAATTGATTTCCTACTCATTCTCTGTGACCTCATAGTCTTTGCAGAGAGGGGGGATGCTCTCTTTCATGTGAAAGGTCCAAGTAGATAAAAATGTATGTGAACACTTGAAAAATGTATAGCTCATAATTTAGTTTGAATTAGGGTATGTTGTAACACAGGATCCTCCTTCAGTCCCCTTAACTTCCCATGTTACTTACCTGAGGTATGTGGAGTGTGTACTTTGTTCTTACTTTCAATGAACTACAGGAGTTAAGTAAAGTTTTCACATTTTATTCAGGATCGTCATTTATAGCTTGATGATCAGCAGCATCACAGGAAAGGAGTCACGTTTATGCCATAGTAAAACTCTTCAACAGCAATGAAGTTGAACTTTTTAACCAATGGAATTGGAGTGTAGGCTAAGTAAACATGGTAGAGGTAAGTCAAATGGGCAGAAAAATACCTAAGAGTTAGTAAATCTATCAAACTTCATGATTTTAGTGTCCTCTGACACTGCTCCCCTCCCCTCCTTTTACTAAAGGAATACGAAAGTAATTTACACTCTCTGCCTCCCCCCAAGTCTACGTGACCCTGTGCTTTGTAATGTTAGTGGATCATTGCAGCTAATTCATAGCTATATAGGAGATTCACTTACAGTAGTTTGATCTTGAAAAGTAACAAAGCCTTATTCCCAGAAGTCTGAAACTCCTTTGATAGCTCTTGCAATACCCTTGATGAAAAGAATCTGTATTAACTCCAAAAGTACACATGGGGATCCAACTGGCCACAGTGCTCTGATTGCTGAGCACTTAGTTATCAGTCTTCACTGGTGTTCAGGGTAGCTGAATTTTGCAGTTAATGTTGGCAAACTTGAGCTGACTTACTTGCTCTGAGAAAATGAAGATATTTACATGACTTACTGCATGCATTGAATAAGCTCCTAAATGTCTTCCTTGTGTCCTCAAATGTGCCATCGACTCCAGTGGATACTTGCCTTACAATGCAAAGACTCATCTGTCTTCACTGCTGAAGAATGAACTTATGTACACAATTATAATGCAGGAAATGTCTGATGTTAACTGCAAATAAAACAGCTTTATTGACTGCTACCGCTGTATTCACACAACTGAAACTTCTTTATGGAAGGGACAGACAGCTGAGCTTTCAGAATGTGCCTTCTCATCATGTGTGCTTGTGCTGACAGATGTTCCTTTCCCTTTCTTCCTCCCAACCTAGACAGCATCTGTGTATGCCCTTGTTGTACATGTATATTGGGAAGAAATTCTTCCCAGGGAGGGTGGTGAGGCCCTGGCACAGGGTGCCCAGAGAAGCTGTGGCTGCCCCTGGATCCCTGGAAGGGTTCAAGGCTGGGTTGGCTTTGTTTAGTGGAGGGAGTGGAACTAGATGGGCTTTAGGGTTGCTTCCAAACCAAACCCATTTGGTGAATCTATGAACTTTCTCTTTGCCTGTTGCACTGTCTTCATGCTTAAAAGAAATGCATATATTTTATTTTTGTGAAAAATGCCGTTGATCTAGAAGCATTTTTGGTTTAGTTGATGCTAATGGGAGCTTAAAAATGTTATCACAGGAAGAAGTTCTCTGTAACTGGCAGGGCAATTTATGAACTGCTAAGCCTAGTTTTCATATTTAAAGGAATGAGAAACTGTAACTCTCAACAGCTGCTGAATTCGAGCAATCGGGTAAACTATAAAAGACTCTTTTAATATATGTGCTGTGGGCAGATTATGCCCATATATCCCCCAAATGTTTTTTCTGAAATTGATTTTTCTCAGTCACAACCAAAACCCATTGCACATTAGCCCATTTTCAAGGAAGTATTTAGGAACTCTGCCACATGCACTGCAATGATGATTACAGTGCTGGCAACTCCCATTTCGTAGTAGTATTTGATCAAGTCATCCTCCAGGGAGTCTGTTGCTGATGGCTCTGGACAATATCCTTGCATTTCAGCACTGAGCTCTGGCTTCTCTGCAGAAGTCATTTGCAATACTCTCTTCCTTCATCACCTTCAACAAACTAGCCAGACTTCCAGAATTTTGGCTGTGCTTCATCTTCATGTCTATTTGTTTTCTTGCAGTCTGCCACTTTAATGCACAGCAGTTAATAAAACACCAAAAATGACAGGAAGAAAAATACTGTGAGAGAGGTAGATGGACTTCCCAACAAAAGTTGAAAAACTAACTTGAGCAGATCCTGAACTAAACATACATAACTGCCAGCAGCAAATGGAACAACTACTAGGGAACTGGGCTATGCTATTGAAAGCTGAACTTTTGTTTTGGCTGTTTCTTACTAAATTTGAGGCACAGTCCTGTTTGGTGCAACCAGCCATGTTCTCACCTGCCCAGAGAGCTGATGAAATGGGAGGGTGTTGAAACATCAGGGCACTCAGATTTATAGAACTGGAAGATCCCAGTTTTCACTGAACTTTGTACATGCTGTGGTTCCTTACAGGTGACCAAAATCTGTGTCTTTGTAGATTTGAGTACTCAGCCAAGACACCTTCACCATGTTTTGTAAATCAAAGATTGTCACCTCTCAGTGTGTGAGAATAAAATCAAGAAATGTTTTAAGGAATTTATATTGAGTATATCATACAAGTTCCAGGTAACTGTGAATGCTGAAATTCAGAAATTGCGTAGCTCAAGCAGAGATGGAAGGTCATAGAAATGGCAAACTTTCTTATTTTTGCTTTTTGTAGATTGTTCTTATCCTGTTTGAAGTCCATCAAAAAAGCAAAATCAACTGTTTGCTCCTTGTAGCTTCAGAGAAATCATGGATTTTTTTTTTCCAAGAAAAATGAGGTTCTGTATAACATTAAGATGATAGAACAATTTGCAGGGTTTGTTTTTTTTTTTTGTGGTTGAAAGCATCTGTGAAAAAATCACTGCAAGGTAGGCAATGAAGCAATTATTTTCTGTAGAGTTATGCCCCATTTCCATACTAGGAGGTTTTAGTAGTTTTCCAACTGGAAGTTTACAGGGCTTCTTGAAGCTCTTTACTTCAGTATCTTGTGGATTTTATCTTGAAGTTTCTACCTGTGTAGTGAATGGATTGCTCCTGATGTACAGCTCTTCTCTCAATTTTTGAGTCTATTATGTCTATCAAAAGATGTCAAAACTACTCATAAGAAAACCTCTCACATATTTTTCTGAGCATAATATTTTTAATAAATGCTTAAAACCACATATCATTCCGAATTTTAAGAAAAATGTAAGTGCTTGAGATCTAATCCAAATGAGTTCAGTCTATATGCTGAGAAGGACTTGTGGATTCTGGTGGATGAGAAACTTAACATGAGCCAGCAGTGGCTCTTGCAGCTCGCAAGGCCAATGGGATCCTGGGCTCCATCAGCAGAGGGGTGGCAGCAGGGACAGGGAGGGGATTGTCCCTCTCTGCTCTGCCCTCGTGAGGCCCCATCTGGAGTCCTGTGTCCAGAGCTGGGGCCCCCAACACAAGAAAGATGTGGAACTGTTGGAGAGGGCTCAGAGGAAGCCACAAAGATGATTAGAGGGCTGGAGCAGCTCCCCTACTAAGAGGCTGAGGGAGCTGGGCTTGTTCAGCCTGGAGAAGAGAAGGCTGCGGGGGGACCTCATTGCAGCCTGCCAGTACCTGAAGGGAGCTTATAAGCAGGAGGGGATTAAACTTTTTAAAAGGGTAGATAATGGCAGGGCAAGGGGGATGGATTAAAACTAAAGGAAGGAAGGTTTAGATTAGATATTAGGGGGAAGTTCTTTCCAGAGAGAGTGGTGAGGGGCTGGAACAGGCTGCCCAGAGTGGTGGTGGATGCCCCGTCCCTGGAAGTGTTCAAGGCCAGGTTGGATGGGGCCCTGGGCAACCTTGTGTAGCTCCAGGCCTGAGGTTGGTGTCCCTGCCTGTGGCAGGGGGGTTGGAGCTCTCTGATCCTTGGGGTCCCTTCCAACCCAGACCATTCCATGATTCTATATAAGAGCTCTTACTCATTTCTCATCTTCATCTTGGGTACTGGTACTATTGCAAAGTAAAGGGTCTGTGTTGCTGGATATTAAGTTTAAACTTTGTTTTTCTTTTACTCTTCAAGATACGGTACTGCCCATAGATAATGAGGAAAATAAACTGACTCAAATGCAATGGAAAAAGACAAGTGGGTTAAGAAATTACTTTGAGATAAGCTGGGGGTCAAGAACAGTCTAAAATGTTTCTATTGAGGGATCAGAAGTTGTGTTTTATCAGGATATGAATTGACCTGGCTTTGGTTTCTTAAGGTCTTGCTGTATCATTACTGATAGAGACACAGAGCCAAAGTCTGATAGAGGAGTACCACCATTCTAGACAATAGCTCAATGCTTCAGGTGGAACTTAACCCCTGGGGTTTCCAACTACTTGAGCCGGTGAAAATGAACATCTTTGCTGGGGACTGGTGCTGTTGCAACTCTGTCAAATTATCTTGCATAGACAGAAGAATTTAGGTCATGTGCAAGAGCTGCCTGCTGCTTGGTATGTCTTTGGCAGAAGGGCTGCTCGGTTCTTGCTTAAACACGGCCATCTGCTGGTGAGTTCCCGTCGTAGCTGTCTGCTGCTCTTGGTAGCTCTGAGCTCTATAAGGCTGTGTATTGTTATGTAAAGATCTGCTCCGTTTTCAGTTCTACGCTAGTCTGCGTTACCTTTCACTTCAAATACCCGTTTAGCAACAATTGTTCAAATTCTGTTTGTCTACTCTCAAATTTAGTATGAGGCTAAATATGGGAGGAATCACTCATAGAATCATAGAATCATAGACTGGTCTGGGTTGGAAGGGACCCCATGGATCATAGAGCTCCAACCCCCCTGCCACAGGCAGGGCCACCAACCTCCAGGTCTGGATCTACACAAGGTTGCCCAGGGCCCCATCCAACCTGGCCTTGAACACTTCCAGGGACAGGGCATCCACTACTTCTCTGGGCAGCCTGTTCCAGCCCCTCACCACTCTCTCTGGAAAGAACTTCCCCCTGATATCTAATCTAAACCTTCCTTCCTTTAGTTTTAGTCCATTCCCCCTTGTCCTGCCATTATCTACCCTTTTAAAAAGTTTAATCCCCTCCTGCTTATAAGCTCCCTTCAGGTACTGGCAGGCTGCAATGAGGTCCCCCCGCAGCCTTCTCTTCTCCAGGCTGAACAAGCCCAGCTCCCTCAGCCTCTCTTTGTAGGGCAGGTGCTCCAGCCCTCTAATCATCCTCGTGGCTTCTCTGAACCCTCTCCAACAGTTCCACATCTTTCTTGTATTGGGGGCCCCAGCTCTGGACACAGGACTCCAGATGGGGCCTCATGAGGGCAGAGCAGAGAGGGACAATCACTTCCCTGTCCCTGCTGGTCACCCCTCTTCTGATGGAGCCCAGGATCCCATTGGCCTTGTGAGCTGCAAGAGCCACTGCTGGCTCATGTTAAGTCTCTCATCCACCACAATCCCCAAGTCCTTCTCAGCAGGGCTACTCTCAAGAAGCTCTTCTGCCAGTCTGTATCTATGGCTGGGATTCTTCCGACCCAAGTGCAACACCTGACACTTGGCAGTGCTGAACCTCATTAGGTTCCCCCGGGCCCATCTTTCCAGCCTGTCAAGGTCCCTCTGGATGGCTTCCTTTTAAAAACAGGCTATGCAGTAGAATTAAGTAACTTTTATATGTCCCCTGTAACTTCCTGTTTATGTGTCCAAATAATGTCAATGATGGAAACTACTTGTTCATCTGTTACTTCAGAAACACTGTTATTTCACTTAATTTTGCACATTCAGCAAGGGCCTTGCCTGTAGACAGGCATATATTTTAGTGATGGATTCCCTCCCTCCCTGTACATTAGTTTTATCTATATGTATGTTCTTATGGTTCAGATGAATAGTGGCTCAGTCTATCCTGTGGCTTAGAGCAGATGAAGCAAAATGGGAGAAATGTAATTCTGTCATTTTTTCTGGGAAACAGAAACCATTGGTGCCACTCTTCTGGCACCTGTGGTTTAAGCTCCAACCTTCATAATCTTCGTGCTAATGGTATGAAGTTGTGGAATTTCACTTAACCTTATCTTAAAGAGAAGCAGTGGCAAAGCTGAGAACTGCTTTATTCTGGGAGGTATTAACTGAGAGCACTGTCACTAAGTCACTTAGCAGAATTTGTGTGATTTACTGTATTGATTGCAAAAAAGAAAGATCTCAAGCTGCCCTTGTGATGTTCTTGTTCACTGCTCTCTTATTTCCTGGGGATTTTGGACGTGAACCCAAGGCTTGAATATTTTGCAGCTCAGGACTCAAGCTTAGTTATGAGTTAGAAGACTCAAATCAGTGTATTCCATATTGCTCCAGTCAAATCTAGAAAAAAGATATGCCCCCCCTCTGCCACTTCCTGAGGTAGGAGCAGGAACTACAGTCCCCATTACTCCTGGGAAACCTGCTTTCAGCTACACTCTGCTTACTTGCACAACTGAAATGTCACCCTGTGAAGGGAGGCTGATACCTGAGCAGTAAAAGTTTCTGGGGCTGGAGGAGTTTCCAAGTTTCTGATGAAACCCAAAATCAAATGAAAATAGCAATTGATGGAGCTGGAGATGGCTAAAAAAGTGCTGTATAACGTATTCTTTAGCCACAGATAATAGTGTAGTAGTGATCTACCCTGTTACTGTTACATTGTTCTCAGTATACAAACTAGTTCAGTGCTATGGTTTACTGGAAGATGTGACTACAGGGGCAGCTATGAGCATGTGACTGGTACAACATTAACAGGAATATATTTTTTAGTGGAAATTGTGCTTTACTGAGGTCACATGAGGAACTCAGGGCTTGTAAATGAGTGGGGCTTAAAAGTGATTTAGGTTTTCAAACTTTTCTGTGAATGGTGTTAAGGCTTCAGGGGAAAACAAATGAGTGGTTTAGAGGGTCACTGATGCTTTCAGTAGAGTTCATCTTACAAAGTCCCCATGTAGTTGGCAAAACCAGTGTGCTGTAAAATCATGTCAAGCACAGTGACCGTATAGTGGGGCAAACTAAATCAATCTCCTGGAGCAGGGAAGAATGACAATTTTTGTTCAACTTGATAAAAATTTTTTGTCATGTCAAAGAGCAGGTGTTGACTGAGGGGAGGAGTGGAAATCATAAGGATTAAGGGTTTCACACTCCACTTGGAATATCTCCACTGAGCACAAATGTGAAGAGTCACTCTTCTCTGGATGCCTGTCTAGTACTGAAATCCATCCATGGGCAGTACTGTTGAAAGAAGTTGTTGACAGGAGTAGAATCTCACAATAAGCTAATAAGTTTCCTTCCAGCCAGGTTCTTGAGTAGTTGAGAGATGAAAAGTACCTTTAGTGAATAAATTGAAAGAAGCCCATAGTATGGTTCTGGTGCATTTGGTATGGTGATGTTTTCTTGGAACGGAGATAAACAAAACTTTCTTAAAGATACTTGGAGACCATGTCATAGAACCAGCAGCAATTGATGGAAGATGAACTTTTTTCTCCATGTTCTTCAGGTGTTCTAATTTGTCACAGAGAATAGTTATTTCCTGTTTGTTTTCAGATAACTGTAATTTGGAATATTTTTTTCATTTTAGGGGCACCTTATTTAAACTAAAAGTTGTTTGAACTCTTAAGCTGTTGTGCAAAAGGACTTTAAAAGTCTGAATGCCACCATCATATATGAAGGTAAATATCTAAAAGAAATAGGATGCTTGAATAGATGGCATGAGTTAAGCTCCAAACCAGAGTAAAAGAGAAATGTAGTTAAATTGGCAGTGCTTTTTTTTCCAATATGTATCTCTGTAGTGCCCCAAAATTAACTTTGGATAAGTTGCTGTTGTAGTGCCAGTGAGTGTGGTGTACATCCCATAGCTATCCACTGCAAAGTGGAGAATAAAGAGTGGTCAGACTGTCACGCTAATAGCTGCAGGCAATTCTCAGGGAGCAGAGGGGCTTATCCTGTCTTAATAGAACCAGTATTTTATTCTCACATAATCATAACAGAACTGCATGTTTCTTATAGGGCTCTTGTGGCAGTAAATCATAACCATTTTTGCAATGGGGGTAACTGCTGTATTGGTGACAGCAATGTCTTCTGTTATCTCTTAGACCAGAAAAAATTAAAAATCCAACTAAACTCATGGCATTTCATGATCCCTTATTCCTTCAGTGCCACTGTCCTCAGACACTCAGGCTCTTTAAATTCAGTACTACAGAGTGAGTCTGCACAGCTCCACCAGGAAGAGTTGTGGCTTGACGCTTCCAGAAAGGCAAATCTCTCAAGCTTCATTACAATTGGGATTTTCTTGTTGCTCAAAGCTGCCATTGCCGTAGATGGTGTGTTTTGCGGTGGTTGGAGCATCTGGGCTATGTGGAAGATAAACGTAGCCATTGATGGTGTGTTTCATAACATGTAGCATCCACACTATTTACATCACTTGAAGATGCTTAATTCCTCTGTTAAATTCTTTGCTTAGAGAAAAGACGCATTTACAGAAGAGACATGTAATGCTATGACAATTGCTAGAAGGAAGATGGTATTCTTTTTTCTCACCTCCCAGCAGTGTGCAGTGTTGAATACTAGAAGTGCTGTCCCTCTCGAGCATCCTGAAGGGTTTCTTGAAACACTTAAATCTTTATTTTATAGGTCTTTCCAAGTTTGAGTGATCACAGAAACTTCAATAAGGGTGTCTTCTGACTAATTTTGTGCAAGATACTAAGTTTCTTAAATGTTTCTAAATCTGAAAGACTCCATAGATAATGGCAATGGCTTAACAGAAATAGCACGGGGTCTATCAAAATAAGGTGTTCCTTAAACAAAATTTAAAAAATCTGTGTTAGAAAGGTCTTTGGCTGCTTAGAGTTCTCTGGGAAGAGCAGTGTGAATCATGCTGTGTCCTCTGAACTTCTGGTAGTGGTTCTCTTAGATGTTTTCAGTTTTCGTTTGTGGACTGAGAAGACCAGAGCTGTTGCAATTGGCAAGTAAAACAATATGCATTCTGCTGCCATACAATCTGCTGCTTTCCCACTAAACTGACTAATAAGATAGCTTATCCCCTGTATTTTTCTGTTCCTCAGTTTGTATGTGGTATAGTCATGCTCAGTATGAATACTGCTAAACATTGAGATACTTGATGCTATTTTCCAAAATTGTCCAAATACTTTAACAGGTTTGCTTCATAGTTCTGTAGGATTGCATCTCAGTCCCCAACTCAAAGGTTGCTGAACGCTTACCAAAATGAAGCAGTTGTATAAAACTGAGGCTTTTATATACACTTATATTTCATGGTCTTCAGCTGGCAGAGGCAACCTTATGTTTGAGTCTTTCACAGTATGTGCTTTTAACCGTGGGTATTTAAGTATGATTCAGAAGATATGAAGTGTGAGCTCTGTAGTAAATGGAGAGAGGCACTTCCATTTTCAAACTGATTTGTGTTCTGGCTGATCCTATGGGTGGCAATTCATCCTTCGGCTTGCTCACTGAGCAGACACCTATAATCTCTGGTGTGTTGAATGGAAGCTATGTAGTTGTGGTTAGTATACAGCTGGATTCAAATCAATTCTGCTGAGGTTCTGGGCATGTTAGCTGGGCTCAGTGTGGTATTAACTGTGGTTATGCAGCTTTCAGTTGACTCCAAATATAAGTCAAACTCAGCAGAAGGCTAAATATATACGGAAATATTTTGATCTTTTGGGAATGAAACCTCTAAATAAATTTGAGCATCTGGGACTAGTTAAACAGGTTGGTGAAACTATATAGGTGTCTGGAGGGAGATAGGTCTCTACTTAACTTTATGAATATAGAATTTCCTATATTGAAAGTTAAATGCTTAGCAGCTTTCAAGAAAACTGCACAGGCATGGGGTCTGACAGCTCAGATGCTGTGCATTGTAATTGTCTTGTATGAGAGCTGGCACGCTGTCTATGTAGGAACCAAACTTATTTTAGTAAAATAGCTGTATGTGAATGACATACAGCTCTGGTTTTCTGTGGAATAGAAGGCTCGGTGGCTTAATCGATGGAACATAACAGCAAATAGAAAACAGTGAGAATTATGAGCTTCCAAGTTTTTTGTAAGTATGTGAGCAGTATTTTGAAAAGTCAGATTGAATCTCTACTGAATAATGATATTAGCAGCATTACTGTAGATCATTTGCTTTATTATAGTTAGTGACAAACCATTTATTCTGTTTAGATTACCCTGCCAAAAAAAAGCATTATTAATATTTGTCTCCATATTTCAAATTTTCCTAAAGTCAAATAGTTCAGTGCTTCTACACTTGCACCATTGCAATCTTATGATCACATTAAAGTAAATAGGTCTCAAAAGCATTTTTGCTTTCTATTTGTAATGACTGGAGTACCCTGAACTGTGGCCAATTTAAATGGCACTGAGGCAGGATGGTGTGAAACAGCTAAGGCTGGTCAAATTTAATTTAATGTAGACCTACACAGATGAAAAGCAATGAATCATAGAATCATA
>VZTU01022592.1:0-18959 GCA_013400835.1 Zapornia atra
CCCCCCCCACCCACCCCACAGCATGGAACAGCAGCAGCACGGAGCCTGTCATTAACTGTCTTCTGAGAGAGGCAAATTACAGACTTTAACGACGCAATTAGGTCAGCTCAATAGGAAATGGAAAAACAAAGTAATTTCTCTGTGAATTTCTCTGTCTGCCCATCACCTTGTCCCTTAATCCTCTTGGGAAAATTCAGTCCCCTCCCAGCCAGGTCTGGAGACCTCCTGTTGAAGGCATGGCAAAGCTCCTTGCTAAGGAAATCTGGAGGAAGGGCAGGGCTGGAGTAGGGCTTGTTCCTTGCTCTGAGACAGGTCTCCATCCAGCTCCTCTCCCACAGGGAGAGCCACAGTCCTATTTTGGCCCCGGAAGAGCTGAGTGCTGCTCAGAGCCAGGTGAGACTTGCAGTTGGAGCAGAAGGCAGCAAAGCCAGTGACAGATGTGGCGGTTCATTACGCAGTGGGGACCTGGCTCTGCAGCGAGCAAGTCGAGCTAATTTCTCCCAATGAGACCTGCTGCCAACTGAAACCTCTGGCCTGGAGCATCAGGAACTTGAACTTAATTTTCCTGGTCTGTGGGAAGCCAGCGAAGAGGATGGAGAGCTGTGAAGAGCACATCAGTGCTGCTGAGCAGATGGGTGATGCCTCTGAGTGGTCTCAGGAGGGGGCAGTGGGTGCCTCAGAGGGGGAGGTGGGAGCACCCCAGCACTGTGGCTGGGGAAGGGCTAGCTGCAGGGGGGAGCTGGATGTGCCTGGTTTCTCCTCAGCAAAGCTGTCCTGGTGCCTGGAGGTGTGTGAGCAGCATGTATGTGAGGGTCTCTCCCCAGTGCCAGTGTTCTCTTGTATGGCCAAGCGAGTCAATGGCAGATTGTGTTGAAATCTCACTTCAGTGGCGAAAGCTGCAATTAGCATTTAATGAAGCCTTTTGCTTTTATTTTTAGGTAACCTCCGATTCCCTGACTGTGTAATTTAGTCCTCCATTGCTTGGAGATAATTAAAGTATGTCACTATAATTTGCTTTTTTTAAAAGCCTGTAATTATGTTTTTATTGAGGGGGGGAAAAAAAAGAGGGGTGGGGGGAGGGGGAAATGAAAACAATGTATAGGGAGGAGAAGGCTTTGGATGGGCAAAAGGGGTTTTCTTCCAGCTTGAATGCTTAGGAAATGTTTCCAGGATGCTGGGTGGACTGGGGACAGAGGAAGAGCATTGTCTGCATTAGTGTGGGTAAGCTCAAGGTGCTGTGTTTTGAGCAGTGGTACAAGAGCTTCTGTGGCCACAAGCCCTGGTTGTGCCTGTACCTGGTTTAGCTGCAGTGTCGCTTGGTGGTGAGGGAGTGGGCTGTGTGAAGCACCAGTGCTGCTTCATCTGCTGCCTCGTTCGTGGCCTTCAGCATTGTTCTCCTCGCAGAGAAGAATGCTTTCTCCCTGGGGGAAGGGAGCAGCCCTGCTCCATCTGCATCCCAGACTGCTGGCTCTGAAGTGGGGGCAGCCCAGGATGGGTTTAACCTGGAGCAGGACATCTCATGTCTCATCCCTGCAGCCTCCTGCTCCCCTGACTGCCCTGCCAAGCCTAACAAGCATTGTCATGCACGCTGGGTCTTCGTGTTTCAGTTGCTGGCATCTGGTTTCTGTGACAAAAGGTGCTTTGCTGATGCAGGGATATGTAGCTCATGCTATATCTCATAGTAGAATCACCTGGGTTGGAAGAGACCCTTTAGATCACAGAATCACAGACTGGTCTGGGTTGGGAGGGACCCCAAGGATCACAGAGCTCCACCCCCCTGCCACAGGCAGGGCCACCAACCTCCAGGTCTGGAGCTACACAAGGTTGCCCAGGGCCCCATCCAACTTGGCCTTGAACACCCCCAGGGATGGGGCACCCACCCCCTCTCTGGGCAGCCTGTTTCAGCATCATCCAGGTCATGGAGTCCAATCACATGTTGTCACAATAACAAGTTAACAGGGAGGAATTAAATACACCTTCCCAGGCTGCACAGCCCTTTGGGGGGGATGCTCCTTGCAGCTTAGGTTCTATTTACGTGTGTAAATGCTGCTGTTGGATGTCAAATAACCTTTGTCCCTCCAAATCCACCCCCTCCCCAGCACTGTCTAATGCTGAACATGCCTTCTAAAGTCTCCTGCCTTGCTCCAGCACTGCCTGTGGCCGTGGGCCAAGCATAGCTCCCAGGCAGTCCAGTGATGCTGCTTCCTTGCAAACTGGTCTGCAATGCTCGTGTGACCATCGCAGGAGGAACTGCTCACCTACAATTCACAGCTTGGAAACTGGCTGTTGGGAAGAAGTTGAATAAATTCAAGATAATTGATTGGCCTGTGGCCAGTTCACAGCCAGAGAGAGCTGAAATGAGCTGGATTGTTGGCTTTTCCTTTAAGTTATTCTCACTCAAATTTTGGAGCGCTAAGAGGTTATGTTTAGTTTAGAATATATTTAATTCATTAAAACCTTGATCTTCTCTGCTGCAGAGTTCAGATCTGATCCCAGGCTTTATTCCTTATCTAAATGCAGAGGTTTCTTGCCAGAAATATAAAGCAGGGGGGAAAAAAAAATCTTGGTGCTTAGGAGAAGTGACTTGATGAAGGGAACATGGACTGGACTGCATTCAAGTGCTGGGAATCCACTGGAACTCAGGCTGGCACCCTCACTGGTGTGTGCCTGGTTTTTTTCTTGCCCATACTGGGATGGAGTCTTTAGGGGCTTTCACCCAGTTCCATGATGTTCAATGTGTCTAGTACTGTAAGCTGCACCCTGGCATCCCCACAGCCAGCCCCTAACGCAGGGTGCTTGTACACTGGGATGCTGTGAACTTTGGTGCAACCCTCCTCTCTGGAGCTTTGTGGTGGGACCAAAGTGACTCATAAAAGTCTCTTTGATAGAGTAGTATCAGGTCAGGGACTTATGTTTAAGCGTGTCCTCAGGCTGTGCATCCACTCCCGAGCTCCCTGCTCTCCAGGTGTCTGAGTTGAATGGCACTGTGTGTGGGATCAGTCCCCCACCACACTTGCAGCACGTTCTCCTTCCTCCTCGCTGTGCAGAAATCCCCCTCCCCAGCCAGGTGTCACACCACCTTCCTTGCAGAGCCTTTGTCATCTGCTGGGGATAACAAAAGGAAAGAACAGCACTTAAAACCCAATAAAACCCACACACCATCATCAGCTTTTGTACTGGTTGCTATGGGAACCCCATACATGCACCGGAAACGCTGGAGTATGCAAATGAGCTTCTTAATTAGTTCTCCTCAGTCTTTCATGTTCCTGGTGCAGCAATTTGATCATTAGATGAACATGCCACTTAATTATCAGCAGCTTAACCAAACACAAGCTGGGGTGACCTTTGGGGAGGGCAGGGTGTCTTGGGAGCTGGCTGTCTGCAGAGGGAAGGCAGAGGCCAGCAGTTGCATGGAGATGGGAGGTTTCTCTAGCAGCTTTCCTACCCGTATGGCTTCTGTTGCCTTTGGAGAGGAGCAGCCAAGCAAGGGTGGCTCCATGTCTCCAGACTGCCCTTGGAGAGGGTGGTCCAGATGCTGAGGTCTCAGCAGCAGGCTGAGACTAGCATGGTTAGCTTGAGCTGAAGCACCGAGCTCCTTGCCTCGCTGTTGGGAGGTGGTGGAGAGGAGGGCTGGCTGGAAAACCCCAGCTCTGAGCTGTGGGGCAGGCTGCAGCGTCCCCCCAACTCTGCTGACCTCAGGCATTGGGGCTGGGCTTGTTGCCTCCAGCCCAGTGAGCTGGTTTTGCAGCACCAGATGCCAGCGGGTGCGTGTGTGAGCTCTCCCTGTAAATGCTATGAGTTTTTCACCAAACAAGCGTCATTAATCGGCTAATAACCGGATTAATTAAGGACACTGAAAGTAAACAGCAAGAATGTAATTTGCCTCTGATTGCCGTGTAATTGCAGGAGTATGGTCCTATTTGCATATGCAGAAAGTGTTGTTGACAGAGGCACTGGGACCAGGAATAACAATTTATGGAGGGCAAATGTGCCCTTGTGCTGTCCAGACCCCTTCAGCCACACTCCTTTCTGCCTTCAGTGCTGCCTCTGTGTGTTTCCTCTGTGGTTCTCTGACTTCTTCCCAATTAGCTGACTCTCCTGCTATTTGCTATTTCCGAGCTATTTGCTTAGGCAAACATTGATGCTCCAAATAGACTGGCAGCTCAGCTTGGGAACGCTCTCCTGTGTCCTGCAAGACAGCAGAATTAGCTGAGGAGAAACCTCTCTTCCTGCCAGGGCTGCCCTGCTAAGGGTTAGGACTGGTTCTTCCCTTGACACTGCTTGCTTGAGGTTGTGCTTGGAAGAACTTGCCTTTGTAAGCCCCAGAGAGGTTCCAGTGCCCCGAGAGGAGATGGAGATCAAGAGGGGAACTGAGGGCATGCAGAGAGGAAAGCAGATGCTGTGTGGCTTGGAGCCAGAGCCTGAATACCAGAGTCAGAATCCCACACCATCCTGTGGCTCCCATGTCCTCCACCCATCGTCAGCTGGTCTTTTTTTCCAGCACTTCTCTCTTTCCCTGCAAAATGCAGACATCTGGATGGTGACTAATCTTCCATCCCTCTGCCTCCCATTAGCCCTGGGTGAGCTTTCTTCTTGCATTTGACCTTGTCAACACTAGGTCTGAGCTGCTTGAGGAATGGGAGCACGTGGTGCTCTGCCTAGATGTCTGTGCACTCCCTCCATTCACACACCCACAGACATCCAAAGGGGAAAACTGGGAGGACTAATTCCATCTTGGAGAGCCGTAGGCTTGTATTTTCCCTCTTTCCCTGACAGACCTGACTTGGTGGAAACCTGCAATGTGGAGAGACATGACCTTTCAGGAACAGCCCAGAACATCTATGGCAGACATGATTTCTAAGTATATCCATTTATTTTTGGCTCCTGGTAGCCATGAGGGTCTGTATGCTCCAGCTATTTCAGCCTGTTCTTCACGTGGAGATGGACTTGGACTAAATCAGTGTGCGTTGTTTGCTTGAGAAAGGCACCTGCTGCTCACTTGTGTGTGTCCTCAGCCAAGCAGGATGAGAAGCAGTGAATAGGATCCTTTGAGCAGTTGTTTTAGAGGAGAGCATGCTGGCAACATGGATGGGGGTTGGTTTGCCAGCAGAGTTCTGGCGACAGATATCTGTGAAGGAAAATGGGGACTTGCCCCCCCCCCCTCAAGTGTCTGTGGGCATCTTTCCCATCAACTGTTTGTTTCCTTGCAGCATCTGAAGGTTTTGGGCCAGTGTCCTGCAGCTTTAAGTGCCATACCTGTCCCAAACAGCTGCCAAACTCCATTCAGCACAGACAGTGTTTTGTTTTTCTCTTCTGGAAACTTGAAACGTTTAGAAAGAACCCAAGTTTTCCCTTGAAATTCAGCAGGGAGAGGGGTGGAAGGAAGGTAGCCTTCTGTTTATTTTGCACTACCTTTTTGTAAGCTGCTACAAACAACCTGTCATCATATCTCCAGTGAAGCAGTTGAGCAGGCTCCCCGGGTGTCTGTGTTTGGTTCCTTGCCATGTGAGGTCTTGTTAGAGGTGGTGTTTGTTTCTGGTTAGCCATGGGTTCCCTTTGAGCTTGAAGAGCAAGACAGGGAAATAGCAACAATTGTGATTAGGGCTTTATTTTGAACTTCAAGATCTCAATTTCCTGCAGCGAACAGCATCCTAGAGGGGCTGGAGGCTGCACCCCACTAATACCTCACAGTGAAACTTTCAAAGCAGTAAACAAGGGAAGCAATCAGCCCCTCCTGAATATCAAGGGGATGTGGGTGGTGATGCCTGCCGTGCCTTTGAGACCTCTCCCATTGTCAGCATGCTTTCTTCAGGAGTGGAGGCCAAGGTGAGGGTTCTGCCACTGTGGGTGCCTGCTGTAAGCTGTATCTGAATGCCTCAGTCCTTCCCTACAACAACCTGGCCTTCCTGCTGGAGCAGTATCGCTGCCTCTGCCCTAGGGTACAGAATCACCAGGTTGGAAAACACCTTTGAGAGACAGTCCAACTGTACCTGTCCTCTACTAAACTATATTCCCAAGCATCTCATCTACCTTTTAAATACATCCAGGGTTGGTGACTCAACCCCCACAGGTTTCCAGACCAACCACATATCTGATCTTCAGGAGCCTGCACGCAGAGGGAGGAAAGGCTTGTTCTCAAAGCTCAGCAGCACTGGCACACCTTATCACTGCCTACAGCTACAAGGGATGGGGGCTGATCCCTTCACCCAAGTGACAGGAGATGGGACGAGAGGAATGGGCTCAAGCTGCCCCAGGGCAGGGTCAGAGCAGATGTGAGGGAAAAGTTCTTCCCTGGAGGAGTTGTGGGGCTGTGGCACAGGCTGCCCAGGGAGGGGGCTGAGTCACTGACCCTCGATGTGTTGAACAGATGGGTAGATGAGGTGCTCAGGGAGATGGGTTGGTAGAGGACAGGTATGGTTGGACTCCATGATCTCAAAGGTCTTTTCCAACCCTGTGATTCTGTGAATTAATCTTTTCCCCAATCTCCCTCTTTCCAGGCAGGCTCTGTATTCTAGTGCTGTTTCTGAAGGCTGATGGGGAAGCTGCCTCTGGTCTGATTGTCAGTGCTGCTACTTTTCTATTATTTTTCAGATGCCTTATGGTTTCTTGGGGGGAGGAAGAAATTCCAAACCCTGCTTTGTGATTTATTTATTTTTTTCTCTTCTCTTCTCTGTAATTAGATGTAGCAGTGATCAAAATATGTTGCATTGCACTGCAAGCTTCTCCAGGCAGATGTTTCATCACTGGAGGAGAGATGACTTCATCCTTTACATTTGGGGAAAATTAAAAGAAAGGGAAAAAACAAAAAAAAGGCAAAGGAGAATGTTGGATTTCCTGTTATGTGGTTGTATCTCACTGGGCATCAAGGGAGGGATGTGTGAGAGAAGAACCATGACCCAGAGAGAGAAGGAGAGAAGATTTATTTATGTTTTTAACCCTGCTGGCATTCAGATCTTGAAGGAAGCACCCCTTGGTACTTATTTTGCTGCTACAACTAGGGATGGTGGTATTGACCCACCTTGCTGCTTCCCTGCAGCCTCCCTTGGAGAAGGGTTTTCAGCTCAAGGCAGCGTGTTAGCTCCACATTTTGACTTTCTGGGGTGCTGAGAGCCCCTCAGCTGCTGCCACACCTCTACAGCTCTTACATACGAGCTTTCAGAGCAGCAGGGGTTGATGCAAAGGTGCCATCAAGTCAACTTTCGGTCCTTCAGCATCCAGGAGTCTTTGGTTCATGGTGCTTTATATTGATGGTAAGGATGTATTAGCTCCCTAGATATGCCCAGCAGAGGAAGGAAAAGATGTGAAAAGCCTATAAATGGCCCTGTGTTAAGGGATGCAAACACCAAATACCACCAGCCCAGAGGTTTGGCTTTGGCTGGGGAGAGGGAGAGCGTGCAGGGAAAAATTGTTCCCTGTGCAGGGAACATCAAACATAATTCCTCAAGCTCAGCTCAATAAGAGAGCCATCAAAAGTAAAAATGACAGCAATTCTGCAGTCAATATAATGTGGCTGCAGGTTAAATAAATAATGTTTGAATGATAATAATTGCAAAATGATACTATTTCATCCACCACAAACATGTGGTTAAGCTCTCATTAGCTGAGACTACGAGCTTTGCAGGAAGTACAGCCTCTTTGAAAGCTTTGGATTATGCTGCTATAGAAATTCCTGGACTGCTTCTGCAAGTGTTTAATAATGCCTGTGAGTAAGTTTTCCTCATGGGATTGAGAGAGGACAATGGGAGAGGCTGGCACCCTGAAGCGAAGCTGGATTTGTATTTATTTATTTATCTGAGGTCCCCTTTTTTTTTAGGTTCTCAGGGCTTCTGAAAAATTGAATTTATAATTGAGGAACTATACTTACAGCTCTCTGCAGAGAAAAGGGGAAAAGAGGGTATATCTTTTAAAGTGTTTTGTTTACATATAGAGTTTTTTACGTGTCAGTATGTGTATCCAATGGCATCTAGTGTAGTTTTGTCTGAACTTCAAGTTTAAGTAAAAAAAACTGCTCTGGTCTGTCCTACCACCTTCCTCCATCATCACCTTATGTCCCTGCAGAGCCATTGTGGAGTAGCGCTGTCTGTGCCCCCCAGGGATGGTGCTCAACCCCAAACTGGGGAAACTGGTGTTCTCAGCACCTCACCAGACAGGGCTGATTTCAGACTTGGCTGCCATATTGATCCTCACTTAACGTAGTAATGAGAATCTGCTTTGCTAATCAGCAAGGGGAAAATCTTATTTTCCAGCTGCTAGAAGGAAATGAGCTTTGGGGAATCGTGTTGGATGTGGGGTGGTAGGGAGGTGGGTGATGATGGGTTGGCTTCGCTTTGGTCTTCTCAGAGTAAACGGGAGCCTGTTGTATGTCCTTCTTGTCTTGGCTTCTCTCTGGTGGTTGGGGAGAGCCTCTGTCTTGCTCATCCTGAAGCCCAGCTTGAGTTTTTGTGATGAACTCTGTGATACAAACAGGAGGGGTATCAACTTTTTTAAAGGGCAGAGACTGGCAGGACAAGGGGGATGGATTAAAGCTAAAGGAGGGAAGGTTTAAATTAGAGATTAGGGGGAAGTTCTTTCCAGAGAGAGTGGTGAGGGGCTGGAACAGGCTGCCCAGAGAGGGGGTGGGTGCCCCATCCCTGGGGGTGTTCAAGGCCAGGTTGGATGGGGCCCTGGGCAACCTTGTGTAGCTCCAGACCTGGAGGTTGGTGGCCCTGCCTGTGGCAGGGGGTTGGAGCTCTGTGACCCTTGGGGTCCCTTCCAACTCAGACCATTCTATGATCTTTGAACCCCCCCAGGGCAGGTGATGGCTTTCCAGCCCTGTTACACTGCAGAGACATGGGGCAGTGTCCACAAAAGCTCCTCAAGGCCCAACCTTACACTTCATCTTCCTCATTAGGTGCATTATTGAAGGGGAGAAAAGCCTTATTTCCCCTCCATTCCTGGCTTGGGCCTCCCAAAACCTGAGTGAGCGTGCTGCCTCCCTCTGAGCAGCCTCTCTGCTCCTCCTTGGCTCTCCCTGGGCCTGGTGCCTGGCCGGACCGTCTGGCTGACGGCAAATTGTTTTTTGATGGCTGACTCGGTATAACTGAACTCAATTTGCCTTTCAAAAGCAGCTAATAGTCGCATTAAAAAATCCATTTTCACTTGTGATTGAATTTGACGGCGGCTCAATCAATAAGCGAATGGAGTGTTTCACACGCTGTACCGAGCGGGTGTTACCAGGGTAACGGTGTAAGCCAGCGCGGCCTGGTGAATCCCCCCTCGAACGGGTGTCACCAGCCCTGTCACCCTCTGAGGGGCTGCCTGAGGCAGGCACTGTGGTGGGAAGGGTTGGGCCTCCTGGTCCTAACGGCAGTGACACCAGTCAAAGCTGTCTTCATTTCCCTTTCCTTTGCCACTGTGGGGAGGGATGAGGGCTTGGTTGGTGGCTGGATGTGGCCAGCCTGACAGGGACTGGCCGTAGTGCTGTGGTCGTGCCTTGTGAGGGGGAGCTTCCATTTTGTGGCAGTGCCAGGGTTGAGGGGATGGTGACTTGGCATGGCCCTCAGGATGGGGACGTGTCTGTTCCTGCACCTTCACTGCCCAAATCCTTTGGGTCTGGGAGGGTAAAGGCTGGAGGAAAGCAACCAAAGCAGCTTGGGGGCCATGGATGAACGTGGCAGGGCTGGGAACGGAGCTGGCAAGGAGCTTTCCTGAGGGGATGGTTTTTCTGGAAGGGGGGGAAGATAATGAAGTGAGGAAATGGATATATATAATTTTTTTTAATAGGGTTCATCCGCATTTGATGAAAAATGAACGTGGCACTTTGCTTCATGACAATCAGAGTGTTTCCTTTCAGCTATTGTTTGCATTCCTCCTATTGTAGTATAAAATTAAAATGAAATGGTTCAGTCAGGAATTTTGCTATTGTGATTTTCTTTTTTTTCTTTTCCCCTTTCCAAAGCAGTTTCCTGGGGAATCTTAATTAGAAACTCTCCCTCTGTGTGCTCCACAGCAGCCCAGCTCCTTGCTGGCAATGCAGGGAAGCCTACCTGCGTGCTGACACCGCAGCCATTTTGCAAGTGTGGGGAGCAGGGGGGCCCACCAACATGTGCCACCTGCGGCTGCTGCCTGCCTGCCCGTCTTCATGGCTCTCCTTCGGCCCCAGAGGGGGGTCCACATCAAGAAATGAATAAGCTGCTTTAGAACACATCGGTGTTTTCTCTGCAGGGAGTTTGCCTGAGGCTCCAGGATGCCCGTTAGTTCCCTTATATTGCATCTCTAAAGCGCATGCAAACAGCGCAATTCTGTCTTTGAGCTCATTTCCATAGATTGATCTGCACTGGAGGAAGGAGAAGGGGGGGCAAAAAAAGTCTGTGCTGAGTTTGAGCTGAAAGAAGAGGAAAACCAGGCACCCTGGGCTTAACTTGAGCTGGCAACTGGAGTTTACCCCCACTGAGGACTGAACGGGGTTAGACTTTTGCTGCCCACCTGAGTTAAATCCAAGTCCTCTGCCTCCCTAGCTCACTTTCCCAGCCATCTCTGCTGCTGCACCAGACCCAGGTGGTTTCTTGGGGCTGCCCTGGACCAGGGAGAGCTCCTTTGGCCCTCCCTGTCACAGCACTGCGTTTCTCACCTCTCTCCTTTGGGGTGCGAGCCATGTCACAGGGGGCCCTGCAGAGCTGGAGGTCAGGACATGGGGCTGATGCTGTGTCAGCTCAGCCTCTCCGCTCCCAACACACTGGAGGTTGTGGTGCTCTCGCTGAAGAAGGCAGGAGACTCTCCTGAGTTTCCAGCCCTTCTGCCGAAGGCTCCACTGCTCCTTGCAGAGGAAAGAAGCCATTTCCATTAATTTCACAGGCTGTTTCCACCAAGTCTGTGTCTGCTGCTGCTGGTAGCTGAGTACCATTCTCTGTTCCCACATTTGCAAGAAGAAACAAACCCTGTAACAATGGGGCTTGGGCAATCTGCAGAGACAGCCTGGAGGGTCAGGACTTTGTTTCCTGACAGGTACAGGGCTCCCCTAAACTGTAATTTCATTGTCACCGGGAGCTGACATCTCTGTTTTACATACTGGAAGGAACTGGCAACAGAGCTGGTTTCAGTGTGCGGAGGGGAGCTGCCGTCTCTTCCGCCTGAGAGAGCACAGCTCCGCTGCACGGAGGAGCCGCTCTGGATGCGACAGGCCAGGCTCTGCTCCCTGCTCGGTGCCCTGCGGGCGATGGACGGACCTGGTCCCGCTTCTGACTCCCCTGCTCAGTGGCCTGAACCAAACTGCTGTGCCCCAGCTTTGCCCCCCTGTTACATCCCCCTAGGGAAAACAGTCTCCCCTTGTGTGTGCACCTCTCCAAAACCAGGTGATGGTTCTGCAGGGAAATCGGAGGCAGCTGAGGGGTGAAGTCAAAGTCCTTGTCCACATCTACTCTGTGCAATGGGGGATGTGGGCTCCTGTCCTGGGATGAACAGGGGAGCATCTCCAGGCTCCCTGGATCATTCCCACTCAGAATATTGATGAGCTGCCTGACCTTTTTACTGGCAATTGGAAACCTTTCAAAGGCACCACGTTCTCCCTCCGAAAAGCCAAACTGAACAGACCAGTGACTGCACTGGCAAGACGTGTGTGTGGGGCTCCTGCACAGACCTCTCGGGGAGATAAAGCAGCCACCTGACCCAGAGGAAACTGTGCCTCTGTCTATCTGAGCTTTTTGCTTTCAAAGCCACGCTGGGCCCTGCCAGAGAGCTGAGAGTGAACTGGTTTCTCAGTTCTCCTTTTTCCCAGATACAAAGCTGCCGAGGTGTAATAAGCTGAGGGGAAGGCGATAAGCTATTCGGTCAGCTCCGCGTGCTGCAGCAGCACGTGTGCTGTCATTAGCCTTCAGGAGCTGTATCTCATGTAAAAGTCACTTGGGAATGAATCGGCTGCTGGTACAGCTCCTATAGGGAGATGGCTGTTGCGTCTTGGCTTGTTTGGGCTTGGGAGCAGGGAGAGCATTTGAATTGCCATTGCAGGTAGATCCCCTCTGCATAGCCAGGGACCCTCGGTGCTAGATGCTGTACCTAAAGCTGGGGGGATAGTCTGTGTCCCGGAGATGAAGAAGCAGAGGACAAATGATCCCTTAGAGGAAATGAGGTACTGAGATTAAATGATTCGCTCGAGTCGTGCAGAAGATACAGCAACGCTTGGGTGGCGTGCTGGAGGCGGTGATGGGAACTCGGGGTTGAGGCTTACAGTTTGTGATGAGGCTTAACAAGCATTGGCTGGAAGAGCTCAGAGGGAGAAAGCAGCGTCGCAGAGGGTGCTAGTGTGGAGCACTGAACTAAATCTAGTCAGACTGGGTTGTGTCACGTTTTAGGCCAGGCCATCCCAGGCCAGAGGCTGTTAAAGCTGAGAACTGAGCCTGGGTCTGATGAATCTACTTAAGGAAACTGCTCCTGGGTGTTAGTGTTCCCAGTGCTGCTGTCAAGCTCTGCACAGGATGGGTTTGTGTGACAAGGGATAAATCTTCCCCTGATGCCAGCTGCTGGCATACCTCCATCGAAGTCAGCCACAGCAAGGGACTTCATTCCCAGTATGGAACCATGGCTGCATGTCCCATGTTGCCTGGAACAGGACAATCCTTATCGCCCACCTATGGTGTCCATGCCACAGCCAATTGATTTGTTTTCATTTACATGAGCAGCCCCAGATCAAAGCAGGCTTTAGGACTTGATGTGTGAATGATTTCCTGTCTTACACAGCCGTGCAATTATTTCCAGATCCATCCCCTTTACAGTTGCATGGAGGAAAAGTGAAGTCATGAGACTAGCAGTATTACAGAAAGAAATTAAGGAAATTAACACAGAAGGAGTGGAAAAAGTTCAGGGTTGAGCTGGCATTATGTTTAATTACAGATTAGCTGCTGCTATGGGGATGTGTGGCAGGGAAGTTGTCTTTGCCACTGAGAACTGTTGCAGGGAAGCCCAGAGAAGGCCTGGGACAAGCTGCCAGTGAAACAGGCAGGCATTGACTCTGGAAGGCATTTTCCTTCTGCCTTCCTTACTGCTGCCCCTTGCTTTGGGTTTATCTATGTGCAAAAGGGCTTCTTGTCCATTAATAGAGCTTCCAAGAGAAATGAGGCACTTGTGATTATGTTCTGTCCATCTATCCTACCCTTTCTACCCCAGTAATCTTCTAACACATTAGCCAATTCGAACCATGTTTGAGAAGACAGTCGAGGTCTTGCAGATGTGCTATTCTCTAACTTAACTCAGTCTTTCTGTTGACTTTTGTGGGGGTTGGGTTTTTTGCAGTGCATGCTCCATTTACTCTTTCTCTATTCCTGATAAAAAGCAGCAGAAAAAGAGGAGTCAATCACTGAGGTCGCTGGGACAGGGAGTTTTCCTCTTTCTAGAGTTGTTCTGCAGCCAGTATGAAGGAGCAGTAGTTGCCTGCTGACATCCGTGCCCGTATCTCAAAGCAATTGATATAAAAGAGTCTAAGAAATAAGATAATCTAGAAATAAGGGTATTTTTTCCTTCCCTTGTCCTTCTTTCTTAGAGAGCCCTTACCTTGAGAATCACTGCCATAATTTTTCTGACTGGAAACTGCTGGCAACTCCTGATCAAGCAGCCTTTGCCTTCTGCCCCCTTGTCTGTAGGATGAATGCCTTGCTCCACAGCCTCTCTCCCTGGAGATGCAGCCTGTATGTTTGCCAGCAGTGGCAAAAACCCCAAACAGCCAACCCAGAGAAGAGCATATCTTACCAGTTCCTCTAGCTCACCCCTGCTGAGGTGGAGGAGCTGTCCCTACGGATGTCTTATTCCTCTGTGGAACACCTCAGGTTTTCAGCAAGTGGGCTGGAGATCATGCCTGGATCCTGAAGAGCAGCTTGCACCCAGGGAAACTGCTCTTTCCCTGTGTCCCCAGCTCGCAGGGACCTGCCAGGCTGCGGCAGGGATGTGAGCCTGGTGACTCAAGTTTTGGCACCTGCCTCTTGCAACAGACGAAGACTGCAGAGCTGTGCTGGGGCTGGCAGTTGAGAAGACGTGCTTGGAAGGGAGACCTTGAAAGTGGTGGAAGACAGCAGGGTTGGTAGCCTGTTTCTTGTGAGGAAAGTAGAGTCTGCAGACTCTCCTACCACTGAAGAGAGCTCTTGCAACCCTCTGACCTGCTGCTTGCTTCGTTTGGCCTTCTGCTGGTTGTGTCCTTCGGGGGTTTGGTGAGAGCAGGGATGTTCTTCTGGGACAGGGCAAATCCTGATGCTGACTGATGTTTCTGGACAGATGGATAGATCACTCTGCCCATCAACTCTATTACGAAACCATCAGCAAGCTCAGAGACTTTTATCTCTCTTGCATCCTCCATAGGCAGGAGACACCCAAACAGACCTGTTTACCAGCTGTGGTAAGAGCACCACAGCTCATCTCTTGAACTCTTGGCCAGCTGCAGGGCTAGGGAAATGCTTGGTGCTGGTGCTTGCTGTAGTTTTGCCTTCTGTTTTCTGCAGGAGCTCTAGGAGAGGAGCTGGGATGTGCTGCCTTTTCAAAGAAGGATGGCAGCAGTGTTTGTGCAGACTGGCAGAGGCACCGTTCAGCTTGGCCTTCCAGCTCTAATTGTGCCATTAATGGCAAGTTAAAGCAAATATTGCTGGGAACCTTTTCATTAAAACAAATGCCTGAGAATTTATCACTGTGGCTAAATGCCTTCAAACATGTCTAGGGGAAGAGCAGGAAGGGCAGACTCCAAATGGAGCTGTTGGCATGTCACTAACCTGGCTGCTAGCTGGGAGCGTTGCAGGGGGGCTGTGCCACCACTTTAAGCTGATGTTCTGTATTGCAGCCCGGGTTGTTGGATCTGAATAGCTCTGAGCAATTCATGAAACCCCGTTAACTGCGTGCCTGTGCTGTGTATAAGCTCTCCCCAGGGGGAGAAGTGTGTGTTTGAATGTCTTGTTTTGATAGGGCATCGCTGCTGGTTTTTAGCATGCACAGAACCACAGGCTGCGCCTGGGATCTGCCTTTGTATGAGGATCAAGAGAGATGAACCAGCCTCTTATGTGAGCTTCAAAAAAATAGGCCTGCCTTTTCTTTGCCTTGTTTTTGTGTGTGTGTGTGTGTGTGTGTGTGTGTGTGTGCATGTGGGAAGCGATTGCTGTTATTTTTATTTACTATCCCTGGTTAAGCACCAGTCAAAGATCTGGTTCTTTTTTGCATGCCTAGTCCTAATTACAGCACGGGCACGTTTGTTTTCTCTGAGAGGCTAAGCTCTAAAGCAATTTTCATCTGTGCCTTTGTTTTCATCACCCTGCAATGTGAGAGATCTGAGCAGCTGTCTCGGGTGCTTTGCTCAAAGTGGAGAACAAGCCCTAGTGAGAAGGGCAACTGGAAAGAGAGATTAATTAACCTGGCCTTGGTTGGCCTTGTAAACAGGGGAAGAAATCTCTCTCAAACTGCTTGTTGCTTATTTAGCTTGTAAAAAGCTGCCTGATCTCATACTCGGTCTTAATCCAATCCACCTTTCCACAAAGCTAATTGCCAGTAATTTGCTTGCACATCTCTAGTGTACTTCTCTTCCTGGCTAGCTTTTCCAGCTGTGGACCAAGGTGATGGAGAAGTACACTTCTCCTTTGGTTACAGAACAGACAGGAAAAGTCTCTTGGTCAGGTCCATTTATCTTGATAATCCCAGGAAGATACCTGTTGAAAACTGGGGGGAGGAACTCAGAGCAGAGGTGGTCGTGGGGAACATCTCACCTCTGCTCCTGACGTATTTACAAAGTGATCTAATTAAATGAAGGCTGGATAGCTCAGACCCATTGATTTTTCATCAGTGGCAACCTTGCTATGTTATCAGAAGTGAGTAATCCCTTCTCTGTAAAGCAGACATTGATAGATCAATAGGAGAGAACATGCTGTACTTCCTGGCAGCTCCATCAACCTTGGAGGGAGAGCTAGCAAGGGCACCAGCATTCCCATTCCCCTACTTCCAAAGCTTCGTTGCTTCCTTCCTTGCAGTTGCTGCATACTGTCATCTTCATCATCAGTATCAGCTGCTCATTGGCCCCTGGACTGAGATTCCTCATCTTCCTAGAAGTAGTTCTGGTATTCCCTTCCTACCTCATGGGACAATCTGCCATTAAAATCATCTCCCTCTTGGTTTGGCTGTATTAGAGCTGTTCTTTCTAAGGGCAAAGCACTGGAGAGTGCCTTCTAGCTCAAACTTAGGCAGGTGCTTGGCTTTTGGGAGAAGACCCATGGATAAAAGGAGGGAGAGAAGTCAACTGTAATGGGCCAAAGGTTTGGGACTGTATTGGACCTGCTGCAGCACTGAGCTTCTCTACTGTGAGACAGAGACTTGGACCCAGAGCTCTTAACAACAACAAGACTCTGGCTGACAGGGGGGGGCACAGATTTTGTGTACAGCGTGAGCATATTCTGGCTTCCCCCTGGGAAATGGGCCTCTGACTGTCAGACTGAGAGTGAAATCTTGTTGGCCAGGGAACTGAGATGGATAGTTGGGTTTGATTTCTAACAAACAAATGTAAAGAGCAGGTTTTTCTCTAAAGATGGCAGCCAGCAGAAGTTTTTATGCCATTAAGCATTAGATACACAACTTGGCTGCAGCGACTCACAGCCAGAGCTTGAAGTAGAAGGCACTTGGGACAGGAAGGAGGGGCGGTGGGGTGAGAAGAATTAAAAACTACCAAGGCTGTTACAACCCCCTCTGAGCTCTGCTGTTGAGACTTCCCAGAACATACTTGTTTTTTGAAGCCTTCACGCCATGCTGCTCCTGGCTGGGGAGTGAGAAGATGCTATGCTTGCTGCAAATTGTCCTGATAGAAAATAGTGGTACTTTGGCCATTAGCTGCATGAACAACCACTTTGTTCTGCTCTCTAATCGCTTTGCCTATACATAATTTGGTGCCTAACGCACCACTACAAATACTGTGATTATTCTTAACAGTCATATACAGTACATATAATTTGAGGGTGAATGTGGGAGCTGTCAGAAAAAAATGTCTAGCCTCTGAATAGCTGAAGGTTATGTCACTACAATGGTAACTCTTCCTCATGTTTGCAGTTAGGTATGTGAAAGCAAATTCTCTGTGCCAGGTCTTGATCTGTGTGGGACAGACAGGTTAGGCAGGAAAAAGGGGAGAGTGAATGTGGCAGGAGCTCATGGGATGCGAGTGTCTGCTTCCATCAGTGTTTGTCTGGGAGAAGCGTGGAGCCTGTTCTGTCCTAGGAAATTTCAGCTGTGGCTTTCTAGTGGGATGCACTTGATCACTGGCACAGGCTGCCCAGGGGGTGTGGAGTCTCCTTCTCTGGAGAGATTCCAGCCCCGTCTGGATGCCGACCTGTGACCTGTCCTAGGGACCCTGCTTTGGCAGGGGGCTGGACCTGATGATCTCTGGAGGTCCCTTCCAACACCTACAGCTCTGTGATTCTGTGATCCCTTCCTGTAGGCATGATGTATGGACAGCTCAGCAGTTCTGGGTGGGTGGGAGGTGGGTGGGTGGGTGCAGAGAGCACCGTCCCACCTTGCCTCCGCAGTATGAGAACATGTTACAAGCTCAGGGTTTTCAAAGCTTTCCCTTTGCTGCAGGAGCAGAGGAGCAGTTGTTTGAGGCTCACCTGGAACTAAAACATGACAAATAATCAGCTTTGCCTCACCTTGAGTTTACAGGAGACTCATGTGTGTCATCTTGTGTGATGCTGGGGCTTGCTGTCCCTACCCCACAATCTAAACTTGTTTTCCAGCTAATATTCCTTCCTCTGTTCTTGGAACAGATTAATCAAATGCTACAATCCAGGGAGTAGAGTCCTAGGAAGCATCAAAACCCTTACAACAAATAATTTGAGTGGTTCTTCTCTTGCACATCTTATCTTCCCGAATTAGACACAGGGAGACAATCAAAGTTAATGCCACGCTCATTGTAAAATCTTTACAGCAAGTCTGCAGAAGTTACAGGAGGAGTGTCGAGCTGTTCCTTGGCTCAGTGGATTTTTTTCCTTCCTTTCCTTTGAAGTTTGCCAGCTGGGACCCTGCAGATGGTAGGACTCACTGGGCCCTGCACTACTGGAGGTGGGGAAGAGCTGGCCAGGCTCCTAGTACCACACGCAGCTCTTCTCCCTTAGCTTCTGCCTCCCAGAATCTTGGGAGAGACTAAATGTCACCAGTAAACCTACAAATACTGGGTGTGAAAAGCCAGTCGATTGCCTTGACTTAACCATCAGTGAAAAATGAGGAGGTTGGAATGGGCTTGGGACTGTGGGACCGGGAGAGGTGGAGTTCTTTTTGGGGGGTGGGTGGGAGAGGAGGCTCTCACTGGGGCTATCCTGGGTGTTTCTGTGCAGCAGTCCCTGAAGGTTCAGTTCAAAACCAGATGAAGTTCCTGTGTGCCCTGTGCCTAGCCCAGGGCTCCAGCCAGAGCTCAGCACCTCGCTGCGAGCCATCCCTAAGGGGTGGAAGGAGGCAAGGGGAACACAAAGCACTGGGTGTGCACAGAGCTTGGCTGAGCCTTCAAAACACTTCCCATGGTGTGTGCAGAGCTGGGATGAGGATGAAACACCCATGTACCCTTTCTCCACACTCTGGCCATCCCTTGCTCACACGTGCACTTGGCAAGGCAAAGTCTCTCACCTACTGAAGTTCTGCATGCCACGTTAGCTCCCCAGGGATCCCCCAGCTCTTCCTGGCTCCTCTGGCTAGCACAGGGCATGATACCTGGTAAAGCAGTGATGCTTCAGCTTCAGGTGTGCCCGGGAAAGGTGAGAGATGGGAAGGGGGGATGTGGAGAGTGAGTAATTGGAGGCCAAGAGGCAAAAGTGTCTGACAGAACAGGATTGATTTGAAGCTTTTCACTGGAACACTTGCAAAAAAAAAAAAAATCAATGCTTATTCCCTGGACTCAAGAGTGTGTTTACTGTATTCAGCAGCTAGCATTAAAAGTGAATTCCAGCAATTGCAATTACAGCTTTCTCCTTTGTTGCCATCCCCACTCCCCC
>VZTU01022592.1:19818-35819 GCA_013400835.1 Zapornia atra
CCTGGAGGTTGGTGGCCCTGCCTGTGGCAGGGGGGTTGGAGCTCTATGATCCATGGGGTCCCTTCCAACCCAGACCATTCTATGATTCTACCCTCCCGCAGCAAGGCTGAGCCTTAAGCGTTGGGTGCTGGGGTCATTGCTGGGGGGTCCCCAAGACCAAGGGCTCAGTAGTCCTGAACAAAACCAATCAGGTTTGGCTGGAGTATCAGTTACTTATTTATTTATTCATTTATTTTTAGTCGTCTTCTTTGCAGTGTGGCTTGTGGGTGCAGAGGAAGGAGATGGAGCCTCTCCTGCTTCATGTGTTAATGAAGCTGTTGCAAGTGCAGCTCCTATGTGAGGGTCTCGTCCTGGGGGGTTGGTGGGGTAGGGGGTGGAAAGAGCTCAGCTGGACTTGCAGCCTCCAGCCTGAATTAGGGGAGAAGTTGGGGGGAGCAAAATGCACTTGCTGTTGAGTGTAAGCTGAGTGGTTTTGATCTGGAAAGTTGCTGGTGGGGAAAAGAAAATATGGGAAATCAAGAATTCCTTGTTCCTGCTCTGCTTCCCTGACTGAAATGTTTGTGGGGGTATTTTTGGTCTTGGTTTTGTTTGGTTGGTTTTGGGGTTGATTTTTTGGTCTCTTTTTTTGCATGTAAACCTGTGTGGAATAAGACAAGGGAGTACTGACTGTGTTTTATTCATGCTTGCTGCCTCTGTATTGATCCAGCCAGCTCTTCAGAAGGAGCGCTCCCAGAAGTGTATAAACCTGCTGCTTTTGGGTGTAACAGAAGCTGCTGATTTTCTCTCTGAGTGTGTGTGTGTGACTGTTTGATCCCAAGGACCAAGCTGCTCCCTCCTGAGCACATGGGATGATGCTTGCAGGAATTTCCAGGGTGTTCAGCCCTGACCCTGCTCAGCCCTTTGTGGGGCTCTGCATCTCCCATCCTGCTTCTCTCTCCCCACTGTGAAACCAGGGTGTATCCATCTCGCAGGGAGTGGGGTGCCAGAGGATGCCAGCAGTGCCTGTACACAGGCTCTGTGAGCTGTGGTGTTGCTCTGCTCATTGCTCTGGATCTGGCAGATCCTCTGAGCTGGACTTTGCCTCCCCATCCACACGTCACGTTCAGTGCAGGAGAAAACACTTTGCCAGGTAACCTCCTCATATTCCCGTGCCTGGGTTTGCAAATACCTGTGAGAGGACTGCTCAGCAGCACCAGCAGTATTTATCCAACTCATTTTGATGAACGTGCTTCAGAAACTTCCCTCCTGAGCTCCTGCTTTTCAGCACTTGGCTGCATGGGGCTGCGCCGGGGGGTGACAGCACTTGGCCTCATCCCTGCCTTTGCTGCACACTGCCTGTGCTGTCCCTCAGGTTGTTTCAGCTCATTTTTCCCTCTAGTTCCATCTACTATATGCATGTGGAATAAGAGCTCAAGACCACGTACCCAGCTTTTGGTAAGCAGGAACAGATCTCAGAGCTCACCAGCAGAGATGTCCTCCACAGTGAGAGACAGTTGGACGCATGTGGGCTCTGTTGGCCTCAGCTCCCTTCCTCACACGTGTGCAGTAGCTATGAGAGCAGTGCCTTGGCTTCATCGGGGCTTTTTGGCAGGACAGTGACAATACACTGGGATTTTTTTGGGGGGGATTTTTTCCTATTTTCTGGAGGTTTTTTTCCCCTCTTAAACTGGAAAGGTGTAGCTGCTTTGCAGAATAACAGTTGGCCCCGGCAGGGTTGGGTTCAGGGCATGTCATTCCTTGCTTGTAACTTTAAAAAAGAACTAAATGGGAGAGTGGCAGGAGCACAAGTCCTGTGAGGAGCAGCTGAGGGAGCTGGGGCTTTTTAGCCTTGGGAAGAGGAGGCTGAGGGGAGACCTTATTGCTCCCTACAAGGTGGATGCAGAGATGGTGGGGTCGGTCTCTTCTCTTGGGTGACAAGCGATAGGATGAGAGGGAATGGCTTAAAACTGGACCAGGGATATTTAGGTTGGATATCAGGGAGAATTTCTGTACTGAAAGGGTTGTCAAGTGCTGGCACAGGCTGCCTAGGGAGGTGGTGGAATCACCATCCAGGAGGGATTTAGAAAGCATGCAGATGAAGCGATTAAGGACATGATCTAGAGGTGGGCCAGGCAGGGTTAGGCTGTGGTTGGACTTGATGATCTTCAGGGTCTCTTCCAACCCAGGTGATTCTGTGATTCTATGAAAAGGCCAGAGAAAGCACTGGTGGGTGTGAGCAGAGTGTCTCCCCAGGCAGGCTTTGGGTGGGCAGATTTCAGAAGTGTTTGGCTCCTTTAATTTCCTCTGGGTCACAAGTGCTTGGCAAAGTCTGGCACTTAATTCCAAGCCCAGAGCATGAGGGAAATGCTTTTCCTCTTGATTTTTGAGGGACGTTGAGCTAGGGACCAGGAAATAGGCTTTGTGATGGCCTGTCATGAATGAATTCTGTGCTCTGTTCTCCTTGGAGATGTTTTAGAGATGGAAAATTCATGCTGAGGTTTCAAACAAAGCCATTGTGCCTATTTGCATGTATAAAGCATCGAGCAGGACTGGGCTAAGGTTGCTGGCTGAGGACTCTTTTGCTCAGTCTAAACTGCCAGCGTGGTGCATGGAAACAAACATTATGTTGATCTTAGTGACTAAAGTCAATAACAGGCGATTCCCTGGGTTGCTGGTGAAAGCAGCACGTGCTCCAGACCTTCCCACAGCCAGTCACTGGAGACGTTGCTAAGTCAAAACCTGCTTTTCCCAGACAGCACGGTGCAGGAGTGTTTGTTTTCTTGAGTACCTAACTCGAGTTGCCACACACAGCAAATGAATATCGACTTCGACACAGTTGCTAAGACAAGAGCCTAGTGAAGCTGAGAGATTCCTTTCCCAGCTGTTTGCAGCAGCAGGGGGTGGCTATAGGGAAGGGGAGGCTGCTGCATGTGCCCTTTTCCCCCTGCTCCCCCTGGGTTTTGGTGACTAGGGACACAAGTGCCCCCATGCCCTGTGTGGCTTGCTTAAGGTGTGACAACAGGATGCTGCATGAAAAATTTAAGCTGGGATAGCCCCATGGTCAAATCCTCTTCCAGCTTGGAAGAAGCATCTTCATTTGTCTTGAGAGGGGGGATAAAATAGTCAGCCTTGGGACTAGAATGCTCAGCCAGGGCAAATCTGTCTGTGCAGGGAGAGGATGGATGCCTACCTGCCTCTGATCCTTCCCTTCCCTGCCACCTGCCTGCAGCTGATCCTTCCTTTCCTCAGGGATATTCCTGCTTCCTTCTGGAGAAGATGCTTGGTGCCAGACAGCACACAACAAGCGATCCCGAGAGGGGTCTGCTGAGCGCACGTAATCGTGATGTTGGCTGGCTCAGGGAAGGATTGGGAAGGGATTTAGAGACTCAGAGCTCGGCTGCACGGCTGGGAGATCCCCCTGCAAGTAAGCTATCCTCTTTGCTGACACCGGCTTTCTCCTCAGGTCACGCTACTAAACCTCTGGACCCCAAGATAAATCACTTCCTGCTGTAATTACAGAAACTCATTTGCCTGTGATTAAGCAGTTTGGGGGAAGGTGTTGGAAAGGTGGTAGCTGAGCTCTGCTGGGTTGTGCTTTAATTAGGATAAAAGGGCTTCCTTCTCTTCCCCCTGCAACTCTCCCTAGGCCACCTTCCCTCTCTCTCCAGGTCTGACGGAGGCAGGTTAGTGTTGGCTTGACCTGTTGCTGACTTAAATGAGTTAATACAAAGCAGTGCAAGCTTTAGGATGTAAATATGCTTTAATTATAGAGCCTAGTGTTTGTGTTGGTGTGATTAACCCCATCCCTGATGGGCAGCAGGGTGTCCTGCACCGGCGATGGAGGAGAGTATAAAACAGCTAATGGAGGTGAAGAAAGAACAGCCTTGGGCTTTGAAGCAACTTGGAGCAGGGTGTGAGGCAATGGAGATTCATTCCTTCCCTGTCAGTTGGTCCTTTATGCAGGCCCAAAGTAGCCAGGGAATCTGAGGATGTGGAATCCCCATGGACACAATAGGAGCTGGTGTCTTGCTGAGACTTGAGAGCATTGCTGTGTTTTCTGTCTGCCAAGGATGGTAAGCGTACTGCCTGGTCTCTTGGGGTGGGAGGATGTTGGATAGAGGCTGTGGGGATGGCCAGGCCTGACCTGGAGGTGATGGGAAGGGCTCAGAATTAAGGATGGGTCCTCCTTTTGGCAAAACCCGAAAATGGAAAGCATCCTGAGGAGGACTGAGTACATGGAGCAAACCCATCTCCTTCTGCATGAGGCTTCTCTGGCCTTCCCTGGGAACTGGGAGCAAACAGCCTTGCAGAACAAGGACAAAGCCACTAATCTCCCGGTGTCAACAAACCAATCTGAGCCTCTGTGCCTGAGCAGAGCGTGTTCCCTTTCATGTCCCACACTCCCCTGGGGACGCTAATTGCTTGTGAAGCCTCTCTGAAGTGTTTTTCTTGGTGGCTGTACTTGCCTGATCTCCAGGCAGCACTTGTGAAGAGTGGCAATCCCTGTCGCCACCCAGCAGCCTGATTCATCACCCATCGATTCCTGCTGCCTGCGGTACATGACTTAGAGACTGCCAGGGCCCCCCCAGCACGGGGAGGAGGGGAGAGGAGAGTCTTGCTCTGGGTTTGGATGGGGAGGGAAGCCGATAGAAACCAATGCTCAGGAGAGTCAAGACAAAGTGTGGAGCTGTTGGTTCACTGGCTTTGATTTTCTCTCCCCTCTCTGTGCTGCTGCTTAATGCCACACAGCTTTATGCACTAAAGGGCCACCAACCTTGAGGGGTGGTTTTTTTTTCTATGTGTGGGTCAGGCTGCAGCTCTGCATGAAGTTTCTCAGTGGAAAAGCTCTCTGTCTAGAGTGGAGAGCCTCTGGGTTGGATTAATGCAGACCTGGGTTGTTCTTGGTGACCTGCTCCTGGCCTTTTCCCAAGCACGGCTGTGTATAGTGTTTGTGTGTAACTGGGGTTTTGACAGTGCAATTGCAAGAGGCAGGTCTAGGAATGTGGCCTCAGCACCTCTTTTGGAGAGAAGCTGGGTAATTTAAACCAAGAGAAGCTGCTGGCATGAGCAGAAGAGTGAACCTCTGTGTCTGTCTGGGAGGTGTGTGATTTTGTGGGATGTAGTGTACATCAGGCCAGTGCAGGCAGGTTTCCCTGGTTTTCATTCTCCTGAAAAGCTGTTTGACTTTTCTAGCAAATAAAATCTGTGTGCTTTATTGGGTGGAAGCATGTTGTTTTCCCTCCTCATTTCTCCATCCCTGCTCTCTTCCCTGTGGCTGTGACCAGAGCCCTTGGAGGGCTTTGCAAGCTGTTGTGTGCAAGTTGTTGCCCCATCACACTCTGTCCTTCCTCAGCACAACCCACCTGCTGAGGGATGAGGAGGTGGGACTTGCCCAGGGCTGCAAAGGTGCTGTGCAGCTCCCTGATACACCTTCTCCCAGCCTGCTGTAGGAAGCTATGGAGCTGGGCTGTAAAGATAGGAGAGGAGGAGAGGTTGGATTAGCCCTGTTCAGTATAGCAGGGCAATGTCTTGGACTTGCTGGGGCCCAGGGGAAATCATTTAATCTCCCCAACTCTTAAATTTTTCTCATACTACATGCTGGGCATGAACCGTGCTGGATATGAGAGCGGGATTTATCCAGCATTTGAAAAGCTCTTGGGATTGGATTCTCAGCTTTTGGGGACAAGGTGACTGTATAGAACCATCCCTCAGAGTAGGCTCCTCTGTACCTGTGTCAGCCAGGTCTGGTGGCTGCAATTTGTTCATCCCACTGGCTCTGCTGAGCTGGCTGTGGGTGCCAGGAGAGGAGCTGGCTCCCTGTGTGCCTTCTGCAAAGCAGAATTTGCTTTCTCATGGCAGGATACCCATTACAGGTGGCTGATCAGAGCCAGCAAGATCAGCCTGTGGCTTTCAGGTCCCAGCAGGAGCACAGGGCTTGGGCAGCAAGGCTTACAAATGCAGGAGGGTTTTAAAGCAAATCTGATTTGGAATTGCCAGGGCAAGGATGCCCACAGTGGCTCTTGCAAAACCTATCCTCAAAGCTGGGCTGCTTTTGAATGCCAATTAGTCAGTAGTGAAGTTGCTTTCATCCCCTGCAATGGTTTTATCAATTTGTGCTTCACTTCTAATTCATCTGAAGCCAGGGGTGTGTTTTCTGTATCCTAGCATGCCCTCTAAGTGCTCCTCTGAGTCAGGCTGGATTGCTGTGTGCTGTTGCTTCTCTGGGATCAGGAACTTTGTTTGCTCCTGGCTGACTGCACAGGTCTGAAACCTCTGCAGCTCCACAGAACTGAGTGGAGACCGTGACCCTTTGCACAGGCTGCCTGACTGCTGTGAATGCAGGGCTCTTGAGAACAGGTGGGAAACCAGGGGAAGGTTGTTGCCTTTCCCCTTCCCTCTTATTTTAATTTTTGTTTCTACTAATGGCTCCATTCCAGCAGTCCTAACAGCAACCAGGCCTTAAACTGGAGCTATCTGTGCTGGGGGGATGCCTGCTTAGGTGTGAAAGATGCTACAATCTAAAAGGGTAGACAAAGGATAAGAGAGAAGCCAAGGGACAGCAGATCAGTGACAAACCCAGGATATGATCCTGAACCATGTCTCAAACCAGCTCTGGTTCCATCTGTCTGCTGTGCCAGATGCCAGCGTGGAAGTCTCTCACTTACATCTTGAGTCTGGGGTTGAGCTGGCTTCCTCCTCCTCCTGCAGTTCTGGCCTCACTCAGTGTTGCCCAGAAGAAAAAACCTGTTTAATAGTGCATGTGCCTGTGCTGTTGTGGCATGTTTGTGCTGTCAGCAAGGCAAGAGAGAGTCCCCTTGGTGCAGGAGTGGAAAGAGACCTCATTTCGAGCGTGGCTGCAGGAGGTGGCTGAGCCATCTCTGAGCATCCTCCTGCTTCCTTCACGCCTGCCACCTCTTGCAGGGAATGGTCCTGGCAAGGACCTGCCCTGAGATGAGGGCACTAGCAATATGGCCTGCTGCCCTGGGGTGTCTGGAACCAGAGGATGGGGCCAGTGTGTTCTCTCCTGGCTGGTACCAAGGCGCTGTAGGATGCATCTTTGCTTTCCACGTCAGCCCATGAGGCCCTGGCACAGGGTGCCCAGAGAAGCTGGGGCTGCCCCTGGAGCACTGGCAGGGTTCAAGGCCGGGTTGGATGGGGCTTTGGGCACGCTGGGCTGGTGGGGGGTGACTCAGCCTGTGGCAGGGGTGGCACTGGGGGTCTCTGAGGGCCCTTGCCACCCAAACCATTCTATGACGTTATGGGTCTCCTCAAGTTCAGGGCTGGTGGGAGCAGATGGCACTTGGGTCAGTAGAGCCCTGTGGCACTGCAGAGCACAGGGATGTTGGCTTTGGAGCAGGGCACTGCTCCTCCTCAGTGTGCAGGAGGTGGTGATGGATCCCCCCACCCCTAGTTTTCCTCAGGATTGATGTTGGTGCTTGACTTCTGTCTTATCTCTGCTCCTCCCTCCCCTGAAGCAGCAAAAGACTGCTCCGTGCCTGTCGCTGCTGTCAGCCTGTTCAGAGCAGCCTTCCCAATTAGGCTCCCTGTCTGGCTCCCAGAGCCTCAAAGGGCTGTGTGCATTCCTCATCGACCTCTGGTTCTGTTATCCTGTGTCAGCCTGGTTGGGTTTGGGACAAGGAAGGCTCTTGATTGCTTGTTATAGATTAAAATGCCATATTTCTTAATGAAGGGAGGGTTCTCCAGCCTTGAGGCATCCTCCTTTCTTCATCATTCCTTCTTCCTCTTTCTTCTTTATCTCAGAGATAAGTTGTTCCTTCTGAGGTATCTCAATGCACACCATATGCTAACATTGTGGTCCTTTAGGCAGAACTTTGCACATCCTTTGTGCAAAAAAGCCTCATGGCTGAGGCCTTTTTGTCAAGATTAACTAGCATTTATCTGTTTTTAGCTTCAAAATACAGAGCTGGGGGAGATGCTGAGCTGGTGGCTGCCTTGGGCTGTTGGTACCCTTTTCCTGCAACTTGAGGCTCAGACTTATTATGAGGAAAAAAGTTCAAATCCTTGTTGTCCTGGGTGCTGGGAGGACGCAGAGCTCACACCTGAATGGGACAGGACAGCAGATACGTGGGACAAGAACACTAGCATCATCCTCATCCTGCACATGGGCTCAGGTGAATTCAGGGGCTGGGAGTGAGGGCAGAGCTTTCCAGTGCTATTTGTCCTGCTCCTGGAGCTGCATGGGCACTCCCAGCTGTGAGGAGCACGTGGTTTCTCTCTGCTTTTTGGAGACTGTGGTTTTCAGCCAGTCCTTTTGGGTTAGAATGAGCCCGAATGGGCTGGGGAGGTAGAAGTGGCACTGCCTCATCTGTGCAAGCACTGTTGCCTGTAACCCCCTCCTTCCCATCTTTAGCAGTGTTGAAGCACCTGCACAGTAAATCCCCAAACCCAGGTCTCCAGTTTCTGTTATCCCTCTGCCTCCTGCCCCATCATCCATCAACTTGCAAGGTCGAAGCTGCCTCTCTGCAGCCAGGAGCCAGGTCATCTCTGTGACTGCCACAGCAGCAGCCAGGGACTGAAGCCACAAGCCCACAGCAAACACAAACCAATGTGTTAACATGTTTTAATGTCAAGTTTTTATTAAAAGTAGACTAAGAGATTAGGATGTTCATCTGCTTTACTGGGAGGGACTCTATATTAAGCTCAGCTTGTGTGTGCTTGCGGTGCTGCTAATCTCCAAACTAGATCCAGATCATGTGGACTGCTTGTTTGTGGGAGCTTCTTTCTCCTGGTGATGAGAGCTGGGGGGGTCAGCGAGTCCTGAGTGGGCTTACTGTGGCTTCCCACTGACACAAAGCTTTTGGGGCTCCTTCCCTTTTTCCACTGGTCTTTTGTGTGCTAGTGAGCCCATGGTTTGAAGACTCTTCATGCCAGGAGCTGTTGAAAGGAACAGTTGTTGCAGGAAGAGGTTTAGGAGCATCCTAAAATCTGACCTTTTGGCCTCTTTCTTAAGCATGAAATAGTCATAGAAGGATTGGATCCTCTCTGGTTCCTGGTTTTTCTTTCTTCCCCTCTGCTTGTTTTCCTCTCCTAGAAGCATTCATCTAGACATTCCCCTTGGCCAAGTTTGGATTGATGGCTCTGGGACAATCAGTTGTATTCTGCTGCTGTTAGTGGTTTTAAAGGCAGTAAAGTTGGGTCCTTGAAGTGCTGTCAGTAATCACTTTTATGGTGGTCAGATTGCTCATTAGCACGCTTGTTTTCAGATATTTAAGCTGGAAAGAAATCTATAGTCCTTGCATTTTTAACTTGATAACCACTCAATAGAACAAATAGAGTTGGAAATTAGAGTAGGGCTGGACTGGAAGAAATAGTCCTGAACACTCACCTTTTACCCCGAAGGTCTTTGGAGACAAGTGGCTTGTGGGAACACTTATATGCCCAGCCTAGAGAGAGGAAAGAACAGCTCAGGTTTGCAGTGGTGATTAACCTGTAGGATGCTCAGGACCTGGAGGTAGCCCTAAACCAGGTATGTTGAAAGCTTCTGCTCTGAGTCTGGGAGAGAGAAACAAGGGCTGGATTGGACCATTCATTTTCAGCTCACCTACAAAAACCCACAAACACCCAGGCCTAAAAGATGGCTTGCAGGACTTGAAAGCAACTGGCAGGGGAAAAAAAATCAGGGGATGTGGTGCAGGGGTGGCTGTTCCTAAAGGCAGGGACCTCAGCAGCTGGTGTGGAAGTACTTGGTATCCTGGTATTCCGTGAGGGAGATGTCCTGGGGGTGTGGGGTGCTCTGGGCATCTGGATGAGTCAGTATTTCCCCCCCCCTTCAGGGCTAAAAGAGTAAAGGGCTGTGGGATTGTGTTGGGATTTTATTTTTTGTAAAGCATTTTGGGATTTAGTTGGAGGCAAGGTGCTGTGCAGATGCAAGCTCGTTAGAAGATCATTATCATTATTTACCTGCTGTGTCTGTCTGTCTCGAAATAGCATTAGCTGTCAACCTATTTATCCATGTTCCCCTCTTACCATTAGAGTGGCAAAACACCAGCTTGCCCCATCTCCCAGCCTCTCCCCACCTCCCATGCCCAGCAACTGGTCACACTGGGCTGCCTGTTACAGGAGCTTGAGGGGCACAGAGCCTGACTGTACCCTGGGTTCAATCCATCCTGTGCTACAGGGAGAAATTCAGGGTTTGGGGATTTTTTTTTTTTTGGTGTGTTGGGTTTTTTTCAAAGCCTTGAAACTCAATGAGTGTGACCAGGGAGAAACATTCCCCCTCAGCAGCCAGCCTTCACCCATCCCTCTGTGTCCCCTCAGCAGCCTGTGCAGCGTTGTGGTCGCATTGCTCAGAGAAGATAATTAATATGAGGAAGCTAAAAATTTTGTCTTGCACTTTTTAAAGCCTCTAACCCTATTAGTCAGGCCATTTGGAGTCCAGGGAGGGTTGTTTCTTGCCAGAATAGATTGCAAATGGATTGAGTTCCATTACGCTGTTAATTAAAAGAAATAGAATTAAAAAAAAGAAAAAAGAAGGGGCAGGAGAAGCAGCAAGGAAGTTCTCCTAAACTTTGGAAAGAAAATTAAGGCCTCTTGGGTATTTTCCATGGATGCATTCATGTGTGTTGCCTTGGTGCTTTGTCTATACTGGGTTGGTTTTTTCCACTCTTGAGCATCACGAGTGTTTGTGGGTCCCTCTGCAACCCCCACCTGGGAACCCCAAATGTCCTGGCTCAAGCATGGAGAGAGGCAGCAGGGCTGAGCACCGAGGTGGTGCAGCCAGCAGGCTGTGGATTGCTGCAGAGGAGCCAAAGGAGGAGGAGGAGGCAGGTTTGGAGAGTCCAGGCCTGCATCTGGAGGGGTGAGCAGGTGGTGCTGCAAAGGATCCGACCCCCCTGCTCCCTATATCAAGGCGGCACCATCAGACTCCCAGGAGCTCTATCTTTGCCCAAAGCACTCAGTGCACTTACTTATTTTGTAAGGCAGCCCCCAGCCTGTGATGTGCCAGACACAGCGTGTCTAAGAAGCCCGGGCTGCTTCTTATCAGCCCTTCCGCACTGTCTCAGAACCCTTCTGCTAAGTGTCTTTTGTCCCCTAATAAACTGATAAGCTCTGGTAATCCGCCCGATCCCTGATAGGCAGGGCAGCCCTGCTCTCCGTGCCTGCACAGATAAGGCAGCTCCTTGCCAGCGGGCAGCTGGTGATCCAGCAGCAGCCTGAGCTGCCTGCCAGCAGCTGGGAAAGGGTGGCCTGATCCAGCACACCCCAGTCTGAATGCAGAGCGCTGGAGGATGAGCCTCATCCTGCCTTTGCCTTAGCCTGACTGCAGAGGGTTTTGCATCGCTTGGGTAGGTGGGTTGGTGTCCTGGGTCTGCCCCGTGGAGCGTGGGCACAAGCCAACCTCCCTGAGCTGCTGCTTGGTCTGCTGTGAGCTCAGGAGCCCGCTGTGGGCCAGGCCATGGAGTCCTGCTGACTGCTGGCACTGCAGCAGTTTAGCAGAGGATAATTGAAAAAAAAACAAACTATGAGGAAGGGAGCAAGGGAGAAAACAGGCGTTCTCTCCTCTCCCCTTCCTGTTACAACACTCTTCTCCTGGCTGCTGCCAAGAGACAGGCAGGAGGGAGCTGTGGAGCTGCTCGGGGTGTTAATTACCCAAGGTGTTCCCTGTGCATCTGAGCTGCTGCAGTACAAACAGCTCCAGTCCCAGGACTCTTGGCCACTTGGCACACGTCAAGGGTGCAAAACCATCTCCAGTCTCCCAGCAACCAGAACCAGGGGGTTGAAACGCAAGCATCGCTTCTCCCTGGGCACCCCAGCCCAGCTTCCCAGGGGCCAGTGCACAGCCACCAGTCTGCCCAGGTCATCGGGGGATGCAACGGGGACTACCCTGCATCCATCAACTCCACCTAATGTGCCACACGACAAGAAGGAAAGGAACAGAGGGTTTCATTTAATATTTTTACTATCTTGTCAGCATTCTCCTTGAGGGCAGCTGATCTTTGGCCTGTTGAAGCCACAGCCCTTGTTTAGCAGAATCTGGGCTTGTTCCTTACAGTGGAAAACAACTCATTAGCACAAGGTATGCTGGAGCCCTAGAGATTCTCCCATTCTCCTGCTTTTTTTTTTTTGCACAGTGCAAGGATGTGGTGTCTTTCTCCTGGCATTGAGCAACATCACGGGCTCACCTCCGTGTCCTCCTCCTCCTCCTCTTCTGCTCACATGTTTTGGGGTTAACATTGGCTATTCCCTTTCTTTGAATCAGGGTTTTGAGCTGGGGGGCATAAAATCAAAAGTAGGATCAATTTTCCCCCTGCCTTCGCTCCTTAATTGTGTGCATTTATGTATCTGTTTGCTGCTGCTGGAGCGAGTGGGCTCAGCCCAGCAACCTGCTGTGTGGGGATTGGAAATGAAGTATCAAGAAGATGCTGACAGCCTCCTTGCGAAGGCTTGATCAATCAGTATGTAATAGAAAAATGGCTCTGGCTCCTAAAGGGAAAGGGAAGCAGAGGATCTGATTAAAAAGTAAGTCTGGAGCTGGTTGAAGGGGGAGGGTGGTGTCTCATGGAGGAGGATGAATCATCAGGTAGTTACCCAGAGGGGTTTTGGCTTGAGAGGGGGAATTGCCCACACCCTTGGGCTGGGGAGCAGCGCTGCACATCACCCAGGTCATTGTGGATCTCACTGATGGGCAAAGCTGTGGGTGGGAGATGGCCCAGGGGCTGTTGCAGTCAGGGCAGCGCTGCTTCGGCTGGACCCAGGAGCAGGGCACGGGCTTTTAAACTGGGAAGCATCAAACCCAAGGCCTGAATCCACTTAAAAAGAGACTGATGGTACCCAGATGGCAAACCCTGGCATCTGGCGTTGGCGTTGGAGCCTGGCTGTGCGTCCCTGCTGCTGCCTGTGAGCTCTTGGGGATGGAGCAGTGCTGGGCTCCTCTTGCTGCAGGCAGAGCCTTAGGTGCAGGCAGCCCGGTGCCTGCCCTGCTGCCATTTGATGTGGGTGAATAGGCACTAAATAATCGGCAGCCTATCGATCCAAGGTCACCCATGCCAAGGCATGATCGATAGAAACGGACAGCTGAGTGGTTCTGTAATAAAGTGCCTTCACCTTAGTGGATTTGGGAGAGAGCAAGGGTATGGGAGATTAAATCCTTCTGCCATCGACAGCTCATCAAGCAAAAGATATATTAGTGGAGAAAAATTATGTTTCCTGAGCCCTGATGGGAGGAATTGAGCTGCTGGGAACTGTTTGTGTTCTTTGGGGGAACATCAGCCAGGAGAGCAGCTCCGCTGCCTCCCAGCACCCTGCTCCCAGCACCAGCTGGCGGGGAACTTCCCCAGTAGTGGTGAAGCCTTTGAGGCTTTCAAGGGATTAGGGGATCTGCAAGGAAAGTTGCCATGGCTGCTGCTGCTGCAGCCCAGTGCAAAGCTACTGGCCAAAGGGCTGGTGTGGATTTGGCTGGGCTGTGCTGTATGCCCGCTGCCATCGATGTGCTTCCCAGCCCCATGGGCTGTGACAGACAGTAAAGGGCATCACACGGTGACCCAACGGTGCCTGGGCTTTGGAGCTCATGGAGAGAGAGGCTGGGAAGCACCCCGTTCCCAGCTGGTCCTGGGGTCCGGCCCCATGCCTGTGTGCAGAGGGAGGGGAAGGCAGTGTCTGAACCATAGTAAGGTCTGGTGTGGTCAGGCTGCTGTGACGTGAAGCAGAGAAATGAAAGGCGTGGGGGGGTCAGCTCCTGCACCTCCAGGCTGGCCCTGTCCACCTCTTACCTGCTAACCCTCCCTTGCCTGGCTGCAACTTCGCAGCAGGAAGGAGAGAAAGCGAATAACACTTAAACCCATGCTGGCCCAGGGTGACAGCAGTGCTCTGACATCCCCCTTCACCTGTTTTTCAAGCCAAACTTTCCGCTGCGATCCACACGTTGCTTTATTGAGCTCTATTTCCTCCAGTCTAACTACAGAAAGGAATTGGCAGCAAATGCTCTCGTGGGCAGCGCGGAACGGCAGCGGCCGGCTGTCAGGGCCCCTGGGGTTTTATTGCCCTGCCAAACACCTACATCATGGTGACATGTACATAATTACATATCGGACCGGGGAAGGATGAAGCGCCCAGCACCTCCTAAACGTGTCAACATGATTTGAGAGGTTTGGGTTTGGCTGGACTTCTCAGGCATTAGATTTCAGACTCCAATCACACGGGCAGCTGGAGGATCAATAGCTGCACACCTTCAAACAGCTGGCTGGAAGGTGAGGGACTGGGGCACTGGGTGTCAGGGAGGACAATTAAGGTGATGTATGAGTTGGGTTTGGGGTTAGTCACTCTTCCTTCTTGCTGGGAAGCGGAAATCTTGTGGGCAGATTGCATCTCAGCACCTCCATCCCGTGTCAGCAGTCACGAGCTGCCTGCGGATGCTATGTGGCCATGGTTATGCTGCAGCACATCTCCCAGATCCACCAGTAATGCTGTGTCTTTGATCCAGACATGCCACCTCACGCCGACAGCAAACAGCTCTTGGTAAGAGGAAGCAAGCGTCTGCCAGCTGAGCTCCATCCCAGCAAGCGCAGATGGCACAGGGAGCGTGGCATCGTGGTGGGAGATGCTGCTGGTTGTCTTGTCTTTGGCCTGAGATGGAACAACAGGAGGGAGCAGACGGAGCTGAGATCTTGAGCCCTCATGTGGGTTCTTGCTGGAGCTGGGCAGGATGGAGCTGCCTGGCTTTGGGCAATGCTGCCCTCTATGTGTGTATGAGCCCCCCCCCCCTCCCCGGAAAATGGGGGGAACTGGTGGGGATTTGTGTTATTGAGAAGAGGGAAAATCAGAAAATTCTTGAGCAGAACAAATTGAGATTTGCACTGAGCTTTGGGAATAACTGATTTGAGCTCTTTTTGGAAAGAGCTCCAGATGTTCCAGGAGTTCTGGTGCCCTGCAGCTCAAACTCATGGCAGTAGGCACATGGGACTTTGTAGTAACTGATGAATAGTTAATTAAAATATCCATTGATTACTCATTAACTCTGCTTCCAGGCAGCCGAGCTGTCAACCCCCTTCTCTCTCTTGTCCACAGCAGCTCTCCTGCAGTGGGAGAGCTCTCCCTTGGCCCACTCCCTCTCTTTGAACTTTCTCTCCTTCCATCACTGATGGGCAAGAACTGAAGGTCCCTCCCGCATCCTCCCCCCTCACAGTCCTCTCACACCCCCCACTCCAGGTCTCCCTGCATCCCCCCTCCTGGTCCCCCCGCAGCCCTCTCCATCCTCGCTGTTTCCACAGGGCCAGAGTCTCCCCTCCACACTGGAGAAGTTTTCCACTTGCATTTGCATGAGCCTCTGTGTTCTGGCAGGTTCCTCAACCCAGCCTGTATCTCCCCCAGGTTTGTTTGACGTGACAAATTAATTTCCCTGATGCAGAAGCTCCTCTTCAGCCCCGTGACTCCCCTGTCATGTCTCACAAACCGTCCCTGCATCAGCCAGCACTGAGGTTTTGTGGCACCTGTCTGGGGCTCCCCTGTGTGCTCTGCCAGCCCCAATTACCCGCTGTGACTTAGGGGAAAACACCTGCAAAACAAATTGAATGTTTCCAAATACAAATTGTTTTTCTCAATTGCTCAAGATTTAAAGTGGCCTCACTGAAAAAATGACTATTTTTAGGGCAGGTGCCTTTGGAATACAGATTTTTTTGGAGGGTGGTTTTGGGTTTTTTTGTTTTTTTTTTTTTTTAGTTGTTGTTGTGTTTTGTGCAGGGATGATGAGGGAGCTGGAAGAGGCACGTGGCTTGTGTTGCTTGGGGATGCTGAGTGAAGTGCAGGAGGGTTTTTTACCTGGCTCCTGATGCTGCACATGGAAGCGGGTCCTGGGAGGCTGGTTGAGTTGGAATGACTCTGGAAACAGCCGGCAGATGAATCTCACACCTGCACTACTGGCCTCATCGGCTTCCAGCCTGATGCTATGTCATAGGAAAGGGAGGAAACATGGTACCCAGGTACAAAACAAGCCCAGAAGTGCCTGTGTATGGTTTCTCCACTGTCTTGGGGCGGGGTGAAAGGATCTTGTGCTCTTAAGGAGTCAC
>VZTU01022592.1:50524-80576 GCA_013400835.1 Zapornia atra
CCCGCCCCCCTGAGGAGAGCACTCAGCAAGGAGCCCTTTGCTTGTAGTTGCTTTTGTTTGCAGATTGTGAGTTCTCCATCAAAGCCACTGCTGCCTTTCATCCCTGGAGAAAGCTGTCTGTGAGAACAGCCTTTTAACCACAGCTGATTTAGGGGATTGGGAGCCTTTCATGGTCCTACTTTTATCTTGGGGCTGTGGTGGCTCTTCCCATGGGATGTGGATTCAAGTGCTTAGAGAGGGAGAGACTGATGGGGTGTTGGCTTTGTCCTGCCCCCTGGATGCTCCAGCCTTTGGTACCATGAAGACCTTCACTCCTTTCCCTTTGGAGCAAAACCTGCCTGCAAAGGGGGAGCTGGAGCTGCTGCTCTTCATTCATCAAAGGGCAGAAAGCTCAAATCTTCATTTTAATGCTTAATGTTTTTCCACAAGGTGAGAGCTGAGGGAGGAAGGGGATCGCTTCCTATTCAAGAACCTCTGATGGATGCCAAGGTGCTTAGGTGGGGGGGTTGTGGGCTAAAGCCCACCCTGATTAACTTCCACACTGCAGAGTGAGCCACACACCCTCTGGGGAGATGGGGACAGAGGACAGGTACAGTTGGACTCGATGATCTTAAAGGTCTTTCCCAACCATGTCATCCTGTGAGGGTGAGGCAGCACAGCTGCTGAGCTGAGCACCAGGATCTCCTCTCCTATAACCTGGATGGGGGGATACACATCGAGGCTGACAATGCTGGGAGCTGCAGGGTCTCAATCCAGCAGCTGCTGGCCACAAAGACCTGCCTGGTCCCCACATGCTGCCAAGCTGGGGGATGCTGAGATGCCACGGTGATGCTGTGTCACCGCTGCTCCTTCCTGTAAAGGATGGGAGAGGCACGAAAGGGGAAGCTGAGTAACAGTGGGTATAATTCAGGTTGATTTCTTCCCAGACTCTTCATTTGCTGAACATGTCACCAGCCGTGTAGTATATGGGGTGTTTCATATCAATTTCCTGTGATGCCAGGCCATAAATAAAGAAAATAAATGTTGCAACAGTTAATCAGCTGCTGCTCACCCAAATGAGCTCCCTATTCCTTTTCCTGTTCTATAATTACTTGTCACCTATTGCTAGTTTGTAACTTTTCAGTCTGGGCTTCTCTTAGGTGGCTTTTTTCCCCCCTCTTCTGACAGGATTAATCTGTTATTTGTGGGGTCAAGTTCCAGGGTTTGGTTTTTTTTTTGGGGGAGGGGGTGTTGCTGGATAAGGGGGGGGGAGTTTGAAACCTATGGATTGGTCCCAAAGGTTTCTTGTGGGGTAGGAACTGAAGGGAAAACCACCTCTAATTAGAGCTGTATTTTTAATGTTCAGAGCAAATATTCAGTTAAACCTGGTGCTGGCCCTGTGCAATTTGTGCAAACAGACTTTTTGCAAAGCCTACGTTGATTTAAGCCTGGTGGTGTTTCTGAGAGGCGGCTGCAGCGATGCTACAAAAGCAAGAGCAGATGCTGAATACTTACCCCTTTGTCTGTCTGTCTGATTCTCTCCACCCTCCCAAGGCTCTGAAGATGCTCAGTCCTGCAGCTCTTGGCTCCCTGCCCTGCTGTGATGTACCCCACGCTGCCTCTCCCCTGGGATGTGAGTTGGTCGCCCTATTTTGAAGGTGAGGAAGTGGATGCAAGGAGCTTTGCTCGTGGCTGTGCCCTGCATCAGCCTCCCAGGAAGGAATCCTGACTCTCCATCCAGCAAGCTGAGGCAGGAGGTGGAAGAAATCCCCCATGAGTGATCGTTTCTGGTGAGGACTGCTTTAAAATAGATAAATCTAATGGACAAGAAACAGCTGGGAAAGCAGAGTGCAATTTTTCAGCCAGGGCCTTCCGAGCCGTAAAATGAAGCTAACTTCATCTCCCTTCCCCTTGCACCAAAAAGAATTGTAATTTCCACACCAAAGGGACAGACAGGCTGGAACATCTTGTGGCAGGGAAGTCTTAACTGCAGCTGTCATGTGAAGCTGCCCCAGGGATGGGTTATATTAGGGGGGAGGCTGCTGAGATGGATTTTTGGGGAAGAGCGTAGGGAAAAGGAGCAGAGGCTCGTGGGGAAATGCATCCCTCGTGTCTCTCCAGGCTGCCTGCTGCACACAGGGATGCCTTGAGCTTTATATCCATTGAAACCTTCCTGTACATTCATTTGCCTGGCAGCCTCTGCTTTGAAGGCAGAATAAAAGACTAAATTTCTAATGCAGTAAAGGATAAAACACAATGAGGAAGTCGGTCTGCTATACAGGAGGAATAATAGGTCTATTAGGTGAATACATTTTCTGTGCACCCAGCCAAAACGTTTCATTAAAACAACGGGGCTCCTCCCTCCCCTGCTAATAAATTAACCTCTGCAGAGGGGATGGATCTGCTGAAAGGATTAATTTTCCAAAGAGAAATGCAAGCCTGCATCTCTCACAGGCAGGGCTGCCTGGTCCTCACCTTTGGGGGAAGGCTGAGGTCCTGTTTGGAGCACCCAGCACAGGATGCTGGGTGCTGGGGTGCAGGTTCCTTCTTTTTACCTCTTCCCCCCCCTCCTACATTTGAGGTCTGGCCTTGGTTTCAGACAGTTGAACACCTCTTATTGTTGCCCTGGGTTTGTCTGGGGTCCAGCAGGAGCTTGAGGGACCATAGAGCCCACCTGAGCCTCCAGCCTGTCCTCTCCAGCGAGCCAGGACAGCATCCTTCCTCTGGCAGTTTATAATCTTGCAGGGTCTGAGGATGACAGATGTAGATTTGGTGCCTCTAATGGGATTTGGAAGGGCAGAGTCCAAACATCCACCTGTCCACAAGTTCACCACCCTCGCCCAGCCTTCAAAATGCCTCCGGGCCTCAGCACCTCCCAAAACAGAGTGGGATGCAAAATTGTCCTTTGTGCTCACAGAAGCTGGAGATCAGATGCTCTGAGCTGCAAACCAGCCTCATGGCTCAGAGCAGCACTTGCAGGGGGAGAAAGGATCCCAAAAGCATCTTCTGAAAGGATTCAGGCAGCTTTCCCTGCTGCTGGAGCCACCGCTGCTGCAGGGCTTTTCACAGCCAAGGGAGGTTCCTCTCCCTTCCTGCACAGCCAGTCCCAGGGCCACCAACAGATCACCAAACTGCCAGGAACAAACCAACCAAGCCTCCTACGAGGGTTTCCATCAGGCCTGTCGATGTCCCTACATCCCTGGGGACAGCAGCCAACCCCTCACCCTAATCTGAGGGGTTACAAATACAGGCAGGGCTTTGTGGTGAGCAGTCCCAGCCCAGTTGCTGAGAAGATCTCATTGCAAGTCTAGTGCAGCCTTACGTTTCTCCACGAATTATTTATCAGGAATAAATAATTATATATTAGAGCCATAGTGGATGCAAATGATTTAATTAATAATGCACGCTTCAAGAGTAATTTGCAATTTAAAGTGCTGTATAAAAGCCCCCTATTAGCAATACTTATTTTTATTTATTAATTGCTGGCTCTCAAGATCTCCATGGTGAATAATGCCCTATCTTGGTCATTTTTAAATGATTTCTGTGGCTCTGGGGAAAGGAAAGGCACCTTTGCAGTGACCTTGTACAGGAGGTGATGGAATGGGGGTTCCAGACCCTGATGCATCCTTGGCAGGGCTGTGGCTTATTTGTTTGACCTTTGTTGCTGGTCACTTGAGGATTAGGGTCTGTGATCTTATGAATAGTTTTTGGTCACTTCTTTTAGCTTGTACCCATTCCTGGGGCCTGCCTTGCTGCTCCTTCCAACTGTGTGTTTGGCTGATGTTTGGTGAGACTCTTTCCAAAATAGGGATGTAGTGCCTGAGCCGATTCCTTCAGCACAGCAAAAACGAACCCTGGGTGGGATTCATGGCCTTGAAAAGCCCCCACTGTGCGCCCAACAGCAAGGGCTGTGCCCCAAAAACCCTGTCTCTGCTTCCCCTTTCAGCAAACATCTCAAATCCACAGGGACCAGGACTCCAAGCTCTGCCTTTCTGGTCTGGGAAATGCAGCCCCCACCATCTGTCTCAGCTGCTGAAAGGGCCTTAACTGCTTTTCCCACGGAGGCAGAGAGACGCTGAGCACCAAGAGGGCCCTGGCAGGGTCAGGAGGAGCAGGAATGGGCTCCTTTCCCCTTCACAAGGCGCCTTGAGAGCCGGTCTCTCTCCAGGCATCCCCCTTGGCTTGAGCATCCCACCAAGTAGGACGCTGGGCCGGCTGTTGGGAGGCACACGGTGGCTTCGCCCTCCTCCTGATGTCGAAGTGCTCAGTGTAACATGCGAGTGCTGACAGTTTGCTGCCTGTTTCTCAGAAGCTGGCAGGACCCGGTGGGCGCTCAGATCCACAGCATATGGTGCAAGTCACTCCGAGTGCACCCAGCAAAAGCAGCCTGGGGGAAATGGGTCGGGGAGCGGAGGAGGAGGAAGCTGTGCTGGTGCTGCTGGAGAGGGCCCGCTGGCAGCCGCCTCCGAGAAGTGATGCAGGAACTCAGCAGCATCTCAGCGGGGCGGGGAGGGTGAGTGGAGCTGCTTTGTTGGGCTTGCTGGTGGGTCTGTCCAGTGCCAAGCATTGCTTTGGTCATGGGGGGCTTTGCTGAGCACTGGGTGCTGGAGCCCACCATGGTGAAGGGTGCCAGGCAGCGCTGCTGACTCCGCTCCAGGAGGTGCCGGTGGATGCTGGTGCCTCTGAGCGCTGCAACATCGCCCTGCTTGCAGGGGTGGTACCTGCAGTCACAGAATCACAGAATCATAGGGGTTGGAAGGGGCCTCCAGAGACCATCAAGTCCAACCCCCTGCCAGAGCAGGGTCCCTAGGACAGGGCACACAGGTCGGCGTCCAGACGGGGCTGGAATCTCTCCAGAGAAGGAGACTCCACACCCCCTGGGCAGCCTGTCCCAGGGCTCCCTCACCCTCACTGAGAAGTTCTTCCCCAGATTGGTGTGGAACTCCCTGTGCTCCAACTTGAGGCCATCGCCCCTTGTCCTGTCCCCACAGACCATAGAAAATAGTCTGACCATTTCCCCTGTGTCCCACACTTCAGCTATTGATAACCATCGATCAGATCCCCTCTCAGTCTTCTTCTCTCCAGGCTGAACAGCCCCAGCTCACTCAGCCTTTCCTCACAGGGGAGATGCTCCAGGCCTTTAATCATCTCCATAGCCCTGTGCTGGACTCTTCCCAAGAGAGCCCAGAACTCTGCTCACACCACCCCATGGATGGAACAGCAGGCTGACTTGGCCTTTGGCCACAACTGAGTCCAAGAAAAGCCGGATCCAGGAGCTCTGTGTGTCATGAAGTCCCACGGCCTCTGCAGCAGCGCTGTCTGCTGAGGTGTGGAGGATCGGTGCCGTCTCGGCTCGGGAGCGCAGTGGGGCGGGGGGCTGCCGGCGGCTTGGTGCTGAGCGTGGCGGCGGTGGCGGCGCAGCTGCCGGCCCATCTGGCAACGCAGCTGCCGGCGGGAGCTGGGGCTGTGCACGCAGACGTGCAGGCGGCTGGAAATAGAAACCAGGGAGAGAAGGAGGCACTGAGGGCTGGGGCGCAGGGGGAGGTGTGAGGGCTAAATCCTGCCACGTATCAAGTGCTGACGGGGCTGGTGGCCGTGGAGGCAAGCGGAGGTGCATGACCTCAGGACTAGCAACAACAAAAAGCCCTTTTGGGGCTCTGGTGTATCTTAGGATGCCTGGTTGTTCCTTGGTTTCTCTTAGGACCTTGCTGTAGAGCAGGGGGGTGGGATGTGATGCTTTGGGCAGGGAGATGGTGAGACCAGAAAGTGTCTTAGCAAGCGCCTGGCTTGGATCTGGGGCACAACTGCGGCCTGAATGCCGCGAGCTGGGGGAGCTGGCCTGCCCCAGAGTGTGTGGCATGCTTAACTAACCTGATTTGGGTGCATGAACAAAATAGCTCTGGCCTGGTCTACAGTGTTTTAATGCTGTTTCTGTGTTGGGAAGGAAAAAGCTGCCATGTCCTTGTGTTTCCAAAGCTGTGTCCATGGCCACAGCTCTGCCACATGTCAGTGGCAGATCCACTGCTTGTGGGTAAGGATCTCCACGTGAGTGGTGTGCAGTGCTGCAGCATCTTGGTGTGGGCTCAGAAGCACACACAGACCCTCAGGGAAACATGCTACCTGATAACATCCCCAGTTTCTAGTGAGGATGAGGGAGCTGAGCTGGGTCCATCCCCCCCTTATACCTACCCCTCCACAGCTGCTTCCCCCAGGGCTTGAGCCTAATGGCGGCATGAGGAGGATGCCTGGCTCGTCTCGCTGGGGCGCAGGGAGAACATGACAGGCGACAGGCCTGTCACAGCACTTGGGATTAGAGCTCGTCACAGCCGGCGCCTTGATGTTTTCATTTCAGACAGCTGCCTGCCGCTCCGGCTTGCGGCCCCGGGGAGACGGCTCGCTGCGGGCTGTCCCTGCTCCGCTGCCAGCTGCCTGAGGGACCACAGGCAGGGTAGGATCCTTCCCTGACCTGAGCCCCCCCCATTTATCTGAAACTCAGCTCTATCAGCTCCTGTCTTACTGGGCAATGTTTTCCTTTTCATCTGGTGCTGTTGGCAGGTCCGTTAATCCTCCGGCAGCCAAAGCATAGCATGATATTTCCAGGAGGACTTTGGTCTGGGTCATGAAGACTGACTGATGGAGCCTGGAGTGATGGGGTTATCCAAGACCTGTGGAGACCTAGACCTCTAAACATTCAGAGAGCATCCCCAGCCATTCAGTGGGTAGTGGGGAAGATGATTCACCTCCTGCCACCGGTCCAGCAGCTCTGGAGGTCAGAGATCAAGGCAAGTCTCTTTTAGAAGTAAATTGACTTTGCTCATCTCAACTTTCCAAAATCACCATGGAAGCTCAGTCAGATCTCTGCAGGAATTTGTCTTCTGCAGCCTGTCTTCTAGGAGCTGGGACCTCTTGCCTGGATCCTTCTTGCAGTTCGTCATCACAAGTATCATTTACCCTCCAAAGTCACGTCTTGCTTTTAATCAGTCTTTGCCACTCAAGCATGCTGCAAACTGCTCCCTCGATGGCAGAGCGTTATCCTTCTTAATGAGTGGGACTTGGGGGACACGGGAGAGTAGAGCAGCCCATTTCTCTTCATCACCACCAATAGATCAGAGCAAATCAGTTTTGCAACAACTTTAACAAATTGATTCAATTTGGTGAGCCAGAGGAAAAAAAAAAAAAAAGCAAAAAGAAGAAGAAAAAGTGGAAAAGATTAAAAAGTAAAGGAGGAAATAACATGGGATGCTTCCAGCAATTGTGCTGGATGGTAAATCTCTTTTTTATTACTCCTTTATTATTTCCAGAATCTGAAGTTTAAATAATTAAGCAGAATAAATGGGGAATGAATATTATTTTCAAGTTTTATTTATTGATTCTCAAAGGACAGATGTGTGCAGAGACCCAGGCATAGAGGAAGCTAATTTCTCTAGTGGTGTAAATCAGGGTAGGATCGTTAACGTGTGTGCCATTTAAAGGAGATTTACATGGGCTGAGCATCCAGCCTCCTAATTTTGAGAGGAAAATACGGGAGGCTACATAGATTTTAATAATTTTTTTGTTCTGTCTTCTGTGCGATTCATTTATTTTTCCAATTTAAAAAGCACATCAGGTTTGGGTTTTAGGTTTGGTTTTGGGTATTTTTTTTTTTTTGGTGTAATTGAAATACATTTGTTGACAGTGTTGCTCAGGCTAAAGGTCTTTTCAGAAGCCTGAGACTGGAAAAGCTCCCGGTGCCTGCGAGCTTCTGCTCCAGGTACCCTGGAAAGGGAGGAGATCATAGAATCACAGAATCATTCAGGTTGGAAAAGACCTCCAAGATCATCTAGCCCAACCATCCCCCTGCCACTTCTATCACTCACTAACCCACGTCCCTAAGTACCTCATCCAACCTTTCCTTGAACACCCCAAGGGACGGTGACCCCACCACCTCCCTGGGCACCCTGTTCCAATGCTCAACTGCTCTTCATGAGAAGCAATGTCTCCTTATTTCTAACCTGAACCTCCCCTGGCACAATTCACAGCCATTCCCTCTCATCCTATTGCTACTTATCTGGGAGAAGAGGCTGACCCCAGCTCACAACCTCCTTTCAGGCAGTTGTAGAGAACTATAAAGTCTCCCTTGAGCCTCCTCTTCTCCAGGCTAAGCACTCCCAGTCCCCTCAGCCGCTCCTTATCAGACTTGTGTTATGAGATGCTGCATAGCACAGCCAGGACTCCTGATAGCCACCCAAGTGATGAAATCCTGGGAGCTGCTAGAAGTGGGTCAGGGCTGGGAACACTGGGAGCTCTTGCCTGGGCAGGCTGTGAAGGTTGGGGGTGTTTGTAGTGCCTGGGCGAGGATTTCCAGGGGCCAAAGGCTGAAATCCTGATGTGCCCCTTCCTCTCTTTAGAATCATAGAATCGTAGAATGGTCTGGGTTGGAAGGGCCCCCAAGGATCACAGAGCTCCAACCTCCCTGCCACAGGCAGGGCCACCAACCTCCAGGCCTGGAGCTACACAAGGTTGCCCAGGGCCCCATCCAACCTGGCCTTGAGCCCCCCCAGGGATAGGGCATCCCCTACTTCTCTGGGCAGCCTGTTCCAGCCCCTCACCACTCTCTCTGTAAAAAACTTCCCCCTAATATCTCATCTAACCCTTCCCTCCTTCAGCTTTAATCCATTCCCCTCCTTGTCCTGCCATTATCTGCCCTTTGAAAAAGTTGAATCCCCTTCTGCTTATATAGCATCCCCTTCAGCAGTGCATTTATTCTTTTCAACACACAGATGAAGCCCTGGCTGCCTGGAGCACACCCCTCTGTGCAGTGCCAAGCCTGCTGCAGTGCCAGACCCCCAAGATGTACCCCGTTACGCTTGGGGGTGAACACCTCACTGGCTTCAACCCCAGGTCACCACGTGCACAGGGTGGCCCTGCTTTCCGTGGGAGAGCTCCGGCGCTGAGGTATTTTTGGCAGGAGAAAGGAGTTGGTGGCTGCTGCAGCAAGAGCAAGGGAGGCCTCAGAGAAGCAGAGGCGTGTGAGCTGGTATTAACGGTGGGGCCAATTAAGGAGACCAGGAATTAAGTCAATCTGACACCTGTAAGTAAATTAACCCAAAGGAAATACATCGTTACATAAAACTTCTGCTACACGGGGAGTGACATATGGATAATGCAGCCCTGTGAGCGGATAAATAGGTGGCTCCCTTCGTTATCCAACCTTGCCTGTGTGTTGAAACTAATTAGGGCCCATCACCGGTGCGGATTCAGCTGATGATGGTGATGGGCACTGGAGTGGGAAGCGCTGTCAGGTTTCCAGATTCCCTAGCTCTGCTCACTTCGGGCGAGTTTCATCACGAGAGGTCCCAGCATCAGGGGAGGGAGAGTCTCATGCTTGGGAGAGTCCTGAGACACAAACGCTGGGAACGCAGGGCTGGGAGTGCAGCTCCGACTTCTGTGGCTTCATTCTCTGTGGGTGAGCTTGGAGGGGGTTGTGGGAAGCTATTTTGTTCCAGCAAGGTGAGGAGAGTCTCAGGCATTGGGAGCTTGGCTTGGGTCCCTTCTCATCTATTTACCAGCCTGGAAATGAAAAATCTGGCTGTGATTTGTAGTGATTGCAGCGGAGCAGAAAAGCTGTTGACACCTCTGATCCATCGCTGTTCATTTTGTTCCAGTGCTCCCCAGTTAGGGCTGGCAACTGGTATTTGGGAGAGGTGCTGTGCCTGGCTCGCTTAGCTCCACCAGCAGCACTTGCATCACGGCGTGTTGTGAGCTTTCTTTGGGCAGACTGAAGAAAAATTAGGGAATTTATAAGACATTTCAGGGGAGCACCTGGAATTTGGGAGCCGCTGTGTGCACTTGATTCCAAATGAAGATCCGCTATCACCCTCAGAGATTCCTCATTCTCTCCCTGCCTGGAAAGCTGGGAGGATGGGCTGTGTTGTGGGCTCTGCCAAAGTATGTCAAATGAATCTATCTAGCATCTTCTCCATGAAAATTTTTTGCCTGGCTTTAAAATGGGGACAGTCATCCCCTGCCTTTTTTTAGAGGACGTTCATGTGCTTTGGAGGAGCTGTGTGTGGGACTGAGTTCTGCTCCCACGCTCGCAGCAGGGGTGAGATTTGGTCCTTCGAAATGTCACTGGATAAACAAGTAGTAATGATAAACACTTATTGTTATTCTCCCTTCTTTTTCCCCTTCACAATCCTCCGTGGGAGTAGATGGTACTGCTAAGTGACCGAATACTCATTTGACCCCTGAAAATACAAGAGTCATGTTTAATTCATGCCTTTTATTTATAGAGTTGGGCTCCTCTGGTTTCTCTCCCGTGATGCTGTGGCTGCTGCTGTGGTGCAGAGGGAAGGTGTTTGGCCAGAGCCTCTCTCGAGGAACAGCCTTGGGTGCTGTGTCAGCTCCCTGCATGCTGATGGAGGCTTGTAAGAAAACAAATCTTGAAGTTTTACAGCTGAACTTCATGGATGGTTTTGGTTTGGAGCAACCACAGCTCGCTGTCCACCTACCAGCCATCAAATCAAGGGTTTTCCAGTGGTACCTGTGTCAAGCAAGTCCCTCTGAGAGACCAGCCCAGTGGGATTGGGAAGCAGGGAGCAGCATCTCTGATTCCTTCAGCCCACCAGACCCATGGTGTCCTGCTGAGGTGGGTGGCTGAGGAAGCTGGGATGGGGGGAAGCTCTGCCCCGTGACCACAGTCCAGCGAAGCCTCACGAGGAGCCGAGTTCAACGCAGAGATGTGTGAAACCAGAGAACCATTAATCAGAGCAAGAGGCCATGATCTAAAAGCCACATATTGATGTCAAAAATGATTGAGTGGCACTGGACAAAGCCAAGGTTGGCAGAGCTGGCTCTGACGTGACCTCTGGGATGGATGCTTGTTGTTAGCAGGGAAAGGCAGTCCATGGGCACCCAAGCAGAAGGACAGGAACATAATCCTTTCTCCTAGCATAGTGCTGGTTAAACCACTGTAACGCAGATAGCTGTGGGCAAAGCATCACAGGAAGGGAAAGGAGAAGCAGCGAAGGGAGGGAATTGCAGCCTGGAGGAAGATAAAGGGTTTAGAGAAGATGGCTGTGAAGAAAGTGATTAGAGGAAATTGAACATGGGCAGGCTGGAGATGGAAGCTGGGGAAGGGGGAATCTGGCCGTGCTGGTGCAGGGGCATGTTGCAGAGCTGGAGAATTGGTCTCATTGCTGACCTGTGCAGGTGCTGGGAAGAAAGAATGGCATTAAACAGAGCAGGAGGCTTGCACACGTCAAAGGCCAGCCAGGCACTTGGGCTCTGGGACCAGTTCTGGGATGGAAGCAAGCAGCACAAGAACAGAGGGGTTGGAGGGAACAGAAAGATGTTAATTCCAGCCTGGGGAGGCCCTGATGTCTTCGCTTCCTGGACCCCAAGGAGCTTTTAGTAGGGCTCTTCTGCCTCTGTTTTTTTGACCTGGTGATGAAATGTCCAGCACGGATATGCCTCTTCTCTTGGACAACCCTTTTGCCACAGACAACCTGAGCCACCTTGAACTTGGCAACTTCCTCACCTGGGAAGTGCCACAGGAGTTGGATGCATTGTCCCTGGCACGTTGGTGCATGGCATGTCCTGCCCTCGGACCTCTGAAGATGCTGGAGGACTGATCCTTGTAGCACAGAAGCTGTTGAGGGCAGGATTGGAGTTTGGGGGGCAGATGATGATACTTTCACGTGTCCCAGCAGTGCAGTCAAATGTACACACGTTGCTTTGGTGAGGAAGAGGAGGAGATGGGCTCTGAGGTGCCCTCTAGCTCACTGCTGCTGCTCTTGGGAGGAGAACTTGCTTCCTAGACATCTCTGCCAACCTGTGGGAGCTCTGATGGAGGCAGAGTCTCTCTGGTGCTGTTGTGTTGATCGTGAGTGTCTGTGTCACTCTCAAGAGGGACGAGGAACAACTAGGAGAGTTGAGAAGTTCACCACAAGCCTCATCTGAAAAGGATGCTGCTGGGAGGGGAAAGCGCTGGATCGTGGTTTGACCCCCGGTTCTCCTCTCCCACTGCCCCTTTTCTTCTTAAAAAATGGGGAAGAATTAAATCCCATCAGCGGCTTTTAAAAGCCAACTGAAAATGTCCTTTATTAAATTACCACCCTATTGATCTAGCAGTCATCCGAAAGGGGATTGATTGAGGACTTAAACAGACGCGCAGCCGGGCCAGACGCTCAATTAATGTGCATAAACGGGCAGTGGAGAAGCAATTTTCGGAGTAAGTCAAGCAAAAGATCAATCCTGTTTTGCCTTCCATGCCAAAGTTCCCTCTGTATTTATTTTTGTGTTATTTCATCTTCCCCCCCCCCCCCCCNTAAGCATGTTGTTGAGAGGTGGCACTCAAAGCTCACTCCGCTCACGGAGCCATCGGTTCCTTCCTTTGGGTCTTGGAGAGCTCATGTTTGCCAAAGGGTTGGGAAAAGCCAAGTTGTCTTGAAGGACTCGTCCCTCAGGATGCTTTTAGCAATGTTAAATCCCAGGTTCTCCCTTAAACTCCTACGAAGAAGGCAGTGTGCAACAGCAGATGTGTTGCTTGCTGTGAGTGTTCACTTGTCCGATGAACCTTGAGCTGCTCTTACAAGTCCAGGGAAGATTCTGGGGGGAAAAAAAGTCTTCTTTATTACTGTTTCCTCCACCCTCTTTTCCATGTGATAGTTCCAGCTAGCTGTCAGGGATGTGATGGATCTACAAATGCTCAGCTTCTCTCTGGCCTTTCCTAGGGATGCTCCAAAGAGAGCCCACGGATGCGGCTGAAGCGTGGGCTGGAGGAAAGCATTTGAAGGTGAATCACTGCTCTGTGCCTGGTCACTCTGTGAGTAAACCATGAGAAATGCTCAGGGTGTTTTGCTTTTTTTCCCCCTCATTAGATTTAGGAAGAATCCTGATAAGACATTCTGGTCTCTGAAGGCCACCAGCCCACCTCTGCTGGCTTGGGGGCTTTGCTCCTCATTACCCTTAAGCCAGAGGTAGGTGGCATCACCCCATGCCCATAAAGGGGATCACCTGTGGTTTGCAGCAGCCAAAGGAGGGCACAGAGCTGTCTGCCAAGCCTTAGATCATGGGAAAAACTGAGATAAGGTGTTTTGTGGCTCCAGGCAGATCTGAACCATGGACCCAGTGGGCTGGAGGTGCTGAGGTTTTGCTGTGCTCCATGTACAGACCCGCTGGGTCCTTCCCTGGGACCTAATGGGATGTCACAGCTGTGATGTGAATCATGATTGGTTGTGCTGCTGGGCACACTGGGGCCGAGCTGGAGCCCAGTCCCCCTCCTCTGGAGCTAAAGCCATAATTAGGAGCTGGTTGCAAAAGCTTTTCCTGCCTGATAAGTCCAGAGAAAGCTTTCATTATGTGGAAGGAGAAGTCTTATTCCTCTTCCCCTTTGCACACTGCAGGATTTCCTGTCCTGGGTGGTCAGAGAGCAATGTCGTATGGAGGGGTGAGGGTGCTGGGGTGCACTGTCCTATCCTCCCTACAGAAAGGACGTTGGAACAAGGGAAGGAGGGGGCATGAGGAAGGGATGGGGGAGGCTTTGGGGGGATGTCAATGGGAGGACAGCCAGAGGGATTCTTTCTGTCCATATTGCTTCAGCCCAGTGACTTTAGGAGCCAAGGAAGAGTTGGTGGGCGCAGTGGGAGCACAGCCCCTCCCCAGAAGCGGGGTGCTGGGGGTCCCAAGCATCCTCTCTGCCTGCAGTGCTCCCGAGGAGGGGGTGGGAGAGAGGAAAGGGAGCTGGCAGCTCCTTTTCCCCCTCTAGCCTGTGCCATACAGTCGCTTTTGAGGAAGATAAATTATTGAATGGGTGAAATCTTCTGTGAAGAGTCATAAAAACGTATCTCCAATTAGAATGTGCTGGGGCTTTTTACAGCACCTGAATGGGAGCTGCTCCTGCAGCAGATAGAGACCTCTCATCTCCTTTCCCTTTCCTCTTTAATTTTTTTCCCCTTTTTTGTCTTTTCTTTTCTCCCCTTTCTGGGTTTTTTTTCTCTCCCCAAGATCACTGTTTCTTCCCTGCTCAAGAATAAGCTGTGCAGGAATAGATCTGCACCCCAGCAGCAGGCAGGAGCTGTGCCAGCGGGGGAACTGATGATCTCTTTTAAACCAAGAGCTGGTCAGCAGTGAAAAGGAAAAGGGTTTTGTGTGTTTGTTTTTAAATTTTTAATAGATCTTCTCTTTTTTTTTTTTTTTTTGATTTTTAGGAGCCAGTATTTTATTTTAGCGTGTTACCTTGTCCCTGGTAGTACAGGCTGTAATTTAATGTGGTTCTGTGTTAATAAAAGAATATTCCTTCTCCCCCTCTTACTTGCTCTTCCTTCAGTAATCATCAAATAAATGGAGCATGTCCTGAACAGGGCTGTGAGCACTGGAGCATGGCTGGGGGCAATGGAGCCCCCATCGATGGTTTGCTCTGGACTGCACTAGCATTCCCTTTTCCTGTGTCTTTACAGCTATTGGGTGTTGTTTTTTCTCCCTAATAGGTGATCCTTGCAGCACTCCTACAGAGACGTGGAGCACTTGGCTTTGTGGTCTGTTTCCCCACCCCATGGTTCTGGGGATTTATCCAGTGCCCTTCCAGCCACCTTGAGCAGCCCGAGGCTGCGGTGAGTGCTGGGGTTGCTGGTTGAGATGCTGCCCTGGTGATGGTCTATGGCTGTGGGAGCACCCAGAGAAGCAGTGGGGGTCTCCTTGGGCTGCTGAAATCATCCCAGCTGCTCCTGCCATGGCAAACAACCAGACACTTCCCTTCTTGAGGGCAAACTCACCGAAGCGCATCCAGAGTGGCATCACAGTCCTTTTGTGACTGTAAATTTGGGGGGCAGGGGGAAAGGAGTGATTTATGTGTAACGCTGGGATTTTATTTGCATTTTAAATCCCACTCTCCGCTAAACTAATGGACCCCCTATTTATAGATGACTCCAACATAAAGTGACTGCTAATTACTACAATTAATATAGCGTTAAAGGCTTGCCAGCCAACTCCACTGCAACTTGTATCGCCTACTCATTTTCAATTAAGGCACATTGACAAGTAAAATACGCAGTTATTAAGAGCAGAGCCCTGTTGTGTAATTACATTTTTCTGAGGTCATTAATCTCCTGCAATATTCAGTTTTGTGCCCAATGGCCAGAGTGGGGGCAGTTTCGAGGGACAGCCCATTGGGGAACTGTGGTAGTGTTTAGGGAGATAAAAAAGTGTGTGTGGGGGGGAAAAAAGGTGATTACTTTTTTTTATTGTGTCCTCAGGCACGGCACACATCCTTGGATGGGGATCCTTGGATAACTGATCACACCATTGACCTGCTAAGTGGACCGTCCTGCACGCAGGCTGCCTGTGAGATCTGTCTGCATTAGGGTCAGGCAGAAAATCCCTGTGTCTGTGGAGCTCTCAGGTGAGTATTACCCTACTTTAATCAAGTTTTCATCGTTCATCTCCACAGTTATTATAATTATCTGAGTTCTCTGGGGACATCCAGGCTGGGCTGCCTTTTGAATAGGGCTTTTTTCTCCACCATGACCAGGGAGCAGGATGAGGTAAGGAGCTGGCTGGAGGGCCGGGCTCAGAGAGTGGTAGTAAATGGAGTTAAATCCAGCTGGCGACTGGTCACAAGTGGTGTTCCCCAGGGGTCAGTGCTGGGGCCTGTCCTCTTCAATATCTTTATTGATGACCTGGATGAGGGCATTGAGTGCACCCTCAGTAAGTTTGCAGATGACACTAAATTGGCTGGGAGTGTGGATCTGCCTGGGGGTAGCGAGGCCCTACAGAGGGATCTGGACAGGCTGGAGAGCTGGGCTGTAGCCAATGGCATGAGATTCAACAAGAGCAAATGCCGAGTCCTGCACTTTGGCCACAACAACCCCAGGCAGCGCTATAGGCTTGGGGCGGAGTGGCTGGAGGACTGTGTGGAGGAAATGGACCTGGGGGTACTGATTGATGCACGGCTGAACATGAGCCCACAGTGTGCGCAGGTGGCCAAGAAGGCCAACGGCATCCTGGCTTGCATCAAAAATAGTGTTACTAGTAGGAACAGGGAGGTAATTGTCCCCCTGTACTCAGCACTTGTGAGGCCGCATCTCGAGTACTGTGTCCAGTTTTGGGCCCCTCATTACAGGAAAGACATTGAGGCCCTGGAACGCGTTCAGAGGAGGGCTACTAAGCTGGTGAGGGGTCTGGAACACAGGCCTTACGAGGAGCGGCTGAGGGAGCTGGGATTGTTCAGCCTGGAGAAGAGGAGGCTCAGGGGAGACCTTATAGCTCTCTATGACTTCCTGAAGGGAGGTTGTAGTGAACTGGGGGCCGGCCTCTTCTCCCGTGTAGACAGTGACAGAACTAGAGGGAATGGTGTCAAGCTGCGCCAGGGGAGAGTCAGGCTGGACATTAGGAAGCACTACTGCTCGGAAAGGGTAGTCAGGCACTGGAATGCACTGCCCAGGGAGGTGGTGGAGTCACCGACCCTGGGGGTGTTCAAGGAAAGACTAGATGTTGTATTGAGGGACATGGTTTAGTGGGAGCTAGTAGTAGTAGGTGAATGGTTGGACTGGATGATCTTTTAGGTCTTTTCCAACCTTGATAATTCTGTGTGATTCTGTGTGAAAAGGGCTCTGGATAGTACCCTGTACACTTTTTTGGGACAGAGGGAGAGCAGAGGAGCCGGCTGCATGGAGTTCCCCCTGCGCTGTCCCTGCTGCAGTAGTGTGAGCGAAGCAGGGATGGGACCAGCTCCCACACACCGCTCTGGGCCAGGGATTACACCTGCCAACACCAAGGCTGAATCCTCCTGTTAAGTCCAAGTGTGTTAACTCCAGCACCCAGCAGCACAGCTGAGCCTCCCCCACCCCAGGACCTTGTTTGATGTTCCATGAACTTTTCGGCTAAGTGTCAGTAAAGGTGCTACCAGCCATGGGGGCAGCAAACCAAAAGGAGGATAAATAAAGGAAAGGTGGTATAAAAGCAAGAAGGCTTCACTGCAAACAAGCAAGCAGAACATCCTAAGCAGCAAAGGAGCATCAGCTCCCTAATGCCTCCAGCAGCAGCCGGTGAAATCATGCGCAAGATATTGCAGCATTAGGGCACAGGCGGCGACACGGTGTAGTGCTGGGATTATAATACAGGCAGACACGGGCCTTTAACACTTTCCAGCTGATGCTTTGATTGACTACCTGAGACTTGGTGTTGGGAAAGAGGCTGGAGCCCGCTGACTGCCAGTATCTGCCTGCTGAGGGCAGCGGGGAAGGAGGGCTGGGGAGGGGGCTGGTGCCTGCATGGGGGTTCCCCCCCATTGTTGCTGGCTGAGCAAGCTGCTGGAGGGATTCTGGATGTGCTGCACAAGGCTCAGGATCCACCCCAGCTCCCAGCTTTCCCATGGGTGCCCAAGAGCTAAAGCTGTTGAGCTGCTCCTTAGCCCCCTGCGATAACGTCCTGGCTTTGCAGGTCTCGCCTGGTTTATGGGTGGGATTGGGGTTTGATTTGAACTGAAGCTGTTTTTCCTGTCTTCTGCCTTTGGTCTGTAGTTTAGGCTTTGTCTCTGGGGTTCTGCATCTCCTCCGACTCCCGAGGCCCTTCCTGAGCCAGAACCATTCGCCACAGCAGCTGCTCATCTGTGTCCAGCCAGGTATTACAGCACTCTGCTGATTCCCATAACTCCAGGGTTTAAGCACCCAGCGTGGCCCTTGGTGCTGAACAGCAGTAAATCTCCTGGTCCTTGTTTGCCTCTGGCTTTACTGACAGCAGGGAGCAATGGCCGTGGCCACGTGCGAGGAATGAAGATGTCAGGAGCTCTGTGCAGGGGGACGGCTGGCAGCACACCCAGGTTGGTTGGGGGACATCCTGCTGCTCCCTGGGAGGGGATGACTTCTGTCTTGGGTGGCAAAGCAGCCTGAGGTTGTTTCTTTGCTGTTTAGATCCTTGGAGAAGGTGAATGCAGTGGGCATCTGTGGGGGTTGCGCTGTGGGGCAGGACTTCTGTATGAACGAGGCTGGATGCTCTGGGGTCTGCCCTACCAACCCCTGTCTTGCAGCGATGTCCCATGGGAGCTGGAGATGTGGCTTTCACTGCAGCTCAGCACAAACTCCCCCAAAGCCCATGACCTTTTGCAGCCAGCTCCCCATCCTGCCCTTGTTCCCCATCCCAGAGCAGTCCTTGTGTTTTCACAGGCACCGCGGGGCTGTGGCTGTGCTCCTCCACTGTGTCCTCTCGAGGCTGCTGTGAGCTGTGAAGAAGGAAGATGTGCCCAGCATTCACCATGCTGGGACAGGCTGCTGTTGATTGATTTGCCTGGTGTTTTTCCTTCTGCAGCAATCCCCTAAACTCCCAGTGTCCTGCCCATACATGTACACGTGTTCGCTCCTTCCTAGGCAGGAATGGAGCCCCTGCATGGGCCACGGCACACCTGGCTGTTGCTAAGATGAGGATAGCCAGACCCAAGCTGCATGGGGGTGAGGAGCAACTCCCTGATGGGAGCAGCAAGGCAGGAAGCCCGTCAGCAGACCAAGGAGGGGTAGGGTGGCCCATCCTTCCCCATCCCTCCTGGTCCTGTCCCTTCTCGCCGCTTTGTAGTAGCTACAGACAGGGTTTCCTCAGGTTTGTGGCACTTTGAGGAGGTTTCTAGGAAGAGATGCCTTTTGCACACTAAATTACCAGCATCTCTGGCTCCTCTCCCCAGGGCTCAGCTCCATGGCTTGACTGACACTGAAGCGTTCCAGCGACAGAGACTGAGAGAGACAAATGAGCAATTTGCCAGGAAATTATCCTTTGGGATTCCTCCTCTCTCCAGTCAGTTTAATTGGGTGAGCTCAGGGTGGCTTTAATTGCTGTGCTCGATGCACGGCTTCACCCACTCCTCTCTTTTTGTCTCCCATCTCTCTCCTTCCCCCCCTTCCCTCCCTTCCCAGCACCATTTAATCTTCCTCCTCCTACAGCATCTCCCCTTGTTTGTTTCTTTTCCCCCAGTATCTCTTGGAAATGGTGACAAGCTGAAATGCAGTTTGAGTCCCTCACCCAGTCACGGCTGACAGGTTCTTTAAGACTTTGGTGCTTCCCAGAGGGTGATGAACTGGTGCAGAGATGCCTTGGATTCACCCTGGGGATTTGTGATGTCTGAGGCAGCGAGGGGCAAAGCATCTGTGGCTGGTTGTGCTCTGTTTGGCGAAGCTGGTGTTGTCCGTTTGGATGTGGGATGTGTTTTGAGAGGAGCTGCCTTCCTGCCCCTGTGCTTTGGGGCTGGCATCTCCCAAATATGCCCTGGCACGGGCTGAGGTTGCAGAAGAGGCTGTAACAGCCCAGCACAAGACGGGGAGCACCCAGTTGTGGCTGAAGCCTGCAAGATGCTCCCTAATCCCTGCTCCTGCTTCCTAGTTTCCCTTAATATTTCCAAGGGGTTGGAGACCACGGGAGGGTTTGTGATCATCAGGTTTGGATATGGTGTGCAAATTCCACCCACCTCATTTGTCCTGGCTTTTGCTTGCTCTCCTCCCAGAATTACCTCTGAGGCATTTTTGGGGTCAGATTTTCTGTGGCATGAAGCAGGAGCATCCTGGCATCCTCCCTAGTACCTGAGGGTGGTACAGCAAAGGGCTTGCCTAAACAGCTCCAGCGAGGTCTCCAAGGACAGGGGAGATGCAGACATGCATAATATCTCCCCCTCCTTGCTCTGTGGCCTGGAGTCCTACCTCTTACCAACACCTCCCTCTTCTGCTTCTCCAGGAGATCCCCGGCCCGGCTGCAGCTCTCTGCTGCCCACAAAGACAAAGCTCATCTCTGGGGAGCCTGCAGTGCATTTCGGTTCGGTATCTGAATTTTATGTAGTGTCTGCAAACGAGAAAGCCTAAACAAGCCCAGTGCCTGGCCAGCAAACACCAGATTTGTGGCTCACTCATGCTCCCCAAGGACACAGCACGAGCATCCAAGCAGCTCCTGCAGCGCTGTGATGAACGAGGGATAATTTAAAATGGCAGCCCAAGTCCAAATTCTGCTTGTAATAAATACATAAACTAGTTAAAAATAAATTGATTAGCCAAGGATATCCTCTTAACACTCTTTAAACTCTAACATCTGTTTGTAATAAATAATTCAGCCGGTAGATATTAATGAGGAGGCCAGGCACAGTGGGAGAGGAGGCTGCTCAGAAGCTCTGCAGGGATGTGTGGCTGCCAGGAACCACGAACCAGAGGAGTGGCTGTGGCTGCAGACGTGTCTGTGTGCTTTCCTGCAGGCTCACCGTGTGCATGGCAGCAACACACATGTCCAGCCGTGTCCTGATTAACATGGATATGATTATGCAGCAGGAGGAGCTGGGCTGGTTCAGCCTGGAGAAGAGAAGGCTGCGGGGGGACCTCATTGCAGCCTGCCAGTCCCTGAAGGGAGCAGAGAAACATGAGGGGAATCAGCTTGTTAAAGGGCAGAGACTGGCAGGACAAGGGGGATGGATTAAAGCTAAAGGAAGGAAGGGTTAGATTAGATATTAGGGGGAAGTTTTTTACAGAGAGAGTGGTGAGGGGCTGGAACAGGCTGCCCAGAGAGGGGGTGGGTGCCCCATCCCTGGGGGTGTTCAAGGCCAGGTTGGATGGGGCCCTGGGCAACCTTGTGTAGCTCCAGGCCTGGAGGTTGGTGGCCCTGCCTGTGGCAGGGGGGTTGGAGCTCTGTGATCCTTGGGGTCCCTTCCAACCCAGCCCAGTCTGGGATTCTATGACTATGCAGGCAGAGAAGCTGTGCAGATGGGTTTCACACAGGGTGGCACGTGTGTGCATAGCGTGTTCCTCTGTATACCTGTGTTTGCTGGGATCTCCCTGTCCAGCCATGGGATCTCAGGCAGCTAATGGGTACCCAGCCCCCTGCCCAGGTTGCCCCTCCCCAACCCCCCCAGTCTGTGGGCAGCAGAACTGGCTGTCACAGACTGATAATTGTTGGGTTTCTCCTTTTTTAATCAGCACTAACAGCTGCTGTGCCCAATGCACCAGGGGCTGCTCCTGGCACTCATTGTGAGCCGTCTCCTGCATCAGTTGGAGGAGCCAGCTGGAGCCGTGCCGAGGATGAGAGTGAGTAACGCACGGGGAGACTGGGGGGCACCAGCAGCTCTAGCTGTGGGGGACAGGGATGAGGGGTGAACCCTCTGGAACCCAACCAGGCTGATCATGGTCCTGCAGCTGAGCCAGTGCTGATGGCACCACTCTGACTCTTCTGCATGTAGGGAAGGACAACCCCAGCACAGGCTGGGAACTGGCTTGTTGGGGAGCAGAGAAGGAGAGAGGGACCTGGGGGTCCTGGAGGACAGCAGGATGACCATGACCAGCACTATGCTCTCGTGGCCAAGAAGGCTGGTGGCATCCGTTGGGCTATGAGAAGGGGGTGTGGGTTGTAGGTCAGGAGAGGTCCTTCTGCCCTTCTGTTCTGCCCTGGTGAGACCACACCTGGAATGTTGTGTTCAGCTCTGGGCCCCTCAGCTCCAGAAAGACATGGAACTCCTTGGAAGAGCCCAGCGCAGGGCACCGAGGTGATGGAGGGAGTGGAACCCCTTCCTTGTGAGGAGAGGCTGAGGGAGCTGGGCCTCTTTAGCCTGGAGAAGAGGAGACTGAGGGGTGACCTCATTAGTGTTTATAAAAATGTGAAGGGCAAGAGTCAAAAGGATGGGTTGTGGGGACAGGCCTTCCCCAGGCTATCTCTTGGTGATGCAGCAGTGCTTGCACAGGGGTTTTCTCACTGCACACATGGACCTTCTTGTCCAAACTTGGTCATCGTGGCAGTGTGAGGCCGCCCCAAACCAGCAGCAGCAGCTAGGGCGATTTACTGCTACTGTGAAATAGTGGCTGATGATTGAAGTGTTAATCAGGCTCTTTACGTCCCTCTGCGTAGTACCCACGTGAAATATTTTGCTTCTCATATTTTCTGCTCCTTTTCTAGCTGCTCAGCTCAGTGGCCAGCCAGCAGCCTCCCATGGGAGCAGGCCATCCCCATCACGTTGGGGCGCTTGTCTCCTGGCTGACATCTTCTCCTGAGAGCAGCAGGGTTCTGGAGTGAGCGTTGCACATTTGATGGGGTAAGAGGGATAGAAGAGGACAGGAGAAAGGGTTGAAGGGTCTCAATTCCCCCCCATGAACTTCTGGGGAGGACCCAGACCTGGGAGATGGTCAGAGGGACGGTGTGGGCAGGAGGGAGATGGACTTTCTTGTCACCTCCTGTCCCCCAGGTGAGAGGTTGGTCTCTGTTCCCATCCTGCTGCCTTCAAGTGCTGGTCCCTGCTGCTCCATCCTCTGACAAAACAGCTCCCTGAGCTCCTGAGGCCACAGCGACGTGTTCCTCCCATTAATCACCCCCTCCCCTCCATGTCTGCCCAGGAATTAAACTCATTTGTCACTGCTGCCCCGTTCCCACCTGCCCCTCTCCCAGCACGCTCGTCTCACAGGGCTGTCTGCCTGCAGCAGCCCCACATGCCCCAACGTCCTCGGGCACTGCAGGCCCTATTCTGTCTCTGTCTGCTTCAGAATGTCCTGGGGCAAGCACGGAGCCATTCCTGCTGGCCCCCACCTCTACAGCCCCAGCACAAGTTGGGACCCCCAGAACCAGGGGTCTGAGGCAGCCCCCCAGCCCAGTGCTCACCAGTGCTGATGCATCAGTGCTGAGTGAGGCTGCAATAACCTATCTGCTCCACTGGCAGATGCCACAGAGCCTCTGATGTCCTCCCTTTCCTAGGGTCAAAGAGGCAATTTGGCCCAAGTCATTCCACAGCCCGACCAGGAGCATCTCAGCCCCTCTGTGCCCCACTCTAAACCTCACCCAGGAGCATCACTTGTGGAATAACAGGTTCGTTTCCAGCCCCCTCCATCCCCCTGAGCTGTGCTACCTCGACACGCTCGCTCAAACCTGCTCTGCCCGCATCTCTCTCTCCAACCTGCAGCACAGCCCTTGGGAACATTCCCCTGGCAGTGAGCAAGAGCTGCTCGTTAATTAGCCTCCCGTTACTCCCTAGCATCCCCTGCAATAACACACAGCTCCTGCCTTTTAACTACCTACAAGTAATCACTCAGTCTCCAATAAAAGGGAAGGAACAAGCCCCTGGTCGTGTTGTTAGCAATAATTTTTCTGGCTGTTAACCTGCTCCTATACTCTAATTTTTCTCTGTGAAGCCCCAGATGTGGTGGGGAAGGATGGGAGCCAAGCGTGGCTCTGATCCTGCTGCTGACGTGCTGCCAACCACCCATTTAGCAGTCCAGATTCCTCCCTGCCCATCCCACAGGCTTGATTTTAAGGGCCTGGAGGGTGCATCCATGCGGGTCTGTGCAAGGAATCACAGAGTCACAGAGCTGTAGGGGTTGGAAGGGGCCTCCAGGGCTCATCGGATTCAACCCCCCTGCCAAAGGAGGGACCCTAGGACAGGGCACACAGGTTGGTGTCCAGATGGGGCTGGAATCTCTCCAGAGAAGGAGACTCCACACCCCCTGGGCAGCCTGTCCCAGGGCTCCCTCACCCTGGGAGTTCTTTCCCAGATTGGTGTGGAACTCCCTGTGCTCCAACTTGAGGCCATTGCCCCTTGTCCTGTCCCCACAGACACTGAGAAGAGGCTGGCCATGTCCCCCTGTGTCCCACCCTTCACATATTGATAACCATTGATCAGATCCCCTCTCAGGCTTCTCTTCTCCAGGCTGAACAGCTCCAGGTCACCCAGCCTTTCCTTGTAGGGGAGATGCTCCAGGCCTTTAATCATCTTTGTAAGACTTCCCACTTCGGTCAGGCTACAAATTTCCCTGATGAAGGATGGGAAAGAGGAATGGCTGGGCCTGGGGGCTTTGCATTAGTCCTAGAAAATCGACCAAGGGATGGGCGGTCGCTGTCCCTAAACATCTTACAGCACACGGAAAGGAGAGTCCTGTGTGAGACACCAGCCTTGCCAGGCGATTCCCCAAGTAGATGGCTGTTTTCTTCTCTTGTTGCCTGTAAATCCCCGACACGCTTAAAGCCTCTCTGCTGATAGGGAGCCTAACGCCTGAGCTCTGAATAAACCTGCTGAAAACTCTCCGGCTTAGCATGCCGAATGTAATGTTCTTAGCCAGCCTCATCGCTGCAAATCTCCATATTTCTCAGGGATAAACACTCACCTCTCCTCCCTCTGTCTTCTGCTTCATGCCTGGTTTTCCCACCAGTGGGTGCAGCGTCGGGCTGTAACTGCTGGAGGGATGCTGAAGCCGCTGAGATGTGCCTTTGTTTTGGTGTTACCTCCTCTCTGGCAAGGGGGAGTTTGTGCACCCAGTGTGGTCTGCAAACAGCTTGTTCTTTAACAGGAGAGGGGTTTGGCAAGGAGAGAAGCTGGGGGAAATACCCTTGAGAGGATTTTGGCTGGGTTAGTCCAGGCGGGCAGCGGGGATGGGAGGATGCTGGTGGTGAGTGATGGCCACCAAGGTCATTGCACCATGGATATGGCAGTACCAAGCTGAGGAGTTGGATCTCCACAGGCTTCTGGGCAACGCCATAGTGGTAAGTAGCCATCAGTAATGGTGAGAATGGCTGTCCTGGGCAGGCTGCATCGCCCCCGGGGTTCATGCCGAGGGTTTGGGTTTGCTTGGGCTGACTCTGGAGGGAGGTGTAACATAAAACTGGTTTTACATTAACTCACCTGCACTGCTGGTGCTCCTTTTTGAATTTCAGACACAAATGGAAATGAAATCCCTACCCTGGCCCACACCACTGCTGCTCCCCAAGCTGCTACTGGTGCAGAAAGCCAAACAGGTCTCGAAAAACACCCCCACATGTGACAGGGAGGAGGCTGCATGGAAGCAGGACCGAGGGAGCTGTCCCAGTCTTGCAAACGTCTGGAGCTGTGCTGTGAAACGAGGGGTGTTGGGGCAGAGGGTGGGTGGACCAGAGGGAAAAGAAGTGATGGAAGGGGAGAGACTTTGGGGAGCTGATGGGAAGAGGAGAGACGCAAGCAGGGATCGCTCCTGAGGCACTGGAGGGAATGAGGATGTAGATCACAGGAATTGGCAAGGGACAGGCCATAAAGCAAAAATAAAAAGGTATTATAATTTATGATGCACAGTAAAAATACCCTGGGAACTGGGTTATGAAGAAGAATTCATTCTCTCGCCAACTCCGCGTATCTTTAAAGATGATAAATGACATTATGATCCTCCCTTAGAGCTGAGAGCTGGAAAATTCACTCCACCTTGGAGCTCTGTCTGTGTCCCCTCCGTGTTCCTCCTGCTTCCAGAAAGACAAGCCCTGATAAGCCCTCCTGAGGCACAGTCACCCCACAGGGAAGGGGCAGGTCTCCCAGACCTGGGCTGGAGCCACAGCTCCCGGGGTGCTGTGCCTGGGGTGCGGCAGGAGAGCAGGCATCTGTCCCAACAATGCACCGAGTTGTGTCTGGCCTCAGCATCACGGACACTTGTCTCTGTGTGTTACAGGGCCACAGCTGGGACTTGGCAACACTTTTGGGGTGCTGTTTGTTCCTCCTATCCCCAGGCACAGGTTCCTCCTGCCCATCATGAGTGTCAGCTGCTGTCCTTCGCGTGGTGTCTGAGTTGTCTCTGGATGCTACAGCAGGGCTGCTTAGAGGAACCTGCACCAGTGAGTAGGAGAAATTCCCTTTATCCCATAGAGCTGTGGGGCCTCTGAATCCAGACCCTGATTTGGAGCAAGTGAGGAGGGTGAGGATTGTGCCCAGGGGATGGAGCTGCTCGGCCACGTACCAGGACTGCAGTGGCAGGAGTTGGCCTCTACCCAGCTGAATGCTGAGGAGCAACATATAAACGTGGATTAGTTGTTCACAAGGTGGATTTAAAGAGTTAGGAAAGGAGAAGGAAGCCAAAACTTTCTTTAAACCAGCACAGGCAGCCTTGGCAAATCTTCCCTCCCTCTGCACAAAGCCAGCCCGCTGGGTTTCTTCTTTGATAAGAGCCCTTGATGCCTCCGTGCCTTCAGGCACAGAATAAAAGGCTTTAATTACCCACTGCCAGGCACAGGGAGCGCTGCTGACAGTGGGGAGGTGCCTTCTGCCCACACCTTGGGAAGGAAAAACTTCCTACCAAAGGAGCCATTCCTGCTTTGTGTGCAGAAGGGTCCTCGCTGCTCCGGAGCCTGTGGGCAGAGCCCCTGCCCCAACCACTGCACCTCCAGGAAGCACCTTCCAGGAAGCATCTTCCAGGAGGTGGTTTGGTTTCCCTCTGCTTGCCCTTTTCCCACCTCCAGAATGTTTTCTCATCCTTCCCAACGGATGCAGATGCAGCTGCAGCAGAGCGGCTCACGCGAGCTCCAGGCATGGCTGGGCATGGGCTCTGCAGGCTTCCCACTGCAGGCAGCTCTCTTAGGGGGGGTTTCAAGGCACCATCCTACAAAGCTGTGCTGAGTCCCCCTGTCCTGATGCTCCTGGGACACTCCACCTGTTCACATCTTCCCCCTGGTGCTGTCTGCCCTGGCTGTGCCTCAGTGCCTCCTGCGAACGGGTGGGCATCCCCACGGGTGGGTTTTCAGCAGGGTGAGTGGGACGAGATGGAGCCTGCACCCTGTGAAAAGCATCACCCCAAACTCTCTCTCTGCCCCAGCCCAAGGAATGGTGGGTTGCTCGTGCCTAGCAGTGCAAACACCCAGGGGACTCCTGCCTGTCACTGTATTCAGAAGGAGATAAGGAATATCATTCTTATCACTCCGGCTGAGCATCGCAAAGGTCAGAAGCTGTCAGCTGCCAGCCAGTCGATTGTCTGCACGGGCTGGATGCAAGGCCAGGCTTCCTTGGCAATTTCCAGCCTTTCCCTAGCCCATCAGCAGTGCAACCAGCCCCTCTGCTGCCAGTGGGCTGGGACAACCTCCCTGGTGCTCCCACTGAAGCCGGACTGTGTGCCGTGGTCCCCGTCTCTGGAGGTAGAGCTGGCCTGAGGGGGAAGGCAATAGTTCTGAGCATTGAATCCTCATGGGGACCAACAGACCCTGCTGCTTCCAGGTGCCCCGGTCTCTCCTGGATCCCCTTTCTCTCCTCATGCAAAACCTATTAAGCATAGAAGAGCCTCAAGTATTCCCCAAATGAGTCATTAACCAGGTCCTGGTAACAGGTGTTCCTTTAAAACAGCCTCCGAAGCCTTCAGAAACAAGGGGAGCGGGAGTGCTTGGCTTTAATCATACACCAAAAGCAGATTCATTTTCACAGTGGGATGGCAAGCTGCCTCATCCGATAAAAACACACAGTGCCTCCGGGAGGTGTGTGCTCCAGTCCCAGCTGCGGCGGGACGGCGTGCCCAGCCAGCACACTGCCTTCCCCACTTGTAATTTCTTAATCTAGTTTTGGAATATTTTATTACTCCCGGCTCTCATCTGCTTTTTATTCGGCGTGGCGCTGCTCCTTCTTCCCTCCTCCCTTCTCCCTCACATTAAATTATGGGCTGCAACCCGTCGCTTTCGCTCCGGGGCTGCTCCACCTTCTGCTCTGCCCATTCCTCTGTCTCAGCATGGGATGCCAGCCAGCATGGCATGCCTGGGGCTGGTGGGCAGGAAAAAGGGGCTGCCTCGTACCTTCCAGGCTGTGGTCCTCGATGGAGATGCTCTTCTCTGAGGCATTTAAACCCCTGAGGGTATCAGAGCCGTGCCTGCATCTCCCAAGCCCTGCTCGGATGCCTTTGCCAGGCATTGGGCTCCCTGCCCCAACCTGGGCCCCGGGGTGAGTTTGGCCCCACTGAGGAAGTAGCAAAATTGGTGTTTCCTAAGTTGTACCAGAGAATCTGCTCCTTTCTCCACAGTTCTCTCACAAAGTCTTTATTTCCAAGTGAAGGATTAACATCACGTCTGGTAAGCCCCCCACTGCCATCCCCCCAAGCTGCCCAGCTTGGCCTTCCCTGCCCGGAGGTCACCGTGTGCCTTTGTCCATCTGTCACACCAGGGCCAGAACACTGCTGGGGACAGCCAGTGGCTCTGAACTCAGCTGTTGATCCTGCTCACAGCATCCTTCTGGCCCCTCCCTGAGGGCTGCAGCCCACTGAGCAGGAGGGACCAATGCAGTATGCCGGCTCCTGCTCCTTGGCCTGGCTGTTACACACAGATCTGTGCTTTGGGGGAATGATTTAGCAGCTGCAAGGGGGAAGGAGGAGTTGGGGTGGGGGCTGATCAGGCAGGGTGGGTGGATTTGGGGTGGTTGGTGCCCTGGCAAAGAGGTGGCAGAACCAAGGTATCCCTTGGGCTGGAGAAACCGGCTGTGTTCACGGTCTCCTGCTAGCCCAGAGCCCATTCCTGAGGAGTCACGGCTGGGCTCTGCTCCCCTGTGCAAAGGGTCTCCCCTGGGTGTGACCCCAGCACCATGCTGGGTGACAATACCCCCACACCTTCCTTCTGTCCCCCTCCCCTGCAGCCTCCAGCACAGAGGTCCCAGGGCTGCTCCTCATCTCTGGCTGCTTCGCATCTGTGGGTGCCGATGAGCCGATCGATGCGTCGACGGCTGCACTTCCCTCCAGCCCCTCTGGCTGCAGACAGCAAGGCGTTCCCAAGCAGCCACTGCCAGAGCAGCCCCAGCACACCCCCCTGCAGCCCTCTTCTCCACTCTCAGGGGGTATCCCCATGGGGTCACCCCTTGGGGGGCTGATTAAGGAGCCACTGGACTGCCTTTACACAGAGGTTATCAAAAAATTGCCCAAACCCACCCATCCCAACAGCTTGTCATAACTCCATGGGGTCTCTTCCTGGGGTCTGGAGCTTCTGGAATGGATGTTGACTGTGTGGAGCAGCCAAGGGAGCGGCAGGGAGAGGATGCTGCGATGCCCAGGCTTTTTATTTTTCCTTTTTGGCAAGAGCTCCTTGCGGCAGCGAAAGGGCTGTGGCTGCTCTTCTGCAGAGGAAAATGGAGAGTTCTCCATGTTTTCACTAACTTGAATTTTAACTAAAGAAAGGAGAGGAGCAACGGCACTGAGGGTGTTTGGCATCCAAGCATGCACCCCTTCCTACCTCCCCACAGCTTCTCAGCCACAGAGATTTGAGCACTTGATTTCATTCTGCTGCCACCAATAAAACACACGTCGAAGGGGAATCGTGGGGTGGAGGGAGGGAGGGAAGAGAAGCATCACGAGCTGGGAACCAGCACCAAAAGCGGAGGGTGGGGACCAGTCCCATTGCTAACAGTTAAGGAGGGAGTGAGTAATAAACCAGGGTGGTGGATATTTGGCAAGATAAATGGTGCACAGAAAATATGCTTCTTGCAAACTTTGTGGGGATAAAAATTATTTAAAGAGACACCGTCAAGATAAAAATCGTATCTATTCAAGAACAACTCTTTACAAGTGTTATTAATAGCACCCAGCACTGTTACACTGGGAAGGGCTTTAAAATACTGCGTTTGCTTTCTGCTGTCGGTGCTGCCTGGTTTGATTTCTGCAGCGTGCTCTGCTGAGGAGCACAACGCTGCCTGGGCAGGTCAGCAGAGAGCGTCTGGGCTGGACTGCAGCTTGGGTTTCCCTGGAATTCCTCAGCATCCCTGGGGACCTGGCTTTGAGGATGCAGATGTGTTTCTCCACCCTGTGCGCCGGCTGTGAGCATCTCCTGCATCCCGAGCTGGGATGCTGAGGGGTGGGTAGGTGCAGTGGGTGCTTTGCAGGGTGGGTGTTGCCAGACACTTGCACAGAGCATTTCCCTGCTGCACTCCACAACTGGAGCTGGGTTGGGGTGAGAAGTCAGTGAAAGCCTCCAAGCGCTGATGCCTTCCCCGCATCCTTTGGGAAGATGCGATTTGGCTGCCGGATGACAGGCTTCTGCAGCACAGAGCTAAAACTGTTATTCTCGGCTGGAGGAGCATTTCATTCTGAACATGCCAAATGTCCAGCAATAGCTCCCAAACCAAAGCAGCCAGGACCGAAAGACATACATGGCCTGAAACCTCACTATGGAGCCCACAAGCAGCCCCTTTCACCCTGGGCCTCAGAGCTTTCCTTTGCCAGATAACCATAGAAGTACCTCCACAGACCTCCGAAAGCGTTTTTCTCGGCCGGAGCAGAATTTTGTTGCAAACATGCCGAATGTCCAGCAATAGCTCCCAAACCAAAGCAGCCAGGACCGAAAGACATACCTGGCCTGAAGTGTCCCTACGGAGCCCACAAGCAGCCCATTTCACCCCGGGCCTCAGAGCTTT